>CP092883.1:33407463-33444276 GCA_030710605.1 Cordylochernes scorpioides
CCATGTGATATCACAAAATGGAATTGATCCAGAGCCAAATAAGATTGATAAATTAATTACCTTTAAAAGGCCAGAGGATAAAAAGTCGCTGCAAAGAATCATGGGTCTTTATAATTACTTAGGAAAATTCATTCCAAATTTAGCTGCGTCCACATCCAATATAAGAGGAATATTAAGAAAGAATGTTGTCTGGCATTGGGGGCCTAAACAGGATGGGGAATTCGATCATATTAAGGAATGCGTGAGGAATGCTCCTTCGTTGGCACATTTTGACAAAAGCAAGATGCTGATTTTGCAGTGTGATGCCAGCAAAGATGCAATGGGAGCTGCTCTGCTACAGGAAGATCGACCTCTAGCATTCGCATCCGCGTCATTTAGCGACTCGCAGAAACAGTACTCTCAGATTGAGAAGGAGTTACTGAGTGTTTATTATGGATGCAAAAAGTTCGAATATCTATTGTCAGGACACACTTTCGTTGTCCAGACGGATCACCAGCCTTTATTGCCTCTAGTCAAAAAAACCGCTGAGTGATATATCTCCGCGTCTACAAAGATTAGTAATGAAGCTTTATAGCATTTGACTTCAAATTGCAGTACAAACCAGGAAAATACTTGATTGTGGCTGATACCCTATCCAGGGATACTCACCCCATGGACGAACTACCAACGCCTTTTCTTGAAGACAAAAGATTGGTCAAGATGGTACGTGTTAATATCTCGGACGAAAAACTGGTAGCGATGCAGAAAGATACCCGAGAGGATCCTGCTTTGGTTAAAGTAATCGATTATGTGATTGAGGGATGGCCTATATGCAAAAAAGACGTCGATGAAGATGCCAAAGTATTTTTCGATTTCAGACACCGTTTGTATTTATGGAATGATCTATTATGTATAGGATCGGCCATAGTTATTCCGCGAAGACACAAAGGAATAATATGCTTAATTTGTTGCACCAATCGCACCAAGGGATATCTGCAATTCAGGGTTTGGCGCGAGAATCTTTATTTTGGCCGAGAATGTCCATCGACATTGCTGAAAAAGTAAAAAATTGTGAAATTTGTCAAAAACATCAGAAATCAAAAATACGGCAGCCGTTAAAAACCTTTCCCAGTTCCAGATTATCCATGGCAGACAGTATCATTGGACATATTTTATATTCAGAAAAAGCCCCATTTGTTAGTGGTCGACAGATATAGTGGCTACCCGGAGGTATTTACATTGGACCCACCTACGGCGATTAATGTAAAAAATAAATTGAGAGAAACATTTGCACGATTCGGGATTCCGGAAACCATGATGTCCGACAATGGACCACCGTTTCGCTCAGAGATTATGACTGACTTCTGTATAAGATGGGGTATAAAACAGCTATTTCCAAGTCCACACCTTCATAGATCTAATGGTCTGGCCGAGAGAAACATTCAAACAATAAAAAATCAACTAATCAAATGTAGAGATGAAGGGTCCGACCCATATCTGGCTATTCTGGCATATAGGAATACACCAAAAAATGACCTACCGTCACCGGCACAGCTATGTTTATCGAGGAGCCTTTGATGTCAGATCCCCAGAATTACACCGCTATATAGACCCTATCAAACTAATTGGAGAAGTATAGAGAATGCCAAAAGAAAAAGACAGAGCTCAATGAAAGAGCAGTATGACAGAAATAGTAAAAGCTATCCAAGGTCAATGTAGGAGAGGATGCATGGTGTCAAATACATCCAAGGGAGACATGGACACCGGTGAAGATTTCAGCGCAGGCTGATTCTCCTCAGAGCTTTGAAGTTGTGACACCATCGGGAAATAGGTTGATAAAAAATCAACAATTTATTAGGCCAAGGGATGGAGGCTACGAAAAAAGCCAGTTGTCTTCAGAACCAATTACCGCCTCCCCAGAAGCTCAACATCCGCAGTGCGACAGTCCAACGATGGGCGAGTCATCCACAGCCCCGATACAGCGGTCAAGTGAAGAGACCAATATTGACCAGAGGGAAGGCGCGACTACATCCGCTGGGATTGCACCAGAACCATCCGGAAGGCCCCGGTTTTCAAGGTTTGGAAGAGAGTTAAGAAAACCACAAAGATTTGGTTTTTAAGCAGAGGGGAGGCATGTCAACCGCCTTTTGATTTGCCTGATCTGATTGTTGATGGGTGTCTAGATTCGTGACATTCTTTAATTGTTGTAGCAGAGGGGAAACATGTTGTGATATGTAAATAACCTATGTTAAGTGTTATAATTGTTACCTATTGTTAACTATGCAAAATTATTCCATTTGTAAATTGTTTTAAAAACTTATGTAAATTATTTCCTTTTTATCTCTATCTTGTATATAAGAAGATTGCTAGATTGAATAAACATTCAGTTCAACTTGTAAGTCGTAGCGAGTTTGTTCAGACAACTCATGCACATTACAACATATACTTACTAATCTTTCTCTCCCTCGCATCTTTGAAGGCCACGAAGCGGTTCTCAAATGGTATCGCCACGTCGATGATGGTGATCCTTTTCTTCTCCTCCTCTGTCACCACTATATCCGGGCGAAGGTTTGTGGAAACCTCAGGGATTCATTGATTAATTCTTGTGAGTCCCTGCAATCTCGTGGTCTTTTTAAAACGTTCGACGATGTTGTCGTGCCTCTTGTTGACCGCAACGGAGTGTTGGCGGCAGTGTTTTATTTCATCCATTTGGCCACAAACTCTGCAAAGCTTGTCCTCAGGGCCAAATCCTTTGACTCCGTTCAGCAGGATTACGTTATGCCGAGCACGGTGGATGAACCTCCAGTCTGCGAAACGCATATATCTCTCACTGTTGATGGAGCCATTGGAAGACTTGTTTCGACAGGTAACCTCGTAGACCTTTATCTGATCGGGCTTTTAAATCAGAGTTTTAAGGTAAGAATCTTGGAGGGCCTGCCGAAGTCTTGTCATGATTTGGCACTTAGAGACTGCGGGGAGGCTGATTTCTTTGGGGGTCTTGCCGGTGTTGGGGACCTTAATCGTAATCTCTCTCAGCGTTGGGTTGTGGATCCACTGAATACCGATCCTTTTTGAGAGGCGTCGGGAAGCGTTTCTGGCATCGCTCTAGAGCGTGGTGATGTCTCCACCATCCTTGACAAAATCACCGTTGAGTTTCCCCGACAGATATCCCTCCAGGTCCTCTTCCAGTGCAGGCCGTCCCAGCCTTCTCTCCGCAATTCTTTTAAGAAGGCTTTTGGCGAGTGCGGAGGTTCAAGAGTCTTGGCTCGTGAGGAGCCGAAAGGCGTGTTGGATCTTGACCAAATCTGACCTGTCACCAAACGGCACCATTCCTGCTCCGCCTTTGGAAGGAGGGATGAATAGCACCTCGTTGCTGGCTCGCTGAGGTAGGCCTAGCTATTTCTTCCCTAGTCTCTTTATCAACAGGCCCACTTCCCTGAAGGAGGTCTTGTGGATCGGGAATCTCGAAAAATGAAGTCGAGCCTTGGATAGACGAAGGTCTTGGTGGCGTCGATCTTCTGGCAGGGAACGAGCAAGCTGTTGTGGATTTTTTTCACATCATCCTTGATTCCCTTGATGGTTTCTCCGGGGTTCCTTGACTTATTGAATCCGGTGGGTATCATTGCTGAGATTGGCTGTTCTTTGATGCAGAAGGTCGTGGGCAGAGTTGTCCTCCTTTTCCTGCGGTCCAAGTGAAGAGACGCGCATTTGGGGCCCTTGAAGTGGAGTCCGATCTTTCCCGACATATTGCCAGTGGTGTTCAGGAGCGCTTGGAGAGACTCCTTGTTTTTGGCCATGATGAGGAGTTACTCGATATACGCCAGCATCGACAGGTTATGCCAAAGTAGGCAGACTCCATGGTCTTTCAGCATTGAGGCGAGGGTGCGGACTATGACTTCTATGGCCATGTTGACGAGGGTTGTGCTTCCAGGACAGCCTTGCTTTACCCCGCGCTTGAAAGGGATGGGCAATGTGACTCCCAGCGAGGTCTGGATCGAGGTCGAGGAGTCCATGTACATGTCCCTGAAGATGAGGATTACCTTCTCCGGGACACCAAATGCATTTAGCACATTGAAGATGTGTTCGTGCGGTACCGAGCCGAATGAATTTTCGAGGTCCAGCCAGGCGAAGCAAGCCTACCTGCTGGTTCTCTTGGTTTTTCAAATGACACTCTGGACCACGAAATTATGTCCCAGGCACCCCTCGAATTCCATGAAGCCCTTCTGTTACCTTGGGAAGCTGTCCCGTCGTCGCTGCCCATCTCCCGAGCCTGTCGTAAAGGACCGTGGTGTAAAGTTTTGCGGTCGTGTTGCCCAGCGCAATAGGCCTCCAGTTCCCCAGGTCATCCACGTCCCCTTTCTTGTGGAGCAAGATCGAGGAGCTTTCCTTCCATGAATGTGGTACCGCCCTCATCTGGAAGCAGGCCTGGAAGATCTGGGTGAGGATGGTGGCATTGGGATTCCCCGGTTCAATTCCTGGTAACTGATGCCGTCTGGACCAGGAGTAGTGTTTTCCATATTGAGAAGGCGGTACCATACACGTTGTAAGAGATAGGTTCTTCCAACTGGGCTTCGTCCTTGGGGGCGAAGTCCTTGAGAAGATCTGGGTCGGGAATGAATTCGCTGTTGTTCCCAACCATGGGTTTTTCGAAGTGCTTTTCGATCATTTGGATGGGGATGGTGCAGCCCGGCGAGCATTGGCCCAGTATCTCCTACATGGTACGCTTTTTGTTGATATTGTAGAACCTCTGTAGCTTCGCCGCCTTCTCAGCATCGAAGCTGGGTACCGGTGGTCTGGTACCCCGAGGTTTCTGCAGTGGTGTTGCCCTACGTCTTGTCCTCGTATCAGGCTTTCCAGTATCGTTTTTTACTCCCTCGATGAAGCTCTCGATCATGGAAAATAGTGTTTCTCTGTCGGGCGTAGCTGTCCACTTTCCATCCCACTCTCCTGGAAGGGATTAAGGGATTTCCGGGGCGGGCGCTGCTAGAGTTCATCTACTGGCTGTAAAGATAGAGGATGGATGACCGGTTCATCCTGTGGAAAGAGGGCAGGGTCGTTAGGAGAAGCTGCTGCTTCAAAAAACTCGTTGTCAAAAACCTGCGGAGTCTGCTCGTTGGGAGGGGTCGATGTCCACGACCGGCAGCCGTTAGTCGTCTACTGATTCCACTTGTTGGATCAGGGGACTCTCTGACGGCGGTGCGGGGTTCGGATGCGGGAGGGCTGGGGGAGCGCCTTTATTCAGAGGAAGTAAACCTTTGAGCTTCCTCAGCAGCGTTCTCTGGTAGGGGTGGGACAAAATTTGTTTGAGCCGTTTCGCTGGTAGCCAAACTTATCACGTGCGCCTCTGGTCTGAAGGGTGTAGCCTCGGCGGAGAGGTCGCTCGCGGGAGGGGCGTTTTGTTGGTCCAGTTCCACAGGAGATATTGTCGGTGCCTCAGGGAAAGTTGGTCCTTGGGCTGGCTGCGTCGAGTGTTCTGGTTCATCCAGGGCCGCGGAGTCACTTCCAGGTGTCTTCTTCTTTCCCCTCATAGATGGTGCGCTCTTTTGGGCCCGATGTTCTACAGTTGAGCAACCCTGGTGGTGTTTGGTGCTTCTTCAGGTCTTTGAGGCTTTGTAGGCAGACAGCAGACAGTGCGGGCAAAAATATCATTGTTGATCTTGTGGAAAACACGGCGGTGCTTTACCAGATCGTTGTGTTTCTTGTAAACACCGGTGCGGGTTACTCCCGCCACCCCGTAACACTCGGGACATTTGAAGACCTCGGAAAGCGGGAAAGGCATCCTAAACGGGTCACTAAGAGCAGGGGCATGTATCTGTTGGTGGTTCACATTTGTTTGTGTACCTGGCGTGTGGTGTCGAAAGGGCTTACCACCAGGACATCGCGCGGCGTGTTTATGTCACGTGTCACAAATTGTGTATCAGCGGCCTGGTTGTTATTGTCAGGAGGTACACAAACCTGGTCACTTGAAACAACAAGGTATGCAGAAAAATGCGCAATGGAATGGCCAAACTCGTCGATGTGAGTGGCAGAAAAAGATCGCATGCCACGTGACCAAACAGTCAAGGGTGCGGTAACCTGGTCAATCGCCCGGCCGCGCGGTTCCTCGCTGGTCCCCGAGTCACGTTACCGCGCAGGTGCGATTACCGCTACGTTAAGTGCGAGACTGGGCGAAACGGAAATCTCATCAGCAGCGCTGTCCCGATTACAGCTAGGCGACCCGTCGGTGCCCAAAATGTCCGACTTACCTTTTAAACCGCCTTGAGCCAGGTGCTCACCCAAATGTGAAGGGGGTTGCTCATGGGCAGCTCGACGTCTTGGGGTTCCTCTGGGGCTTGGGGTACCACTGGGGCTTGCGGCTGGTCGATTCTTGGGGTTTTAGAGGTACCAAATACCAGACCAGTCTGCAGCGGAGGTGGAGTAAAATTCCAAGGGGGTCCGGAGTGTCCAAAACCTGGGGTTAATCCATCAAAGGACTGTGCGAGTCTATTCTTTAGAATATTAACAGCACGACAGATAAACTTTGATCTTAGCCAGAAAGTCTAAAAGCGGTATTCTATATATCGATATGACCTAGCTTCGTATGTATTCTGCTCGAGTGAATGTTTTGCTGTTAATCTTGTAGGAGCCTACTAAAATGATGGTCTGGCTTTGCCCATAGTTTGCTTTAGAAAATATTCTTGAGAGAATTTTTTTACCGATAATCAAACATGAGAGAGCAATATTGTCATTAATATTTTCGAACTAAACAAATATTTATGCCATATACTTGGTTACTTTAACATTTTCTTTGTTAGAAATTCGACGAAAAACTCTTCCAGATTTATTTATTTTTTTATCCTGGGTTAATATATCAGCCAAATTAATTACGTATTGAAGGCGTGCATAGCCGACAAACACACACACATATATGTATATTTTTTAAATAAAAAGGCATATATTGGATCAAAATATCATTTATTTTACCAATATTTCATTTTGCTGAACGCCAAATTTATCAAGGTATTATAACATTTTAAATATGTAAACAACAAACTCAGCGCCACATAACGTCAATAGAAATACGTTTTAAAATATTTCTGCTTATATTCAATGGGGAGAAAAAAATGATATATAAATTCATATTATAAGGACAAATTTATTTTTACAAAATTAGAAATCGCAATATTCGTGGCAAAAAATATTTGAAAAAAAAAGATGTTTTATTGTAATATATTTAGAATTTGGGGCACCCAAATTTAATATGTTCTAACGATTTATTCGAGGCTCTTTGTGAATTTAAGTGGGGATTGAGGCAAATCTAATTTACAAGTTATGAACATTTGGTGCTATATGTTTGAGGATTCTAACATTTAAAGAGTGGCTAAATTTAGCTTCACAGATTGTCGTGTTCATTTATCAAGGCAGCTGAAAGTGACACAAGAAGATTCTCCATCATCCAAAATTTTTTATCGTAAAAATATCCGAGATAATTTATAATTGCTGTGAAAGACAGGCAGGTGCTGAATTAATGTCTGGTGTTGTTTATGACGATATATATAAACTGGATTGAGAACTTCATCAAGAAACTCCTTCCAACACAACACCTTCCACCAAGATGAACGTCAAAACTTTCATTGTCTTGTTTCTCGTACTTTGTATGGGTGAGTCTTCCTATTATATCATTTATTTGATATTTCATTTTTGGATATTCTTAATATTCAAAAGCGAAATTAATCTTCCTTCGAATCAATTCCCTAAAAGGGCCTAATATCACTTTCAACTAAATCGTTACATTATTGGAGCCTGTTAATACTGAATATACAACCAACTTTATAATATTCAGTTAATATATAAAAATATATGTGCAAACAACACATGCGTATAATGTGGGAAATATACAATATCTTCTCTGAATATCCAGTTCCTTTATCCATGTAAACAGATTGGTTGGGCTCTATTTTTTGAGTAAACAATGAGTAGAGATCTAGTTTACTTTTTTGATGAACAAGAAATAAAGTTATCTAGTCAAACAGAAAATGTTAATAAAGATATAGTATACAGATTTAATTGAAGATAAAGTCATTTTAAGAACGTCAGATAATATAGAGATTTTGCAAAGAGCAGTTTGACTATATAGCTATGTGAATATGAAAATGACCCCCCCCCCCCCCCCCCCAATAGGAATATTATAACAAAATATTATGTAAAATTATATGACACATATATTAATTAATGTAGATTTCTACAATAGAAAATGTAATAAATATAGTGTTTATTCAAAAATGTTTTTAATATTAAAGAACTAGCGGATGTACCCGGCTTCGCCCGGGTTTTACCCGAGTAAAGGTTTGTCTATCGAACATTTGTTAAAACAATTCTTTATAAACTTATAAAAAAAGATATATTTTGATAATTTGAAACTCGTAAATTTGAATATCTCAATAAAGTGAACATTTTTTCTCCGGTCCCTTGAAAATACTCGATAAGTTGAATAAAATCAATATTAATTGGTTCCCTCGATAACTGGAAGTTAAAGGAATAGTATCTTGTCTTGGAATTGTATCATTATTCTTGTCTCAAATAAATTGCCGTGTCATCCTGAATTTTGTCTTTCCTAATTTTCTACATTACAAAATCATCATTTATCTAGGGGGGTCGGTGGAAGGCTGGTTAAACCGTTTGGTTTACGACCACTACGACCCGGGTTCGATCCCCGCATTGGACACTTTTTTCTGTTAAAAAAAAAAAAAATGCTCCAATGGCCCCCCGATTCTTGCAAAAGTCCAACCCCACCAGCGAGTGCAAGTAACCAAACGGGGCTCTGGCACATTTGTAAGTGCAAAGTCGAACTGCTTTCACATGTGTAGACATGTGGTGCGCTTACAGTAAAAAGCAGTCGCTAACTACCCACCATGATTATCATGGCCTGTACCACGTGTACTAGGGATAAGCAAAAAAAAAAAAAAAAAATCATTTATCTATTCTCCTAATATATATGTTGTAGATAAATGATAAAACTAACTTTGACTTGTGCGCAATTGATAGGTAGAAAATCTTACTTTTGATAAATAATCTTTAAGATATTAAACTTGGTGATAATGAAACTTATAGATAAAAAAACTTGTTATCATCGTCGCAATGGGGGCGCTGCTTGCGAGTTAAATCTACAAATATGCAAATAACTCTAAGGATATTCAAGATATTCAATAAAATATTTTTTAAAAACCTTCCCTGGGATAGACCTAATAATATCCTAAAATTTCACGGCGATTGGATGTATGGTGTTTGAATCTATAGAGTACAAACATACAGACAGACAGACATTCAATTTCATATATGTATATATATATAACAAGCCGAATGACCCGGGTAACGCCCGGGTTTTACCCGATAAATGTTTTTATCCAAATACTATTCGTTACAATTATAAATTGGCGCCGTAGATGTCACTCTTGTGAAACGTCCCGCTCCAAACTTTGTGTCTGAGAAGCGATATTTTTATAGAAAGATGATCTAGCTTTTGTTTTCTGCTCGAATGAATGTTTTTCTGTTAGAATTTTGTTCCTGCGTACAAAATAATGAACTGGTTTCACCCGTGGTCTCTGCTTTTTGGAATTTTTCCCGATATAATTTTGTAGCTGATAATCAAACATGATACAGCAATATCGTCATCATCATTTTCTGAATAAAAATAAATAGTTTTAATAATTGATTTATATTTTTTTAAAATAGCCTATCGTCTTCCCCGTATTTTTTTACCTATGTATGGAAATTTTGGTTTGAATTAGTGAACTACTGCGAATTTGTATACCGGACATACAGACAGACATACAAACATTCATTTAATATATATAGAGATATATAACTTTTTGCACCTCAAGATGCTTATAATGTTATTTTATTTTTTGCCTTATATATATTTTGTAAGTATAAGAATTCAAGGCATGCGAGGATGCGTTTCTTAAGATTTTAATATGGGCGAGCTTTCGGGTTATCAACCCTTCTACAGGACAACATATCTGAGTAAAAGTGCATCTTATATACATATCCATTTTGAGAAAATTAGCATATATACAAGAAAACTATAAACATATTAACAAAATTGGTGAAAAAGTAAAAATAAGAGAAAGCTGCGTGTTCTGAGTATGCTAAGAAGTAAAATCAAAAATAGTTGTACAAAAAGGATACGGTTGAATTTAAGACTGCAATAGTAAAACGATCCAAAATAAAATAAAATAAAACGCTCTAGCAATGGTCACCTAAGGTACACTATGGCAATATTGCATTATATATATCGGGGATGTCTATATGTCTGTTAATACTGTTATGTCTTAAAGAGAGCAACGCCTCGACGACCAACCTTCTGTATTTGTTCGTGATTCCTGAGTAATATGCCTGTGGTTGAGAAGTATCGAAAGAGTGTCCTGTCTGTCTAATGTGTTGTACTATAAGGGATCTAGGTTCACTATTTCTGATGTTTCTATGGTGTTCATCTATCCTATCTTTAATTCTACGGCCTGTTTCTCCTATATACAAACTATTGCAATCTGAGCATTTTAAGGAATATACGGAGTTTGTAAAGTATGGCAGGGTAATGGGAAAACTATTTCTGGTGATGGGGTTTCTAACTATTGTTTCTAATTTAGGATTGTTGGTATAGAAGGTACGTATTCCGTGTTTGTTTTTTAAGTATCTGGCTATGTTGACACTATGGGCAGAGTAAGGGATGATGCAAGTCGATCTATAAGTCTGACTGCTTAGCTGCTGTTGTGGATTGTAAAAGTGTCGGAGAATGAAGTTTCTGGGGTAGCCTGAGTTCATTAGGTGATTAATCACGATCTGGGTTTCTGTATGCTTAAATTCAGATGTTGAACAGTGAGTAAAAATACGTTTTGAGAGGGTTTTGACCGTATTAATTTTATGGCTAAGGGGGCAGTATGAGGTATAGTGTATATAGGAGGGATGGAAGGAGGGCTTATAGTATACGTTGGTAATATACCTATAATTTTGTCTTGTGATCATGGTATCCAAGAATGCCAAGGAACCATTGTTTTCTTTTTCGAATGTAAATTGGATGTCCGGAAATAGTGAATTTAATTTAGTGTAAATACTGTCCAAGGATTCTATATTAATTATACAGAAAATATCGTCTATGTATCTAAACCAGGTATGAATATCTGCTGGGAAGTGACTTGTAATTAAACTGTCAATTTTTTGCATAACTATTTCGGAGAGTGGTGAGGACAAAGGGCTACCCATGGGAGTACCCTTTGTTTGCCTATAGTAACATTTATCAAAATTGAAAATACTATTGCTAAGACAGATCGAAATTAAGGTGGAAAACTTAGATATCAAATCTGCTGTATACCCATGCGTCCGAGGAATTCCCTGGTGCATTCTAAGATGAGGGAGTGGGGGAGACTGGGGTATAGGTTGATGACATCAAAAGAGATCATAAGACTGTTGGGGACTACCTGTAATCGCTGTATATGGTCTAAAAATTTTGGTGTGGAAGAGATGGACGTCGGGGCGACGCCCTCTTTAAGTTTGGGTATGATAATCTTAGCTAAGTACTGAGCTAGCGGGGCTGTGGGGGAGAGGTGAAAAGCTACTATTGGTCTAAGGGGGATATTTAACTTATGTACCTTAGGGAGGCCGTAGATGTAGGCCTGACCATGCAGATTCGAAAGGAAACCTTGGAGTTCATCAGTTGTTATGATCCTGTTCCTACATAGTGTCCTAAGTTCTTTTTTGTATTTGGAATTCGAGGTAGTATGCTCTTCCACTGTGGCCGGGGTGAATACATCTGAGTTGCTCAAGATTTGATTCATTCCTGAGATGTAGTCCGAAGTGTTCATAATGACGGTTCTGGATCCCTTATCTGATCTTGTGATAACTATGTTATTATTTTTGGACAGAGTTCTTATAATTTGGTTGGCATGATGGCTGTTGGCTAGGTCGTTTGTAGGACTATTTAAAACAGATATGACGTGGTTCCTAACGGAGTGTTTATCCTGCATGTTTAGGCCGGTGATGGATGTTTCTATACCTGCTATTAATGGAATTTTGTCCAGTTTTGATGGGTATCTGTGTTTGAGCCCTTCGAAAGTATACTGACCTGATCAGGGGATGGTACAAAGCTAGATAAATTCAAGATAGATTGTTGCTGATCCTGGGGAGATAGAGGTACTTTGTATTTCTTAGACCAAAATGAGAGCTTATTGCGATGTCTAATGTCCAGCATGGAGTCTTGGGCTTTTATATCACTAGTGATACCTATTAGTAATTCTGCCATATTTCGTGCTAGGATGCGTTGTGATAGTATACAAATTAGATCTTTAACGGTTTTTGATAAAATACGGATTTTTGAGAAACATCCCTTAGTTCGGGCTCTTAGTAATTTGACATGGGTATCTTCTATGGCCACCCTGAGTAAACGTTTCCGACGGGATCCTTGATTCTGAGGGAAGGAGGGATGAAGCTATGTAATTCACAAGTTTTGTTGAACTGTAGATGTTTCCTCCATCTTGCCAGAGCCAGTGATTTAAATCGGATCATTTTCTTGTAATAATCGATATCAGAATTCATAATTGCTACAGATATAACGAATAACTTTGATCAATGTAAAGAGAGATGAAATCCTCTGAATAATATAAGTATAAGAATTCAAGGCATGCGAGGATGCGTTTCTTAAAGATTATTTGTGTAAATTACGATAACCCTAAGATTTAAATGGTGTGTGTGCAGCCTGTACAGTAATCGATGCCCAAATTTGCAATCCAAGGGCCGTCCTCCTCTGTTTCTTAATTTGTCGTAGATTTAACCAGCGTCCCATCTGCTTGTGGAACAGGTGCATCTGTCGCAGATGAAAGTGGTTATTCTTAAATAAAAAGCTTGCATCTAATCGTTTATCTTCTTAAATATACATTTACACACTCATATAAATTTATTGAAGTCTCTGAACGAATGAAAAATGTGTAATTGTATTGCGAACAGGTAGTTATTTGAAAAAGAAAAAAAACAGTTGAATATGATGAGCATGGTTACCTCGTTGTAGAGTGGTATCGGGAAAGAGAAATGGTCCATGGGGGAAGTCCTGGGATCGCTGCTCAATAGGGCAAGCATGGCGACTTAACTGCAGCTGACTCTTTACTATACTTCTCGTCTGCTACTGTGCTGTCTACTTCTGCTGTCCTCCTGTGTTCTTGGATGATAAAAACTCAGATTATATGCCTGAGGTGACGTCAGAGAGGGTGGACCTTTTGGTGCAATAAAGGACTGGCATGGCCGATATGTTTACATTCTCATCTAGTTACTTGTACAATGTCAACCACCTAATTTACGAGCTTTATGAGGTGCCGTCTTTCCTTTTCTGGTCTTACTAACGCCATTTTTAAGTTACATAAGGTTTGGAGTTTCTATGTAAAAAATTCATATGTACAAACTTGTATATACAACAAATAAAATATGACATGTTGTGGCATTATTCCATCATTGTACTTCGACATCACTCTGCAATAATCTGTCTGACATATGAAGGATAGTGGGAGGTGGAAAGAGATTTGAATATTTAGATAAAAATATGCAGCTTCTAAAATTGGAAGATTGAGAGGTTTAGCCAAAATCAAATTTATTGAGCCGTGGTTAAAAAAAAACCTTTGTACGGTCGAAATGTTTGTACTTGTTAAATTTTATTTAAACACCCAAATGTGGGAATAATGTATACTGGGAAAGAAAGCGGCGTCTAAGTAATACACCTATTTTTGAAAGAAAGTTTTGTCTGAACATTAAAAATCTCGCGAGATTAGCTTTTCTAAGCTTAAAAAATAGCGTTTCTCTATGGAATAGCGTTGATATTAATAAGAGGTAATATGAAGAAATAAAAATGGTAGAAAGCTATAGGATAAAGAGGAAGAAAGGATTGTCTCTGCATTTTTGGAGTGCGTTCAAAATATCGAAAATTTATTAATGAAATCTCTTTAATCATTTAGAAAGGAAACAAAAATAAAAAGGGCAAGTATATAGAGACTTAATAATTACATATTAAATTGATAATTTACATATAATATATATATAGAAAGAAAGAATGATTCCATTATTGTTTATGTATTTTTGTATTGTTTTCATGCGCTATTTGGCAAGTTTCTCACAACATATTACACATATTGAAATTTAAATTTATAATGTACACAAATAAAATCAATTTAAAGCCTTGAAAATGTAGATATTACATAGTAAATGTTCTAAATATGGTTGTCTTTTTAAAATTCCAAAATCTTTTAAAAGTCTGATGTTCAGATTTTCAATCTTAAGTGAGAATATGGACTCGTTTTCTAATGTTTCAAAAGTTTTGGCATATAGAGAATTAAGGATGTGATATACATCGGAGGCGTGTCACGAGAAAGGTTAGGTTTAAGAGGAAGAGCAAAATTTGAAAACAATCAGAAGGGAAGATACGCAGCCGTTGTCCAAAGAGGAAACAGGAGCGTAGTTTAATGGTTCAGTACTATTTCAAGACCGGGTAGGGCTGCTTTCTGGTAAATAAAATCTTTCTAAGCTCTATGAATCATATATATACTGGCTTCTATTATTAGATAATGGGAATATCTTTAGTGCGCAATTTCTTTTATTTATTTTGATCAATAACACTGGTCAAAATCATTTTTGCCCAAAAGAAACTGATGGTGTTTCTAGTGTAACCTTTCATGCTGAACTCAGAAATCTCATCAGAAAATTTCCATCACCCATGGTTTTTGCGTGACAGCCTTTTGGGATAAATACAGCAAAAAAAATGCAAAAAATATTATGTAAGCATTTTTGCATAAACCTTATTACATTACACTGGTTTATCAAAAATTATTTTTTCTTTGTCCCAAAAGAAACAGCATCTTATCTAAATATATAATTTTGTGATGATTCCAAATAAACCATTATTTGGTTAATATATAGGCCTATGTGAACGAAATATATTTATTTTATTGAAAAGTGATGGTATTTCAAATTTTTATCTGGTATCAAAATAATCTTCTGTAGATCGATTTACCTGTGAGGGTATATTCTTACTTGACTACGTTAAAAATCAAGACATCTTAGATTAACATACAGTAGCCTCTCCTATAACGCGAGTTTTTACAACGCGATTTCGTACAACGCGATAAAAAAATTGCGACAAATTTATTTATACAACGCGAATTTTCGTATAACGCGTTATAAAATAAAATGCGGAAATTTCCATATTGAAAACTGTACAATACATTTAATTTTTATGCACACGCGTTTTTCCCCTTTTTTTTTTGTTTTTGAACGAAGTAGTGTTGTATACTTTGCCAATTTAATTGCACATGTGTTTCTGTAAGTAAATATTTTTAAATAGTGTTAAATTGAGTTTTAAAGCTTGAAATAATATTTTAAACGCATATAAGGTATTAAATTAGAATTTACATGTAAATATTTTTCAAATATAAAAAAAATACGAAACCTGCTCCCCAGGCATGATAAATAAAGTTGAAAAAAAATAAAAATTGAAAAGGAGATATACTGTATCATGTAAAAATGTATTGAATAAAATTATGTATATAGGAAAAATAATTATATACTAAAGCAAAACTAAATGTGCGTTATATTATTTTATATACATTTGCATATAAAATAATATAACATTTAGTTTTGTTTTAGTATATTATTATTATTATATTATCATTTTATACATTACATTTTAACATGATATTTGTCAATAACAATTTACTCTAACAACATTCGCGTTATACAAGTTTTATTTCGTACAACCCGAATTCCTATAACGCGATTTCATACAACACGGAACACATTAATCGCGTTATAAGAGAGTTTACTGTATTTATTTTATAACAGAATGGAAAATTTATACATATTAACCTATTTTACATTAATAGAAATTTAAAACAAAATATAACATACCAAATAGCAGCAAACTCTCTCTAACTCTATGAAGCTACATCTCCAAAAACAAACGAGAGTTCTAAATATAGCAATTACAATGTTGCCGAATATAATTTGAAAAAAAAAAAACAAAAACTATTCATATAGAAATATATATTTAAATATATTTTACAATCTGTACAGAAGCCGTTGGCCGGATCCCAACAAAAAGTAGTGACAGTGGATTTTATTCTATACTTTGCTTGTGGTACATCCCACTTGAGTGTCCAGAAATAGTCAACAATTTACCATGGTACCGCTTCTCCATGCTTGATATATCCTGATGAAACCTCTCACCATGCTTTCGCTAACTAAACCAAGATTGTCTGAAGAGAAATCCTCATGTGAATGCAGGAAATGGATCTTGAGAGACATGTTACATCCCAGTGCCTTGTAGGAAAGCAACAGATCATTAACTATGTCTCGGTAATTTTCAACCTTGATCTTCCTAAGAAGTTCTTGCAAATGTTTCTAAAGGAATTCCATGCTGCTGCTTCAACTTCATTCAAAATATCATGAAAATTTCCATCCTGCGGCATTCTCGAATCTGAGGTCCAAAGAAATATGCCTTCTTTAATTTTCGCACCACTTATGCTTGAACATTTTTGTTTTAGGTAGGCAAATCCACTGGCATATCGATCCATTGCCTTGACAAAGTTCTTCATTAATCCCAGTTTAATATGTAATGGTGGTAAATAAATATTTTCTGAATCGATCAGGGGAGGATTTACAATATTTTTATTTCCCGAAGTAAATATTTCACGGTTTGGCAAGCTTTTTTTAATGTAATGCCTTTACCTATCTCTGCTATCCCACTCACACAGAAAACAACAAAATATTGTATTACCAAGCTGTAATCCACGCAAAAGAGCAATGACCTTCAAATCGCTGCATATTTTTCAAATGTATCTTTCATATTCTATCTTTTTCAAAAGCAGTTTCATGTTTTCGTAAGTCTCTTTAATGTTGGATGCATGTGCTATTGGCACTGATGGGAATTTATTTCTGTTGTGAAGGAGAAACAGCTTTCAAATTCAAGCTCTCTGACCTCTCTGTTTAACCTCAATAGGATCCATATGCCAAGAACATCGAGATTCCACAGATTGGTTATACTGCTCTTGAAATTGTCATCGTTGTAACATGATGAGCGAGTGAAACGTCACTACCTTGCCGATATTCTCCCATTAAAGTCCGTCCAAAACGCGTCCGCGACGCAGTCAA
This sequence comes from Cordylochernes scorpioides, assembly GCA_030710605.1. Taxonomy (NCBI): domain Eukaryota; kingdom Metazoa; phylum Arthropoda; class Arachnida; order Pseudoscorpiones; family Chernetidae; genus Cordylochernes; species Cordylochernes scorpioides. Next base: position 33,424,600 of record CP092883.1, read on the forward strand.
GCCATTTGACAACACACAATATGTTATCATGAGTATATATCCCAACACATCACATCCTAGAAGTATTTCAATTTACATGTCATCCTTTCCAATATCAGGAACCCAGATTTTGCGGGCTTTGAGTTCTTTCAACCATGGCCCGCGGCTCAATCTTGGTAGGTTACCAAAGATTTTTTGTTGGTCAAGAAGCTTCGCGAGCATCTTAAAATTCCCCGATGCATAACCCAAATCCAAATTGACTCTGTATTCATGGTGGACACTTCCACTAGTATGACCTCCAAACACCACATGTTTAAGTGATTCCTGGCCAATGGGAGATAGTCCGAGATCCTGGGTAGTTTTAAACAAAATATAAGATCGTTGGGAACCTGTGTCAAGGAGGGCACGCACTACTTTAGCCGAAGTCGCACCTTCGACCTTAATCTTCAGAGTATGTAGCAGAATCAGAGACGAAGCGCTAAGACCGGAGAATGAAACTCCGTTTTCTACTGTAAGAGAAGCGTTACAGTCTTCCATCTGTTCCTTGTCTTCATCCGGTGACTCTTGTCCAGGAGCATTGAGAGGGCATAAAATATCAAGGTGCTTCTTCTTACATCGAATACATTCAGTTATCCGTCTTCTACAATTATAAGAGATATGACCTGGTTGGCGACAGGAGAAACAACATTTATAATTTTTAATACGCTCTCTTTCTTCTTTAATGCTCATTCTGCGCGCAGCAAGATATTCTGTGTTTTTATTATCTTTATTACAAAATATGCAATTTTGGGCACGTCCAGCAAAGAGTCCAGAGGCCGTAGGTATCTTACTAGGATGTGAATGTCTGCCCCATGTTTCTATCCTGTCTCAGATATTTAAGTCCAAACTTGGATCCAGCTAAGGCTCTGTCTTGTTCTGCTGCAGCTTCCTTTTGTTGAAACTTATAATTAGGTCAACTCTAGTTTGAGTCGAATCATTAGCATCAATCTTGACATAATGGAGGGGACTTTTCTTCCAAGCCTCCATGAGTTCCTCTGAGAAATAGGCCTCAATTATTGGAAATATAAATAAAGACATCTGTCTGTTTTCAATCTTTAAGGATTCCAATGCTCTCAAATGAGTCACCAACTCATCATAAAATGAAGTCACCTTCAACTGTTGTCTGGAATAGCAGTCAATCATTAGACGGATAAGATCTCTGACATATACTTGTTGCGACAATCAGGCCTTTCAAATCGTTCTGTGAACGTTTCTCATATTTGGGGTAATTCTCGGCAGTCAGAGGATAACTATCAACCAGTTTACTAGCTCTGTTTCCCGGCGGACATAGATTGCACAAGATATTGAAACATGCCGCTGTATTCTAAAGTGGGATCGACATGTATCTTGTTGAACTGTGCCCACTACCCCAACCAATCTTTTTATTTCTCCTGTAAACTTCTTCAATTTTATCTTGGGTAGTTTTACAGTTCTATGGTGTGAGCTAGAAGCGAAGCTCACCTTACTGGTCGTGGGACTGGATGCAGCGATCTTACGTTCAACAAGAGCGAGACATTTCTTATGTATACTTAATACCTGAAGATATATTGCAAGGCTTCCTCATCGTCTTGCTCAAATTCCTCTTCGCTAAGGTCTGAAGTCAGCATGAAGTCTCTTATCTTGCCTTGGGTCACAAGAAGCTCACTGTGAGTTTCTTTAACGACCTCTCTATTATTTTCAATGACCTCTACTGGTATCGGTGGAGAACTTGACAGAAACTTTTCTGTCGTCTTCAAGATGCGAGTTAGTCGCTTTCTAAGTAAATTTCTATGCTTTTTTTTTAATTTACATTTTTCAAAATAAACTATAAAAAAAGGTAAAACAAAAGCTTTTTAACTTGATTCTTGACTTGTACTCCGCCGTTCAATCCCCTTGATCTTGCTTTGTCAGAAGCCCACCCGCGGGGACGCCACTTTTTGCAGAAAAAAAGTCTGGTAATCGTTTCACAAAACACTGATGCGAAATTCGGCAGAAGAATTCGCAGTGATGATTCTTTTGTGGGCTGTTGCAAGGATTTAAATCAGATCACTAAATAGCAGAAAGGAGAGGGTAAAATCTCCTTCAAACTAACTTTATTAAAACATGTTAAGAGGAAAACACCAAACTGGTCAGCAGACCAGGCCATGCTCTAGTCCATTGTTGGCGGCTGGCGCCGCTGGGGCTTGTTTTGTTTACTGTCACCCAATCCATCTGGACGACGTCCTGAAGTGGATCTCCATTATCCCACACAGCATAATTAATTATATATAGCATTCTGCGAGTAACCCATGATTCAACTCTATAATTAAAGAAATAAGGTTTCCAAGCATGAGGGAACAAAGGCCTATTAAATTTAATTTTTAACTATTTATTTAAATTGGACATGAATATATTAATTCTAATAATCACTACCCCACTGTGATCTTTACAGTTCTTCCACTAACTAATAGACATTAAAATGCCTCGATCATAAAATTCTTAGTTTTATGTCGTAGCCATTCTTTAGCCTCCACCTCGTCGTCCGTTTAAAAATACTGCAATATCTGCGCTTTCTTGATAGGTCCGAACGTCGCTTTGAGAAAGGTGTGTGCTGTTTGGAGGGTGTTACAGAACTTCCTATTTCAGCCTTTAAGGTATCCTTTTTTCGCCTCCTTGGCGGTATGAGAACCTAGGTGTTCATTATTCTATGGAGGTTTAATAGAGATGTTGAAGATATTTATAGTGTTAATCATCGTTGTTTCACGATGAAAATATTGAATGTTAATAAGTCCGTATATTCAAATGAACAAAGTTTCTAAAAACATTTTCAGAAAAACAAATGGGGTCAACATTTTTCTAGGGCCGCTACATATGAGGCAATTCAATGCTTGTCTGCCCTCTCGTTTCAGAAGCGTAATGTTTCAATGTAGAATAAAAGGACCATGCATTTCAATGCAAAATAGAAGGACCGGCTTCTTGCATGTAAGTATTCGTTAGTAAATAAATGTCATCTAGAAAGAGACTAGAAAAACAAATGAAAATTATAGGAAGCAAAGACGTGGTAAAGTTATATTTGAACAAAGAATAATTCAGATAAATACTTTTAAAATTGTGTTGGTATATTTTGTTAATGTAGATGAAGAAGATAGATTCCAAGTATAGTTCCATATGTAGAAATAGAGTATTAGTATAAAAGAAAATAAATTTAACTTTAAAAGGAACGAACAGCTTATATAAATTGATATAAAGGTGTCGATTTATTTTCTGTATTGAAGTCAGATAGGTGGAAGACAACCAGCTGTGGAATGATTTATCACTTCACGCTCCTCTATAACATTTGTTGGGTAAGAAAGTAATGTAGTTGTATCTATCTATTGATTTTAATTATTATTACTATTATATTACATTGAACACTTTTAAACTCGAAAAAAAATTACGGAATATTTGATAAATATATTTGAAATTATAAGTATTGTATTCTAACCCGCTATTCACGCACACAGTTTGAGTATCAAAGGCAGCCAGGATAGACATTTTGAGTAGTGTCCAGAAAATGACATCCATGAAACCTATAGGATGGAATCCCTGGAGCCAAAACGCTACTCTCTTTGGCATGATCCAAATATGAGCCTAGAAATCAAGAGAACCTGTATGACCAGATGCAGACCATATTTTACTTGCTCATAAGCTTAATTCAGAGAGCAGTTACATAGATGGCCAGAATTTTCTTTCCACTCTTGTGAGAATTTCCACTTTAAATTCCTGCTTTCAACTCAACATCTCACAAAAATTTCAATTACAACACGTGAATTTAGTATTCATTATTGTTTTTAAATCGCAATTTGTGAATTAAAGTTTCAAATAAGTTTATTTGTGTGTGTGATGTAAATAAATAAGTAAATATAAGTATATATATACAAGTATACAAGGTAGGATCAAAAGGTTCCCGAAATATTTTTAAAATTATTTATTTATTCATATAGTATAGTAATTTAAACATCTTTTTTTTTTTCAAAATAGGAACCTTGGTTATCTACATATTTTTCCAGCGTGAAAAAACTGTTGAAATGTTAGTTCAAAGTCAATTTTTTCTAAGCCTTTTTAGCTCCACCGTCGCATTTTCAATTACTTCTGATGACAATGAAAAGCGCCTCCCTTTTAACGTCATTTTAAATTTTGGAAAGAAGAAGAAATCACATGGGGCGATATTAGGAGAGTAAGGAGGATGCGGCAAGACAGATACAGAGTGTTTGGTAGAATAGTCTTGAACAAAAATGGCTCTATGAGCAGGGGCATTATCATGTAGCAATTTCCACTGTTTTGATTTAAAGAGTTGGTTTCCTTTTCTTCATACCGCATCAGGAAGGTGCACAAGTATTTATTAGTATGCCTGTTTATTAATAGTAACCCTGTCTTTAATAAATTCATAATAGACAAGTCTTTGATAATCGAAAAACACTACAAGCATTACTTTTTCTTTGGACTTGTTAAGACGAACTTTTTTTCTTAGGAGAACTTGGTGTGTGCCATTCGAGTAATTGTTTTTTTGGTTTGTGGATCTAAAAGAAAGCACCATGTTTCATCACCAGTTTTTATTGTTTTTAAACAATAAGAATCATTATTTGCAGTGTCAATCAAATCTTTGTAAATTGATAATCTGGATTCTCTTTTTTGATCTGTTATATTTCGTGGGACAAAATAACCACGAAGTTTTCTTATGTTTAAATGTTCACCAATAATATTTTAGCAACCACTATACGAAATTCCGAGTATTTCTGGCATATTACCAATAGCAATTTTTCTATCAGTTGAAATTAAATCAGGTACCTGTCCAATATTGTGATCTGTTGTTGACGTCAATCTTACAGCCATCTTTAAAACGTTTATACCAGAAATGAATTGCGTTCGTGACAATTTTTCGTTTTCACAAGCTTCATTCATTAATTCAAATGTCTCTGTGAAAGACATTTTTAATTTTACAAAAAAAAAATCAATATTTGCCCTTTGCTCAAATGATGACATTTCAGAAACCGACTCGAGCTAAATTCCTACAACAAAAATATGACTAAAATGAAAAATAAGCATGCGCATTTACTGGCGTTGCTGAATTAAATTATAGTTTAGGCTTCGTTCTTTACTGTAAAATTGATTTTACATGTTTCAAAAGTTGTTCTATATATATTTATATTTTATTAAATTCGGGAAATTTTTATCCTAATGTGTATACTAGCGAATGTACCCGGCTTTGCCCGGTTTTTACCCGAGTAAAAGTTTGCCCAGGAAACTTTTGTTAAAATGATTCTAACAAACATCCAATATCTACTGAATTTATATTTGTCTATACTCTCGATAATTTGAATTTCTTTTCCGTTCCCTTGAAAAATACTCGATAAGTTGAATAAAATCAATATTAATTGGTCCCTGCATAATTTGAAGTTGAAAGAATAGTATCTTGCCACAAAAGGACATTTGTGAATAACTGTATTTGCGAATGACCCCGGCTTCGCCCGGTTTTTACCCGAGTAAAAGTGTCACCTAACGAACATTTGTTAAAACGATTCTAGCAAACATCCAATCCCTAATGAATAAATACTTGTCAAGATTACTTTATGTTTGATACTCTGCTACACCTAGCTGTACCCGATCACACGTTTCTTGAACAAAAAGGCAGTTTTGATACCTCAAACAATCTTCCCCACACAGGAATGATATTTTTTTGCGCCTGCACCCCCCCCCCCCCGACAACACATGGCCATCCCTCCCCTCATCTTCCTCCAATTTTACTCTTAAATCTTGGCTTTGTCATCCATTTTGCAATATGTACAAAACATAGATATACATAGTTGATGGTAGAATAAACATGCTTCTTTACTAGCAAACGATTATATATTTAACGAATATATATATATGTCGTAAACCCGGGTAAGACAACAAGTGTGTTGGAAGCAGTCGGGGTTGAGTGGCAAGGCGTGCAGAGTGGAAAGTCCGCACGGGACAGTAACGACAAAGTTTGGGGTCAAAAAACGCTCTCCTAGTACGTCTCACGTGGCACCAGGACCAGGGGAAAGTTGAGGATTAACTGAGGAAAAGCTCGGCGTCCAGCCTGAAACCGCGGGGACCGTCGTGAGATAATGATGGCCTAACACTGAGCGGGGCTGTCCGAAAATATCCACTGTAACCTAAATAACTGTCAACATCTGGACGCCCCTTCTTTTGTCCCTCTCTGCATCCCCGAGGTGTCCCGTGGCAAGCTGGTGTCACTTTGAGACGACTAGAAAAGGCGTCATACTCTATTTCTTACATATCACATTGTTTAAATTACGATAGAATGTGCCCCCGGCGAGAAAGGTTTGATTAGGGGAGTGGAATAAAATGGAGCGAAAAGCTAGCAAACCTGTTAAATGGGAAATAATTTGGGGCACAAAAAAAAAAAAAATTAGTTACTAGAATAAAAATAAAGATAAAGGAGAGAGAGAGTAGTGGTTATACACTGATATAATATTATAAAACTACAAAATAAATATATAGGGAGTACATAGGAAGGATAAATTTAAAGTAAACACACATAATAGCGAGGGTAAATATTTGGGAAAGTTAGGTATACTATTAACAGTTTTTTGTTACTTAAGGTGCCATAGTAGGTTTGAGGAAAAAGAATGAAATGCAGAAAGCTGGGACGGTGACCCGAGTGTAAAATAAAATAAAAATAATAATAAGCCACGGATTTTCCTGAACACACCATCAGGATTTGATGGTGAGGAAGGAGTAGTCCACTGGGGCAAATCAATAACAACAAAAAAGTCGGCGAACAGGAACTCTGCGATGGACGAGGTGTGTTTAGAACGAAGGCATAGAAGGCCTAAGGAAAAGGATTAAGAGACGAGAGAAGTATGGAAGGCAGAGTTGGAAGGATCAAGATATGAGAAGGGACAGTTGGTAGAATGGAGTCACTTTTAAAACAAAATTTTTAAATTACTTGAAAATAAAGATACTTCGGCGAGTAAATCTTTTTATTACCTCGACGTTTCGACAAAAATCTTTTGTCCTCGTCAGCAGCAAACAAAAATTGAACATTTAGCAAGGCGTTAAAAATCTTTTTTAAGTTCCAAGGGCGTTCTCACGCGATATTCAAATATTTTTTTTGTACAACATCTAAAGCACGAGTCAAAAATAAATATTTAACTCACAAAAGACTTTGATCTTTGAAATAAATTATAATATACATATATATAATGAGAAATTATAAACAAAAAAATATTTTAAAAATAATAATAATATTTACAAAGGTTTTCCAATAGTATATATAAATCGATATCTATTACTTGCAATTTATACCAACCCTTTTTCAACTAATTTTTAAATTTAAAAACGAATTGTATTGCAATGGAATATCTTCAAATACATTTATACTTCTTGCCCCCATTTCCCGTGATACCCATCCCTCTAAAAATAATCTTTCCTTTTTAAATTTTATATTCCTATGAAATATCTCAATATCATTCCAATTTGGCCTATGTCCTGAATATAATGCATGTTCCCCAATTTTGCTTAACGCTCTTCTCCCCAATAAACCCTGTTGGTGTTCCTTAATTCTGGTCTCTAAATTAGGGCCGGTTTCTCCTATATAAATTTTGTCACATTCTGTGCATTTTATCCCATAAATTACATTACTTGGTTTTGATGTGCCTATGTTATCCTTCATTATGCTATTTCTAGTTATAAATTCACTTTTTTGTCCCCGTACTATGCCATATATTATATTTATATTTTCTCAAAATTCTAGATATTTCGTTATCTATATCTCTAAAATATGGAATAATTGTATTATTGCAATCATCTTCATTCCTATTTGAATTTGGCCTATCTATTTCATATCTTCTAATCCATTTGTTGTGAAACCAACTGGATAATCAGATTGTTCTAATTCTGCTCTAATTTTCATTATCTCTTTTTTTATAAATATCTCGGTCTGTGCATACCTGTTTGGCTCTTCGTACAAGGGATTTTATCACCTGTCTTTTATGTATCATAGGATTATCAGAATTAAAATTTAGATGTATCCCACAGTCTGTTGGCTTTTTGAAAACGCTGGTAAAAATAGAACCATCTTATTTGCGAGTTAGTCCTACATCTAAGAATGATAAAAATCCCTCTCTTTCTGTTTCAACCGTTTTTTCTATTCCTCTTTCTAAATTATTCAACATGACCATGATTCCATTAAGATTTTCTCTGCGGATCACTGCAAAAACATCATCTATATAGCGTCCCCAGATTTTTATTCCCTCAATTAAGATTGTCTTTTTATCTACCGATGCCATTACAATGTCAGCAATGATCATGCTTGTAGGGCACCCATAGCAGTGCCGTCCTTTTGCCTGTAAAATTTACCCCCGTATCTGAAGTAAATATTATCTAAACATAACCTAAAACCTTCTATCATTTCATAAATTTCTAATACCTTGTTTACTCAATCTTGTCTTTTCACCTCGAAATATTCCCTTAGCGCTTTTAGAGCTAGAGTTCTATTGATATTGGTGAAAAGCGAAGACCCAACTAAAAAGATAAAACTAAAAATATCAAAATTCATCAAAAACATGAAATCTAAGGACATTGATAAAAGAAAAAATGAAGCTAGAAGATGTCCCTGCACCTCTCTTCAAAGGACTACCAAAGATCCACAAGGAAGGAGTTCCCCTACGGCCCATTGTGTCAGGATTCAAGGCCCCCACCAGAGGTTTGGCGGACTGGCTTAAAAACCAAGTTCCGAGTACAAGAAAAAAATTATGGTTAGAGATAAGAAATAGGAAAGAACTATTAGATATCACTAAAATTTAAGGTTAAATGACCATGAAATAATGGTATCCTTTGATGTCAAATCACTTTTCACCAATATCAATAGAACTCTAACTCTAAAAGAGCTAAGGGAATATTTCGAGGTGAAAAGACAAGATTGCGTAAACAAGGGATTAGAAATCGATGAAATGATAGAAGGTTTTAGGTTTTGTTTAGATAATATTTACTTCAGATACGGGGGTAAATTTTACAAGCAAAAGAAGGCACTGCTATGGGCTGCCCTACAAGCATGATCATTGCTGACATTGTAATGGCATCGGTAGATAAAAAGGCAATCTTAATTGAGGGAATAAAAATCTGGGGACGCTAAAAATATTATGTTTTCGCAGTGATCCGCAAAGAAAATCTTAATGGAATCATGGTCATGTTGAATAATTTAGAAAGAGGAATAGAAAAAACGGTTGAAACAGAAAGAGAGGGATTTTTATCATTCTTAGATGTAGGACTAACTCGCAAAGAAGATGGTTCTATTTTAACCAGCGTTTTCAGAAAGCCAACAGACTGTGGGATACATCTAAATTTTAATTCTAATAATCCTATGATACATAAAAGACAGGTGATAAAATCCATTGTACAAAGAGCCAAACAGGTATGCACAGACAGAGATATTTATAAAAAAGAGATAATGAAAATTAGAGCAGAATTAGCACAATCTGATTATCCAGTTGGTTTCACAAACAAATGAATTAGAAGATATGAAATAGATAGGCCAAATTCAAATAGGAATAAAGATGATTGCAATAATATAATTATTCCATATTTTAGAGAAATATATAACGAAATATTTAGAATTTTGAGAAAATATAAATATAATATATGGCATAGTACGGGGACAAAAAGTGAATTCATAACTAGAAATAGCATAATGAAGGATAACATAGGCACATCAAAACCAAGTAATGTAATTTATGGGATAAAATGCACAGAATGTGACAAAATTTATATAGGAGAAACCGGCCGTAATTTAGAGACCAGAATTGAAGAACACCAACAGGGTTTATTGGGGAGAAGGGCGTTAAGCAAAATTGGGGAACATGCATTATATTCAGGACATAGGCCAAATTGAAATGATATTGAGATATTTCATAGGAATATAAAATTTAAAAAGGAAAGATTATTTTTAGAGGCATTGGTATCACGGGAAATGGGGGCAATAAGTATAAATGTATTTGAAGATATTCCACTACAATACAATTCGTTTTTAAATTTAAAAATTAGTTTAAAAAAGGTTGGTATAAATTGTAAGTAATAGATATCGATTTATATATATTATTGGAAAATCTTTGTAAATATTATTATTATTTTTATATTTATTTTTGTTTATAATTTGCATTATATATATGTATATTATTATTATTTTTATATTTATTTTTGTTTATAATTTACATTATATATATGTATATTATAATTTATTTCAAAGATCATAGTCTTTTGTGAGTTAAATATTTATTTTTGACTCGTGCTTTAGATTTTGTACAAATATTTTAAATATCGCGTGAGAACGCCCTTGGAACTTTAGAAAGAGTTTTAACGCCTTGCTAAATGTTTAATTTTTGTTTGCTCCTGAAGAGGACAAACTATTTTTGTCGAAACGTCGAGGTAATAAAAAGATTTACTGGCCGAAGTATCTTTATTTTCAAGAAATATGAATGCCGGCCAGGCAGCCTCAAAATTTACGATAATCTTATTTAAAATATAATAAATGTTTTCAAAAAATTATGTGTGTTTCAAAAATATATTTAAACGCATATAACAATATTTATATTTATATACGTTTATAAATCAATATATATGTGGATTGGATGTTTTCTGGAATCGTTTTAACAAATGTTCGTTAGGCAAACTTTTACTAGGATAAAAACTGTGCGAAGCCGGGTACATTCGCTAAATACAGTTATTTACAAATCTTCGTTTGTGGCAAGATATTATTCCTTCAACTTCAAATTACCGAGTGGACCAATTAATACTGATTTTTTCAACTTATCGAGTATTTTTCAAGGGACCGGGAAAATATTATCGAGAGTGTAGACAAGTATAGATTCAGTAGGGATTGGATGTTTGCTAGAATCGTTTTAACAAATGTTTGTTAGGCAAACTTTTACTCGGGAAAAATCGGGCGAAGCCGGGAACATATATACAGGGTGTACCAGGTAAATTGGGACTAACTTTGACACTCCATAAAACAAAAACTACTTGAGATTAAAAACTTGTTTTTTTTTTTCATTACGTAGCCATATTCATGTAAAGTGCAACAGTACATGTGTGCGCAGTGTAGTGATGAAGAGTAACCGAGAATTTGAAAATCGAGCTGCCATCATCGTTGCTCTGCGCGCCGGAAGGAGCCCCAAGAGATAGTGGATTTTCTTAAGTTGCCCAAAACCACTATTTATCGTGTCAAGAAGCAGTTTGATGAGGCCGACAGTAACAAAGAGGGGATAGCTACAAGGAAAAAGCACTCGCGTCGATCGGACAGGGTAAGAGGCGAAGAATTTGTCAAAAATGTCAAGGAGAAGATTGATGGAAACCCTGGGAAGAGCATGAGGGCCATAGCCAAGGAAATGGACGTTGGCTCTATGACAATTGTCAGAACTATCCATGAGGACCTTGGTCTCAAGTCTTATGCCCTTCGGAAAGGTCAGTTGCTGACTGAGAATATGAATAATAACAGAAAAGGAAAGGCTGCTGCCCTCCTCAACAACCTGAAACACGACTCTTTTGGCATGCTAAGGTTCTTCTCTGACGAAAAGAACTTTGACGTGGACCAAAAGGTAAATCCCAGGAATGATCGCTGGATCTGTAAAGACCCCTCAGAGATACCTGTCGTGATGCACACGAAATTTCCTGCCTCCGTAATGGTCCTTGGCGTTATCAGCAGTGAAGGTGATGTCATGCCTCCCCATTTCTTTGAGAAGGGCCTTAGGATGAACGCTGACACCTACATCAATGTTCTGGAGACCGTTGTGAAGCCTTGGATGGACATGGTGGCCGCAGGAAGGAAGTATGTCTTCCAACAGGACTCAGCTCCAGCCCATAAGGCAAAAAAGACACAATCGTGGCTGACAGTTAACGTCCCTAGTCACTGGGGTCCTGATATTTGGCCCCCTAACTCTCCAGATTGCAATCCCCTCGACTACTATGTATGGGGCGTTGTTGAGAGAGATGTCAACAAAGCTCCTCATACCACCATCCAGTCTGTCAAGAAAGCAGTTCACACGGTGATGACCCAAATGGACAAGGTCATCGTCGCCAAGGCCTGTGCTTCATTCCGCACTCGCCTCGAGACTGTTGTAGCTAATAATGGAAACTTCATTGAATAAATAAAAACTATATCCTTTTATCTACTACTGTGTCAAATTTCATTCGGATATTTTAATTTTTACTTGCAAAAAATATCAGTTAAAATACCATTGTTGAAATTCCCAATTTACCTGGTACACCCTGTATATATATATTATATAATCTAAAATACAAATATTTTATTTTTTTTAAAAATATATATTTTATTTTTTCATTCATTGACTGTTCTGCATTTTTGACCATATATTCAAAAAAATATCACTTTTAATTATTGTTGTTGTTGTAAATATGTATATTTAACCCTACCTATCTTTTATCCACGATTATAGAATTCATTATATAAATTCTATATTCCTGTGATATAAATAATTTTATGTATATTTTTACTTCAAGAGATTCAAAATAAAAATCTGCTTGAAAGGTAAATAATTATTTTTATTTTTCCACGACTGCACCTCTTTTCAACAATCAAACACACAAAAAATTTCTAATCTATAACATATATATATATACATAGGAGAAACCAGCAAACCTTTATCTGAAAGAATTAACCAACACAAATCCGCACTAAAGCACCATAACCCGACATCCCTACTGGTAGATCATGCATTCAACAATAGTCACACTCCAGACTTCGATCACACATCTATAATACATCAAAACATCAAAGAAAAACATTGCCGTTTATTTTTAGAAAGCTGGAGCTCATTAGAAAATAAAAATAGTATCAATAGAAAGATTGACTTGCAAGATGTATATACTCAGTTTAGAACCTCTTAGATGATTACGCTATTTACATGGTTATTTTATTCCATTTTTAATCAGATATTTATTACTATTATTTGTATATTTATTTCACAGTTATTTCAATTTTTATGATATTTTATTTGTTTAATTAATTCGATATCTCTTAATTTTTTTATTAGTCATTTACATATATCACTTTTTTCTTTAATTAATTCGATATCTCTTAATTTTCAATAGTCATTTACATATATCACTTTTTTCTTTTGATTATATTTACTCTGTTTAGAATGCATATATTAGATGGTTTATCGCCCAATAAGCTTAGAAGACATCTAGTGGCTCACCTGGGGCGCGCGACCTGCTGCGTGCTTCACTGCAAAACACCTCGTAAAAGATGGAATATTGATCCATCGAAATATCGGTAAATAAATAATCGTATTTAAATCCAAAATAGGCCTTATTTTTAAAATATAAATGTATTATGGATTTCTCTATATTCAGAATATATATATATATGAAAAAACAATAGAAAAAAAATAAAAGATAAGTGGGTCAGGTGTTGATATTAAAAATAAAGAAGGCATCTCCTGACCACGAGCACATGTGCTTTTTAGATGGCAGAGCGCCATTTAGTGGAGCAAAAATAAACTAAACGTTTATTTAGCTTGCTCCATGATATTTTGCCAACCCAATTTCTTGATTTTAAGCGTTTTAACAACCATAAAATTCAAAATTGAGAATTTCCAACAGAATAAATAACACTGGAAAAAAATTCACAGAAAAGCTTGAAGAACTGTGCAACGAAGAATTAAATCACAGAACGATTGACAAAAAATTGGAAAAATTCTCTTCGAACATATCCAAAGCTGCAAAAGTATCGAAACCTAGAGGTAGACGTAAAGACCTGTGAATACTTTACTGGAAGGACCACAATATCGTGGCAATGATTGCAGAGAGAGACAATATCAATGAACTTCTTAAAACAAATAAAACAGAAGAAATTATAAAGGAACTCATTGAAATTAGTCACAAAATAGAACAAGAAATTTGGATATTCAAACAAGAGAGAGAGAGAAATGGGCAGAATTGTGCGAAAAAAATGGATCCAAAAAAAGAAAGCCATCACTGGAATATAATTAGTGTTATAAAACAATCAAAACCAACACTAATCCTTCAATACTCTAACCGATACGAATAGCGAGAACGAACAAACAGATGGCTGAAATAATTGCTGAATATCTTTCAAGCACATCCAGACTCAGCTATACGAATGAAGGCAGGACTCTAAAAAATAATGTAAACAGGTTAGTTAAACAAGCAAGAAATTATCATCAACAAGATATTTACTCGAGATACTTCACACTGAATGAGCTAAACTCATCAATAGGAAAGTTAAATCCAAGAGGCCACCAGGATATGGTCTGATCTTTGGTCAAATGATTAAACACTTTGGAGAAAAGCTAAAAATCAACTCCTATGAATACTGAAGATTTTATGGCAAACTGGTAAACTACCAAAGAATTGGAAGATATCAATTATAGTGCCAATACTGAAACCGAACAAAGATTCAAAGGAATGCAAGAACTATCGGCCAATTGCTCTTACCAGCATACTTTGTAAAATAACAGAATGAATTATCCACTCTAGGCTCATAGTCTGGCTCACTAACAATAATAAAATAAACGTCTACCAAACTCCCTATAGATCCAGACACTGTACAACTGATCAACTGTTCTACTTCTGTCAATCAATAATAGATTTCTAGGAAAAACCGCCAAAGAAGACAACTGCCGTATTCCTGGATATGACTCAGCTTTTGATCGAGTGTAGAAATTATTTGAAAGGCTGCACAACATCGGAGTAAGAGGAAAAACCTTAATCTGGATTGCAAACTTCTTAAGGGGATGAAGGATAAAGGTTCGGGTCAATGGAACATTTTCCAAGGACCGAAGAAAATGGGCTGGTGTATCTCAGGGATCTGTGCTCAGTCCTCTACTCTTCTCGCTATATATTAACTGTTGTGTATAAAAATGATGAAGATTATTTGCATTCTTCAAAGCCTCATCATGTAAAAATATATGTGCATATAAATTGGACATTTGTTGTTGGCCATGGTCAAGTTTGAGCTCTTGTACGTCTAATTACGACACAACAAAAGTGGCGACGAGGATGCGCGATCTACAGAGCCAGTAAAAAGCTGAGGAAAACGGCGTATATGCAAGTATTATTATATACAGTTATCAGCGTCATGCATTCTTTCTTAATTCTGTCACCGTTTGCTTTTGGTTCAGTGGTAGAATGCTTGCCTGCCACGCGGGCGCCCCGGGTTCGATTCCCGGCCGATGCATTTTTTTTTCAATTTTTAAAACTCATTTATATTATTAAAATATATGTTCTTTTCTGTCTATGTACAGATTTATGGTATATGTACACAAGTAAACAAGTATGTATACAAGTTATTTGCAAGTTGCGTGGCAAATTTGCCCTTTCGCTCGCAAGCAGCGCCTCTAGCGGTGAAGATGGGAGTTAATATCAGCTGACCTAATGGACATGTAAAACGTGTTTTAACAGGACATAGAGAAAGATCTGAAAATATATTTTTCGGATTTTTAGTCAAGAAAAATAAATTGACAGGTTCTGGGGAAAAAGTAGTTTTTTATTCAGAAAATGATGATGAAAATATTGCTGTATCATATTTGATTATCAGATACGAAATTATATCTGGAAAAATTCCAAAAAGCAGAGACCACGGGTGAAGCCAGTTCATTTTTAGTATGCAGGAACAAAATTCTAACAGAAAAACATTCATTCGAGCAGAAGACACAAAGCCAGATCATCTCTTTATAAAAATATCGCTTCTTCAGACACAAAGTTTGGAGCGGGACGTTTCACAAAAATGACATCCACGGCGCCAATTTATAATTGTGACGAATAGTATTTCAATAAAAGAATTTAATCGGGTAAAACCCGGGCATTGCCCGGGTCATTCGGCTAGTAACAACTACATCTTTTAAACTATCTGGATCAAGAAAACAAAGGAGTAAAAAATATCAGCATGACAAGTTCAAAGTTAATAGTACCTTTTAGATGCTATAGCCCAGTGGAGGACACTTCGATCTTTTTGTACAAAAATTTGAGGCTTTCTTTTTGGCATCTGAAGGAGGAGATTAAAGTGCTGAATTTTACCTCGCTACCAGATTCTGAAACTTTGAAGCTGGGAAACGACATTTTCTTCCTGGACTAATGAAGGATCAACACTATGATACTATCAATCAAAGAATTAAGCTGCATTTGGATCCAAAGAAGAAAGTGATACCACAGCGATGCAGATTTTAAAGAGAATTCAACAGGAAGGAGAATCAATTTCGGAATATCTTAGAGAATTGAAACATTTAGCAATAAATTGTAATTTAAGCGATATGCTGGGGAACCATGATGCGAGACCGTTTTGTGGCTGGAATCAAGTCGGAAAGCCTGCAAAAGAAGCTACTAGAAGAAAACGTCGATGTCACCCTGGATAAAGTTTTGCAGTGGCGAACTCGTTCGAACTGGCGGAGATAATACAAGAGAATTACAAGATAAATTAGTGGCAAAGATATCCCCTGTGAATGGAAAAGATAAAAAGGGTGAGTACAATAATAGTATGGTTCAGCATGGGCCTTTCAGGCAAAGGGGAGAAATAATGTGTTATAGATGTGATGAAAGACATTTACACGTTGCCTCTGTTTGCCCTCATAGAACAAAGACTTGTTTTAAAACGTAAAAAACTGGGTCATTTAAGTAGGGTCTGCAAAGCTAGTAAAAAAATGTGGGGATGTAAATTTGTACAAGATGACTATATATATTCTGTACAGGGCGAAACTGATGCCACAATAAATTTAACAGTAGATAATAATTCTTTGTGCTTTACAATAGAAACAGGAAGTCCAGTTACGTTAATACCTAAAGATATTTATGAGATTTATTGGCAAGGTAAAAATTATTTTCAACAAATTTAAGATCAAAATCCTTTTGTGGTAAATCAATAGAGATTATAGGGCAAAGAAATGTTTTTGTTAAAGTAGCCAACCTATATTTACTATTAATAGTTGTAAATGATAATTCCAGGTGATTTTGTTAGAAAGAGAATGGCTTAAACAGTTAAAACTTGAATATTCTAGATTGTTTAGCATTGAAAATTTAAATAATTAATCTAATAGAAATAGTTTGATTGATAGATATGCAGATTTGTTTAACAAAGATTTGGGCTGTCTAAAGGATGTTAAAATAAATTTCAATTTAAAAAAGGATTTGACTTCTGTGTTTGTAAGGCCAGAAGTTTACCTTTCTCTCTAAAAAACAAAGTAGAGAATGAAATTGATCGTTTAGTGAATTCTTGCATTTTATAACCTTTAGTTCATGCATATTGGACCGCTCCAATAGTACCAGTATTAAAAAAGGATGGTAGTGTAGTATGTGGTGATTTTAGATGTACAGCTAATAAACCAATAGAATTAGAAAGGTATCCCATTCCATCGATCGATGAGATATTTTCAAAATTATCTACAAGCACCGTACTTTCGACTCTAGACCTATCACAGGCTCACTTACAAGTAATGTTAGCGGAAGAAGCCGAAGCTGTTGTTGATATAAACACAACAAAGAGGTTGTTTTCTTATAAAAGACTACCATATGACGTAGCGGTAACACCAAATAAATTTCAGAGGATTATGGAAGGTCTATTTGCTGATTTGCCAGGTTTGGCCTGCTACATAGATGATATTTTGGTTGCAGGAAAATACTTTGAAGATCATGAACAAAAGTTGGATCTAGTGTTTAGATGATTGCTAGAAAAAGGTTTAAAGTTAAACAGATATACATGTAAATTAAAAAAGAAATCGGTGGAATATTTAGGGTTTAAAATTGATAAATATGGACTGCATCCCTTAGAAAATAAAATTTAAGCAGTGATAGAGGCGCCTGAACCTAAAGAATGTTTTGCAATTAAGATCTTTCATAGGACACTTAATTTATTATTATAGATTCATAGACGGAAGAATATCGAATGTTATTTAAAAAATGTGAATCATTATTAATGGACTATGTACTATTATGGACTAGGCGTAATTCTGAGTCATAGAAATGATAGAAAGGAAGAATGCCCTATAGCTTTTGCTTCTAGAACATTAAATGAAGCGGAAAAACGTATCTCTTAACTAGAAAAGAAAGCGTTGAGCATAACTTTTGGCGTTGAGAAATTCAGACAATACTTACTGGGACGAAAAATTTTATTGGTCACAGACAACCGACCCTTAATTCATATATTTTCACCTCATAAACCAATTCCCTTATGTTCATCATCCAGAATTAAAAGATGGTCCTTAAAATTAGCTGCATTTAATTATACTGTGGAATTTCGAAAAACTAGTGATAATTCCAATGTTGACGCATTGTCACGTCTTCCTTTAGAATCAAGTGTCAGGGAGTCTCTTGATGAAGACCAGGTACTTCTCAGGAAGTTGAATGAGGTACCGTTCTCTTTTATGGAGGTGGCATATGAGACGCCCCAAGATAAAATACTGTCTATAGTATTAAGGAATGTTATAGGAGGCAACTGGAAATTCACAAGGGTACCGAGGGAAAACCCACTAGCTCCTCATTATAAGATCAATGAGGAATTAAGTTTGGAGTTTGGTTGTCTTCAATGGCGTGAAAGAGTAGTAATTCCCCAAAAATTAAGATCTTTAATTTTAAATGACTTGCATGAAATACACATGGGGATTGTTAAAATGAAGATGATTGCCAGACGGTATTTTCTGGTGGCCAGGCATAGACAGTAACATCGAGGAGTTAAATAGAGAATGTAGAGTATGCCAAGAATCGGCAAGCATGCCCCCGGCTACCATCTCGGAATGGACTTGGCCCGAAAAACCGTGGCATCGACTTCATCTTGATCTAGCGGGTCCGTTCATGGGAAGAATGTTTTTGGTTCTCGTGGACGCATAATCAAAGTGGATAGAAATTTTTATCATCAAAGATATTACCAGAAAAACGATTATAAGTCATCTTAGAGAAATTTTCGCCAGATTTGGATAGCCCAAATTTTTGGTAACAGATAACGGAAGACAGTTTGTTTTCGGTGAATTCGAGCAATTTACCAAAATGAATGGTATACGGCACACTAAGACCAGTTTGTATAATCCTAGTACAAATGGTTTAGCTGAGAGATATGTAAGAAAGTTTGAAAACCTTTTGAGAAAGAATAATGGGAAGGATGATTTAGAGACGAATCTACAAAAATTCCTATTTGCTCATAGAGCATTCCCCCAAACTGTAATAAAGGAATTCCCCCGCGGAACTTCAAATGAAGAGAAGTTTAAGATCAAGATTCTCGAATTTAATACCAAGATGGGAAATCCGCGAAAGGTATTTCATGAGGCCGTAAGAAGGCAGGAGCAGTTTACTACAGGTTGCGAGGTTTATTTCCGCAACTATGCAACTGGGCCTAAACGGTAAAAAGGTACCCTTTTGAAATTATTGAGCTACCGTCACTACTGTTATGATTGAACTGACAAGTTGATCCGGCAACACGGAAGACTCGATTAAAAACATGAGGATATGTAAATAACAATGATATAAAAAGGACATATGTAAAATAAAAAAAGATTAGAGTTCAGTTGCATGCTGCGTGATCAAAGAGGCACAAAAAAAAAAACATAAACAACAACTACCTTATAAGTTGCGAGGGTGTCGTGTATAAGAGGTATATCAATCAATTGCGACCTGTGAGAAATAAACAAGTGGATACAAGAAATTTGATATTTC
>CP092883.1:33444376-33485963 GCA_030710605.1 Cordylochernes scorpioides
GCCCTGCTGAGCTTCTCATGGGACGTAAACTCCGAACGACCTTGCCAATTGCACCAGAGAATCTTAATCCAAAGTTGGTGGACTCTCAGACCCTGAAAAGAAAGGAGGGGAGAAGGAGAAAGGATATGAAATCCAGATATGATCGACGCTGCGGAGCTACGGACATGGAGGAGCTATCCGAAGGTGACACGGTTTGGATTACAGATATGCGAACCTGAGGGATTGTAAAGCAGAAGGCATCGACACCAAGGTCATATATGGTTGATACTCCAGTTGGGACTTTACGTCGAAACAGGTTCCATCTACGAAAAGGAGTTACAGTGCAATATCCAGCCGACCCATCGACGCCGACCTTTTCGGGGGAGGAACTGGTTGAAAATGAAAAGACCCCAGTTGTGGATTATCCCTCTAACGACTCAGAAGACGGCCAGATAAGAACCCGGAGTGGACGAATTGTTAAACCTGTGGATCGCCTTCATTATTAATTATATTATGCATTTAAAGTTTGTAATGTTTATATATATTTCAAGTCTTAAAAAGGGGATGTGCTGAGAACATGTAAGAAAACATGTACCTATGTTTTCCCACGTGACGCAGCGGAGCGTGACCTTGCCTGCACGGGTGAGTCAGTTGTTGTTTTGCTCTCTGTATGGATGGACATTAAAACAGTTCTCCTGAACGCATACTCAAAGTGGATCGAAATTTTTACTCTCAAATATATCACCAGCAAAACGATTATAAGTCATCTTAGGGAAATTTTCGCCAGATTTGGATTGCCCAAATTTTTGGTTACAGATAACGGAAGACAGATTGTCTCCGGTGAATTCGAGCAATTTACCAAAATGAATGGTATACAGAACACTAAAGACCAGTCCGTATAATCCTAGTACAAATGGTTTAGCTGAGAGATATGTAAGAGAGTTTAAAAACTCTTTGAGAAAGAATAATGGGAAGGAGATTTAGAGACGAATCTAGAAAGATTCTTATTTGCTCATAGAGCATTCCCCCAAACTGTAATAAAGGAATCCCCTGCGGAACTTCTAATGAAGAGAAGTTTAAGATCAAGATTCTCGAATTTAATACCAAAGAAGGGAAATCCGCGATAGGTATTTCATGAGGCCGTAAGAAGGCAGGAGCAGTTCACAACCAGTTGCGAGGTTTATTTCTGCAACTATGCAACTGGACCTAAATAGAAAAAAGGTACCATTGTCACTATCTTATAGGTTGCGAGGGCCTCGTGTATAAGAGGCATTTCAATCAATTGCGACCTGTGAGAAAGAAACAAGTGGAGACAAGAAATTTGATACTCCCTTGAACATCAGGAGAGAAGCCTGTAGGTGGAAGTTAGAAAGAAAGTGAAGAGGAGCCTGTTGCTCTGCGCGTGCCCTCTTGCATTCCTAGACCGGAGTCTGCTGCTGTGCAAGTGCCCTCCTTCAGTCCTAAACCGGAGACTCCGCTGTGCAAGTGCCTGTCCGCAGTCATAGACATAAGAGAGCCAGGAAACCCCAGACCGACTGAAGTATTATTAAGGGGAGAGATGTGTTGTGTATGTAAATAGATGGAGATTAATTGCATTCTTTAAAGCCTCATTATGTAAAAATATATGTGTATATAAAGTGGACATTTGTTGTTTGCCGAACGGAAGAATAAAAGCTAAATAGAGAGTAATGGTCAAGTTTGAGTTGTTGTACGTCTAATTGCGACACAACATAAATTATCAGAGATAAATATTTTTCAAATGAATTAAAATAAATTTAATCAATACTGAGAGAGAGTTTAATTTAAAAATTAGAAATTTATTATATACGAAATTTGAATCGCTGAGAGGATTCCAGCAAACCGCATCAAAAATATTATTATTTTTTTTGCTACATGTTTTAATTTGCATTTACCTATTTTACATATCTCGGATTGCATTAAAAATTCGTCATCAAATTCTTCTACTTTTGGCAAAATGTTTTTTTTTTAATTCATCTTTTGTTATTATTGGGGTTTTTCCTGGTATTCAAAAAGGAAAAAAATA
The DNA here is from genome assembly GCA_030710605.1 of Cordylochernes scorpioides. Taxonomy (NCBI): domain Eukaryota; kingdom Metazoa; phylum Arthropoda; class Arachnida; order Pseudoscorpiones; family Chernetidae; genus Cordylochernes; species Cordylochernes scorpioides. Next base: position 33,446,400 of record CP092883.1, read on the forward strand.
CATGTCAGTCAGTTATATTTTTCAATTTATCAAACAATTTGGCCTCTGAATCTCTGATTCTGGTAGAGCGCCATCTAGCGAATAAAATTGTAACTAAAATCAATTTCGAATTTTACATTATTTGTAATAAAATTTCCCATTGCATCCTGAGCACAATGGTGTTTACCGCATTACTCTAGAGCAAATATTTATGGAGATATTAATTTTTTAAATTGTGTAAGACTTTTGTATCACCCTGTATTATCAATTTTTCCAATCTTTTGTCAACCTTGTCTTCTGTATTTTACCTCCTTTCTCTGTCATACAAGTTCAATTGCAAATATCTTTACTGCCGAACTTATCTTTACAATTTTTTATTCGATGAGAACACAAACACAAAAAAAATCATTTTTATAGACGTGTATGGAATTTTCAAAAATTTTCGAAATATATTAAAAATATATTAATTTTTAATATGTAAATATCTTTAATAATTTTAGAGAAATTGTGGTCTCAAAAGGAATTTAGGTATTAATCAACTTTTATAAAAAATCTTATAAAACATAAATATACATTTACACAATATATGAAAGCAGTAGTAACCTAGAAATAATTCGAATAAAGAAACTTATCTTTTGAGCAAAAAGTTTTATTTAATTTGAGCGGTGTCAAGCTTTTGAGCAAATGTTTCTATTCAATGGGCAAATCCAAAGAAAATAAATGCTATTGGCATGTGCATTTATGCGGGCGTGGATCATACTATATTTCAGGTGGAAATAAAATAACACAATGTCATGGTATTTTGATTAAGAGTAGTAAATTTCAATGAAATATGAATATTTAAAAACAAGTATATATATGAGAGATAAAATGAGAATGCTCACATGTTGATTTATTTTTTAGAAAAGATAATAAAAAACCTCTTCATAAATATATGCCAAAATAAAAATACTAATTATTTTAAAACTTATCAGTTCGTGTCTTAAGCGCCTATCCTATTTTATTAACTCTATATTTTTATTCCAATCTATTTTTCCAAATGTTCTCCTGAGTGTCTTCGCTCTCTTCTTTTTCAACTGAGTCATTCATTTTGAAGGACAATAAGGCAATTTTAGTATAATTTTGCTTTTTTGGAATTGTATTTATCGTTTCAATTACCTCCTATTTTGAAAAGGTTCGGGACTTATGAGCCAGCCTGTATATTAACGATTTATACTTTTTTTTCAGATTTGGGGGAATATATATATATATATATATATATATATATAAGATAAAAGTTGATAATTATTTTTGTGTTTAAGTTAGATGAGATTAAAAATTAGAACAATTAGAACTCATTTAGAACAATCACATCAGGAATAAACTCAGTCATAAAAAACATAGATTTAAGACTAGCTTCAACACTTCAATTCATAATAAATAAAATAACTAACAAACATAATTATAAATTCATAGATTCTAATAAAAAAATCATTAACTTCCTAACAAATAACCTACAAAAGATCAATACAGTTCATACATTTGATTTTGAAGATCTTTACTCTAACATACGTTTAGAAGACCTTAATAATAAAATACACAGCTTAATAAATGAATTCATTAATAATAAAACATTCCATATTCAAATTATTCACAACAAATACAAAACATTTAAATTAGATAACAAAACAGCAAAAACATTACTTGAAACCTTCTTAAACTTTAATTATATTAATTTTAAAAACAAAATATACATTCAATCTAAAGGTGTTCCAATGGGAACTTCATCCAGTCCACTACTAGCAAACTTATTACTTTTTTGGTATGAAAGAGAGTTCTTCCTACAGAATGATGTAAATTGGCATATGTTCCGCTATGTAGATGACATCATTATCTTGAATAACCCACAATTCAATAATGTCATTTATAAAATATACCCTAAATATTTGAAACTTAAAAATAATGAAAAGATAACTAATAACAAGGAGGTTAACTTTTTAGACTTAAATATAAACCTTGCAAACAAGTCAATTGGAACATATGACAAAAGAAATTGTTATAATTTTAAAATTATTAAATTCTGTAATGTCAATTCCAACATATCATCAAATTGCTGCAAAGGCATATATTTTGGTCAATTTTTAAGATTTTATAGAATCAACAACATTAAAACAAACTTTATTAAAGACATTAAAAATCTTAATAAAGAGTATTTAAACAATGGTTTTAAATACAAAACAGTAAAGTTTTACAATAGGCTGTCAATACACAAATACCTAAGCAATAATAAATATAATTATAAATTTGAAACTTCAAACTTCTCCAATTAATCTAACCAACAACTTATATTCTACTCTTATACTAAAACAAATGATAGAATTACTGAATATATTTCCTATGACTTTAAATATATTAATTATATGATAACGATTATAAAGCATTAAATTCATTCAATTTGATCTCCAGTTACTGTGGGAGGGAACTGGAAAACAAATATAAATGAATTTGAAGCATAATAAATGTTTTATTATTCAATTAATTTATAATTTTAATAAAAATGTAACTTATATCAATGAAAACAAAATTTTAATACATATTTTCACAATCTTTAAAATTTCTAATGATTCTTTTCTGACAGCTTTTCTAACTTCTAACAATTTTAAAAATAAGATTTCCTAGAAAAGGGAAGGTTACTTTTAGAACAGTGTCGAGGGTCCCTGACAGACAGATGTTACATCCACACATGTGCGCTGTCTCGAGGGAGCGGCAGACGCCACTTTGAATAAGTAAGTAAACAGCCTCCTTCTATGATATCTAATATTAATTTGATTATACAGTTTAATGGTCGAAGAGAAATCAATCCATAATGAAGTAAGGGTGAAATGGGTTGTGGTATTTTCATCTGAAGAGCCCTGGTACCACAGATTTCTCTCTCCAATAGATTTTCCAAATCTCCTTTTGTGTAATGTCCTGGTCTACCATTAGGGTTCCAAAAAATAATTTCTAATAGGCAAAGATTTAAAATATGTTTATCTATCCTTAACTAGGCAAAAACATTATTTCATATTATTCTTACTCTTAGGAAAAAAAAAAAAATCTAAAATTATATAGGAAAAAAAAAAAAATTATATAAAAAAATTACAAAAACTATTAATTAACTTAAAAAAAAAAATACTAACAACCTTTCAATTCTCTACCTGTTTGAAATAAAAGTGTATGGTTCTTTCTTTATCTCTTTCCTCTCTTTTACTAAAAAATAAATATATAATCATTATAAATCTCTTCTTTATTCCTATTTATTTTAAGAGTATGTCTAAATGACGGGTAAAAGCCGATGCTAAAAGACGTTACGTTGTTAAATCTTCTTTTCTTGTTAAATTTTCTTTTTATTTTTCAAATTTTTTTTTTCTATCTAAAATAAAAACATATTATTCTAACATATAATTACTTTTATTACATTTTTCTCTCCTAAATAAGATATAAATATAATACATATAAAGAACTTTTTAATCTCATCTAACTTAAACACAAAAATAATTATCAACTTTTATCTTATATAATTAATTTAGATTTAGCTTGCTAATCTAATAGAATTTCCTTTTTATATATAAATATTACTATTTTTAAAAGTTTTAAATATAGTTATATCAATATATAAATCCATCTTAACTCACTCTATAATATCAACTTAATTTAAATTATATTTAAGATTTAAAATTTTATTTGATAAACTTTATTATTTACATTTCATATATATATATTATTCTTGAAATAAAAATTTAACAATAAGACAGATATTTTAAAATTATTTCTTTTTTATTTGTAGGAAATTGACAAAACAGTAATATTTATTAAGAAAAGGCAGAGGTACCTTGAGGTACAGCTTGAAACCGCTGACGAGGGCCAACAGCCCGAAACGCATAAGTGGTTAGCTTTTCTTGATTAATCAATAATAGGTATTTGGCCAATTCTGGAGAAAATAAAAATCAACAAAATAGTTGATATTCATTCTGACAGATGGCGCAAGACATCAGCAACTTTAACGGCAACAAACGATAAGGAGATACCTTTTTCTTAATTTATCCACCTTACCCCAGTACAATTTCACAATTGTACTATTTATTCACAGCAATATTTATGTGGTATTTTATGATTTTCTTTAGCACAATTACAATTCATGACAGTCATGATCAATATTTAGAAATACCTTTACAATGTTTGCAACACATTTTTCAAACATTGGAAAAGTTAAACTTTATAAATTGCAAAGTGCTAGAACTCCATTTGTTTATCTGTCCTCACTAATTTAGGCCTAATTCTGTTAATATTGATGTCTGATCAGGGTGTTGCATTGAATGACATTGAGTTATGGAAAAATAATATATGCGATAAATCATTTGTGAAATAAATTTTGAGTTACTCTCTTGAGATTTGTAAGTAGATATCATAAAGAAAATCCAATTGAAGTAATTGAAAATCTTCATACTTAATAAATTATTTGTGGCTATTAAAAAAACAATACATTGATATATTTTTATTCTGCAGACTGATTGTAAAATTACATATACACTCGAAGAATTTTGAGAAAAGTCAATATTCAAAGATTCATTTCATTTTTCACTATTAATATTTCCCATCTATGGCCGAGATAAGAGCATGGTAGCTCTGTCAAATGGCAAGGTCGAACTAGTCACCAGGTAAAGTTTTGATAAGACCCGACAAGACACTGATGTGTGTCGATTTATTAGTCCAGCGATGGCCCAGAAAGTATTTCAAAGTTAGTGTTTTATTGGAATTACTTATTAGCTACATTTTTAGAGGAAGACAAAAAGGACAACACCCTAGAATGCCATTCGGGTCCTCTCTCTGGTTTCCCCCGCTGTGCCGCCCTGGCGCAGCGGTCGTCATCTCCTGATTTATGACGCCGCTTTTATATTTTTGTTGACGGCGCGGTGCGTCATCCAGCAGGCTGGAATGGAGTCTCTCAGCCCCCACAGTACTCCCCTTCCAGTGGCGAAGTAACGATTCGGTGCACAAAGTGGTTAATTACAATAATATACATCATCAATATAGGCAAGAAAAAAAAGGAGAAATATGGTATATTGCTCCTTAAATCTCACGGGTTTCTTGATAATTCTCCCCGATCTTGTCCTAGTCAGGTCTGGTGCTGATCCTGTTCCTTGGAATTCTGTGTACTTCTCCACATCTGGTGGGTCAGGATTCTGTTGGGACGATGTAGTAGGCAGCGCTCCCGACACGATCGGTCTTGTTGCAGTAGGGTGTTCTGAAGTTAGATTGTCCGAATCTGCCAGTAAGTAAGCAGTTCGCAATCGGTCAATCGATATGGTCATATTTCTTCCTTTAACTTTGAGTGTGAAATACTTGTCTGTTCTATCAAGGACTGGGAAGGGTCCCTTATATGGTGGTTCCAGAGGTTTCATCACTCGATCTGTCCTGATAAAAACATGTGAACATGTTTTCAGATCTTTTTGGACAAATAATCTAGTCTTCGAATGATGTTTTTCATTCAAGGGTTTGAGCAATTCCATTTGCTTTTGAAGCTGTTGAACAAATTCTTCCGCATGCAGGTGATGTTTAGAATCATCAAATAAATCGCCAGGCAGTCTGATGGTTTTGCCATATACCATTTGAGACAAAGAATGGTTATTATCTTTGTTGATAGCAGCACGCAAGCCCAGGAGAACTGTTGGCAGCGTTTCTGTCCACTTAATATTATTGTGGGCACGAATGGCAGTTTTGATGGTTCTGTAAAGCCTTTCGATCTTCCCGTTACACTGAGGGTGGTACGCCGTGGAATGGCAAAGTTTGATACCACACAGCGTTGTTAAATCTTTGAAAAGCTGAGAAGTAAACTGCTTTCCTTGGTCTGATATCACTATATGAGGTGCTCCAAATCTGACAATCCAGTTTTCGTAGAACGCTCTCGCTACCGTTTCAGACTTCATATCTGGTAGCGGAACAACTTCCATCCAGCTGGTGTACCTGTCGATACAGGTCAGACAGTAGATGTTATTATTCAATGGATGTAAAGGACCAATTAGATCTATGTGGACAACACTAAATCTTTCATCAACTTCTTGATATTTGCCTATTTCTGATTTCGTGTGTATTGACACCTTGCACCTTTTGCAGTTGACACAAGCTTGAGCCCATATCCTAATGCATTTTTTCATATTGGGCCATATAAATCTTGACGTCACTTGTTTAGTTGTGGCTTTGATGCCTGGGTGTGAGAGTTCTTGGAAGTTCCTAAAAACCATCATTCGGAATTTAATTGGAATGAATGGTCTAATATTAATGGTAGACACGTCACACCATAACAAATTGCCTGATTGTAGTGGGAATCGCTTAAATTTTAGAGAGGTATTCTTTAATATCAGGTTTTGTAGTTCTGAATCACCAGTTTGTTCTTTGGCGATCTCTTCATTGTCGATGGTTGTGATATCATTAACTCTGGACAGAGCATCGGCGACTATGTTGTCAGTACCTATTATGTACTTGATGTCAGTAGTGAATTGGGAGATGTATTGTAGATTTCTTAATTGTCTAGGAGAAGCTTTCTCATTTTTTTGTTTGAATGCGTAAATTAAAGGTTTGTGATCAGTCAAAATTGTAAATTCACGTGCTTCAAGCAGGTGCTTGAAGAATTTGATAGACAAATATATTGTGAGAAGCTCTCTATCATATGTACTATAATTGCATTGAGCAGGATTCAATATTTTAGAGAAAAATGCTATTGGTTTCCATGTATTATTGTCAAGCTGTTGGAGAACTGATCCAACTTCCCGATCTGAACCATCTGTACAGAGTGAGATAGGCAGTTCAGTATCGGGGTAGGCTAACAGTGCTGTATTAGCTAGGGCTTGTTTGCATTGTTCAAACTGAACTTCAGCTTCTTCAGTCCATTTTATTTCGCTTCTATCCTTTTTCTTGGCACCCCTCAAGTATTCATGAAGGATTACCTGAGTCTCTGCGGCATTGTTCAAAAAAGTACAATAAAAGTTTAGCATACCCAAAAATATGCGTAATTCATGAACTGTTTTTGGTTTCTTATATTCTTAAATAGCTCTAACCTTTGTTGGGAGTGGTTTCACACCGTGAGAGGTAATGAGGTATCCTAGAAAATCAATTTCCCGCACCGGGAATTTAGATTTAGAAATATTGATTCTTAATCCATAGGAATTCTGTCTGCTGAATAAGGTTTCAAGGTGGCTATAATGCTCTTCTTCCCTTTTAAAGGCTACCAGAATATTATCTAAGTAGACAAATGCAAAGTCCAAGTTTCTTAAGATTAATGCATGAATGTCTGAAAGGTAGCAGTAGCATTTCTAAGACCGAAACTCATTACATTAAATTCGAATAGCCCAAAAGGAGTAATGATGGCAGTCTTTGGTTTATCCTCTTCAGCAATTGGAATCTGATAGAATGCCTTGCATAGGTTTATTTTTGAGTACACACGAGTACCTTTTAAGATGTGGTGGAAATCGTCCAGTCTAGGGATTGGATAACGATCTGGAAGTGTAACTGCATTGAGTCTTCTATAATCACCACAAGGTCTTAGTGACTCGTCCTTTTTTGAAACTAAATGTAGTGGACTCGCCCAAGGAGAATTTGAGGGTCTAATTATTCCATTATTCAACATATATTAAAATTCTGCTTTAGCAAGAGTTAATCTCTGTGAATCTAGGCGACGAGCTTTTGAGTGAATTGGCTGATATCTTGTAGGATTATAATGCTTAACGCTATGTTTTGCTTCTACAAAATCTGATGGTGGCCTACATAGGTTAGGATATTTGGTTAGGATAGCGCTGACCTTGGATGATGAATTTAGAGTGCTAATATTTCCCATGTCTGAGATTGACTGAATGACGCCTCTTATGGAAAGATCAGTTGTTCCATCAATTAGGCGTTTATTTTTATATCAATTATCAATCCAAAGTTGTTCAGAAAGTCTGCTCCTAATATTGCTCTGTTAGTATTGGCGATTACTAAAGGCCATTGGAATTGACGTCGAAGTCCGATATCCAAATTTCTAACCTTTGTTCCATAGGTAACAATTTCTGTGCCGTTTATAATCTTAACTAGGCATCCTATTTTTATCCTTTGGAGGCATATTAGATATATCAGCACCACTGTCCACCAAAAAGCGCAATCCCGTGTTTTTGTCCGTCACAAATAATCGAAGATTGCGACAATCGGCGGATGAGTTTGCTACCTTTCTCTGGGGGTATTTGAAATACTTAATTTTAAAAACTCATATGAATTGTTTTGAGTTTTATAGTTTCTCTTAATTAGATGGTAGAAAGTTTTGAACCTCCACATATCGCTGTTCATAATGTCATGGATTTTTTTAAAACTCTGAATGTGATAAAGAGGAAACTTCTGCAAGCAAAAGCCACCTTTTTTACACATAATTGGACAAGTAAAAAATATTTATTGACATGTTTCTGATTACATAAGTGCACAGTTTGCGCAATTATTATTACAATGATATGTTAAAAAAGAGAAAATTATTTATTATAATTTTATAAGGAAGAAGATAAAGAGAGGATGGACACGTGAAGAATATAAGAGATTTTGCAAGTAGATGATCTCCATCCATAAAATGATTACCAAAGTTCTCCAGGAAGACCATAGTGTGAAATATTTAGAATAATTTTAAGCCGTAAAGAGAATTGTCATGTGATTTTAACAAGGAGAAAAGAGAAAAAAAATATTTCCATCATATATTTACAACAAAATGTTCAATTATCATTATCATTAAAAGATAAGGGAAAATATTTTGTAAGAGTTTAAACATTCTAAGGACAAATGCAGCTCTTAAATCTTAACGAGAAAACAGAATTGTGTAAAAAGAATCAACATAATAATAATTATTAGTTTAATAAAAGATAATTGTTGCTATATAATTCAAAATAAATCTGAAAAAGGTATTAAATTTAATATACGTTTATGTACTGGAAATGAGAAAATACCTGTATATGTTACTATTAAATTATTTTCGATTCTATAGTCCTGAAAAACAGGACGATCCAGTAAAAGATGTATTGAGATTGTTTCCTCATTTCCTCAAAAACAACTCGAGTCTTCCACTGCTTTAATTCTTTTTTAAAAAAAAGCTTATGAAATTTCCATAATTAGAAATGAATTAATGCTCATCAAAATACATTTTCCACATTTAGTGGTTTCATGAAAACTTTGGTGTTTCACCACTATATTTTCATGTGAACGAAAATTCGCATTAACACTTATCTTCGTGTAATAGAACATGTAACTATAATAGAACAGTCTATAGTTACATGTTCTATTACACAAGGTTAAGCGTTAATGCATACTCTACAATTAATTACCAAAGAATTGAATTTGGAATTCAATTAAAATATGATGGGCATATAATCAAACATTAATACAAGGTATGTCCCATAAGTTCCCAGACTGGGTCCATAAAAAAAGGTAAGATTTTTTAAAATTTTTTTATTAAAATTTTTCAAAGTAATCCCCCCTTGCTTCAACGCACCAGCGCCATGGTTTCTCCCAATTGTCGAAACAGTTTTTATAAGCCTCTTTTGGAATGCTCTTCAATGCTAACGGCGATTTTTCTATTATGTCATCCCTGGTGTCAAAATGTATTCCTTTTAGAACTGCTTTAAGTTTGGGGAACAGGAAAAAGTCAGTTGGTGCGATGTCTGGGAAATAGGGTGGTTGAAGTAGGATTTGTGTCCCGTTTTTCGCCAAAAAGCTAGTCATCAAGTGCGCTGTGTGAGGGCGAGCATTGTCATGGTGTAGGATCCAGCCACCATTAGTCCATTTTTCTGGCATTTTTTTTCGAATCGCTTCCATTAGACGGCGAAGAATGCCCAAATACATTTCCTTAATAACTGTTTGGCCTGCAGGAAGATACTCGTGATGAACAATGCCCTTGTTATCCGAAAAAGCGACCAGCAACACCTTGTTTCTGGATTTTTTGGGTCTAGGCTCACCCTAACATCTCCACTCGGCAGATTGAGGTTTGGTTTCAGGGTCATAGCCATAGACCCATGTCTCGTCGCCTGTGATTATCTTGTCTTTCCATTCTGGATCCGTTCTTGTCATTTCCATCATGTCCTCACAGGTTGCAAGCCGACACAGTTTTTTGCTCATTGGTAAGGAATCTTGGGATAAATTTTGCAGGAGTCTTTTTGAGCTTCAAATCTTCGGTTACGATCCTTCCAATCGTTGTTTTAGAGATGCCTGTGTCTTGCTCTAGCTCCAGCAAAGTGGTTCGAGGATTTTCTTTTATCAAATCGGTGATTTTTTGCACATTTTCATCAGTCCTTTGAAATTTTGGGCGTCCTTGACGAGGATCATCTTCAATGGAAATTCTGCCAGCTTTAAATCTAGAATGCCATTCAAAAACAGTTGTTCTCTTTGGGGCGTCATTGGGGAATGCTTTATTAAGCATTTCAAAAGTTTCGGTTGCTGATATTTGAAGTTTGACACAAAATTATATGCAAATCCTCAGCTTCAATTTTTGTTCCATCGTAAAATCGCCGCAGCGCTAGGTGTGACCTTTAAATAAATTAGAATAACCTTGGCGCGCGCGCAAGTACCGCCTCGATATTGGTACCACCGTGTAGCCAGATATTTTTTCTATAATAAACAGTCAAATTCATTTACATTTTTCATTTATTTATTTTTTATGGACCCAGTCCGGGAACTTATGGGACATACCTTGTATAAATACAAATTCGAATTATGAGTGATGTCATGTGTATTGATACATTTAGAGGAATTATAAGTGGGTATTCGCCTTTTTGTTAAAATCAGTGAAAGTACAGTAAAAAAAATTGTAACATATTTTATTTATATATTCTTTCCACTCTACCATTACCGGCGCACATACAATGACCATTGCGGCAAAATCCACCAAGCAACTTTTCGCGGCATGATATATGACATTTTCTTTGTTGTCTGGAGCTGCACCCCAAAAAGGCCTCGGTCAGAGTACACACTAGACACAGAATTTCAGTTATCGGTAAACATCCTATAAAACATATATATAGGATTGAGGATTACAAAATATATATTCGAATGTATTCAAAATGAAAGTTTATTATTATTATTTTCAAATACATAATGAAATAAGCTAAGCTATTTTATGTGTTCAATAATTTTATATCAATTAAATTATAATTTACAATAATAAGTTAAAACCATCATATACATGAAAAAGACAATCGAACAGTAACTATATTTTCCAAATATTTTATTGTGAAATACTTTCTTACAGCCCCGCGCGAAAAAATAGACGTTCTAATCTATTCAGATATATTTTTATAAAAACAATAGAAACAAATTAAAATAAAAGGTCAGGTGTTGATATAAAAATGAAAAGGCATATCCTGACCAGGAGCACATGTGCTTTTCAGAAGGCAGAGCGTCATCTGGTGGAACAGAAATCAATTAAACATTGATTTACCCTGTTCCCTGATATTTCGCCAACCCAATTTCTTGATAAATCAAAAAATCACATGTGCTTCTGGTCAGAATATGCCTTTTTATTTTTAATATCAACACCTGACCTTTTTATTATTATTTTTATTGTTTTTCTCATGTGTTAAGCGTATTTACGCAAGTTTGGCCTTAAATACCCATTTCTTGGTTTCTCAAGATGTCACTGGGACCAAACTTTGGTCGGAGTGGTACAGCCTACTCCACGCTGACGAGCGCCAACAGCGCGAAACGCGTTCGTAGATGTCTTTTCTTGATTTATCAAGAAATTGGGTTGTCCAAATATCAGGGAACAGGCTAACGTTTAGTTTGTTTCTGTTCCACCAGATGGCGCTCTGCCTTCTGAAAAGCACATGTGCTCTTGGTCAGGATATGCCTTTTTTAAATATATGTTTATATTCTATAAACATGAAAAACAAATATCAATTTTTTATCTAATCATTCTTCGAATTATTTGAAACTATTCTTTGATACCTTTTTCCCTATAAAAATTGAACAAAAAGACAAACACCTCACACAAAAATAAAACTTTCTAACTATTTCTCTATTTTCCAGAATTGTGAAAATAAATTCTCTGTATCACAAATATTATATGCTTTTCTATTACATATTTTGCATGCATGAAAAATAATCTTGGCAATATTTGTATTTATGTTTCATTATATATATATATTAAAAATAAAGAAGGCATTTCCTGACCACGAGCACATATGCTTTTTAGATGGCAGAGCACCATATAGTAGAGCAAAAATAAACTAAACGTTTTTCAAGAAGCCTCAAGGACCAAATATATTTTTGGTCGCAGTGTCACAGCCTACTCCACGCTGACAAGCGCCAACGGCGCGAAATTCGTTCGTGAATGGTTCTTCTTGATTTATCAAGAAATTTAGTTGGCCAAATATCACGGAGCAAGTTAAATAAACGTTTAGTTTATTTTTGCTCCACTAGATGGAGCTCTGTCATCTAAAAAGCACATGTGCCCTCGGTCAGAAAATGCCTTCTTTATTTTAATATCAACACCTGACCCACTTATCTTTTATTTTTCTATTATTCATATATATCTATATTAATAAAATGCAAATTTCATAAGAGGACATCACTAAAAACTTTCGTTACAATGCATCAATTTCGACCAAATTTTCAACATTTATGTAAAACGAGATGGAGCAGGTTTTGCTTAACATCAAAATATTTTTCCCTAACATTAACATGCGTAACTTCGCTGTTATCGATTAAATACAAAAAAATCAACAGAGTTAATTTTATTTATATATAAATACAAAATTAAATTTCAACAGAGTTAATATTTTTACATACTAGATAATAATCTCAATCTAAAAATATAATATAAAAAGCCAACAATGAAGAGTGAATGTAAAATAAAAAGCCAACAATGAAGAGTAAATGTAATATAAAAAGCCAACAATGAAGAATGAATGTGAGATAAAAAGCCAACAATGAAGAGTGAATGTAATATAAAAAGCCAACAATGAAGAATGAATGTAAGATAAAAAGCCAACAATGAATAGTAAATGTAATATAAAAAGCCAACAATGAAGAATGAATGTAAGATAAAAAGCCAACAAAGAAGAGTAAATCTACTTATATAATTGCCTTATTCTGTCTGTGTGAAGTTCACTGTGTGAAGTTCACAGATAGATTTTGGTCAGAATATAATATAAAAAGCCAACAATGAAGAGTAAATATGATATAAAAAAGCCAACAATGAAGAATGAATGTAAGATAAAAAGCCAACAATAAAGAGTAAATGTAATATAAAAAGCCAACAATGAAGAATAAATTTAAGATAAAAAGCCAACAATGAAGAGTAAATATAATATAAAAAGCCAACAATGAAGAATAAAGGCAATGTGACACGGCAATGTGACACGGGAAAAAATGTTCACTAGATAAAACTATGATTTTCTAATGTAGAAAATTAGGAAAGACAGAATTCAGGATGACACGGCACACAGGGACCGGGAAAAAATGTTCACTTTATCGAGAGATTCAAATTTACGAGTTTCAATTATCAAAATATATCTTTTTTTTTAAATAACTTTTTAGAGATTTGTTTTAACAAATGTTCGCTAGACAAACCTTTACTCGGGTAAAACCCCGGGCGAAGCCGAGTACGTTTTATAAGTTTATAGAGAATTGTTTTAAACAAATGTTCGTTAGACAAACATTCACTCGGGTAAAACCCGGGCGAAGCCGGGCACATCCGCTTGTATATATATGTGTGTGATGAGGTCTGGTAGCCTCTTGTAGAATCTTGTCGACTAAATCTGTGATGAGGTATCCAGTTGACTTCAACTGTGGTGTGTTATCCTTTCGACTCCCGCTATACTGTGTTGACCGAGAGGAACAATCAGGATAAGAAGTTTTCCAGTACCTCTCTGTACTTTGGAAGACCTTTTACAGTTCTCACAAAGTACAGGCAGTCGTGGTCGAGGCAGAGTGGAAAGCTTGGTAGTGTCCACACAAAAACCGAAGACACAGTTGCACTAGGAAAGTTCCATGAACAGATAGAGTTGAGCTGGGAGCGAAAGATGGAGATGGAAGAGTTCTTACTGGTCTACATGGTGGATGAGGTGGACCTGGGATACAACCGACGAGGGCTCACGCAGATGGTGAAGTAACTGTCAAGTGACTGTATTTTTGACTAGGACGGAGGCTTTATATACCTTTCTTGAGATAAAGAAGTATTGCATTTCACCAGATGTGAAGAGGGTGGATCGTCTGGTGAAATTCTAAACTGGCGCCTTCCTGACAGTTTCCAATCTATCTTTAGATGTTGTTTTGTGACTTCCATCTATCTCGAATTTAGACGTTTTTGACTTCTATCTCTTTAGCTCAACTCTTAATCTATTACAAAGTTTTATTATTTATCCTCAGTTTGTACAAAGTACATTACATATGATGATGTAATGACACATGTCAATCATGCGTATAATCATTTACAGATGTGTTTCTATTATACAACATCAAAATCTTGTTATAAGGTACATACAATATGGGGTTGTTGGTTTGAAATTACCATAGATGGGCCCCGGGAGTGAAAGGGTTTTCCGAGTTTAAGCGGGTAAAGCCTCTCTAACACAGGTAAGTAATTAAAATTTATTTTAATAAATTAAACTGTGAGGGTTAAAAAGTGCTATAACAAGATGATTTGTTTTGATATATAAAAGTCAAATGAAAATTACATTTTTGTTTGATTAAAAAAAAATGATTTAAATAAAATGATGACATAAAAATTCACATTCTAAGAGAATATTGGCGGGCCTTGGAAAGGGTTAGTAACTGAAGAATATGCAATTGTAAGTATTACACATGCAACCAAATAATCAGATCCAGGTGCAAAGCGAGGATATAGAGCGTCCTTGAGTGTCTTCCTAGGCAATGTTTCACTTGCGATCCTATATAAAGGGTTACAGTGCTTTGTCACAATTGCAAGGTATTGTATTGGGTTAAGAGTTGTTGAAGAAAATAATTAATATGATTGAAAGGGGTGGTAGAGCCATGCGATAAGTAGAATCGTAGAGACAGTAGGGTGATCTGACTTGACTTGAAATCAAAGGTTGATTGTAGTCCGCTTGAGCTGAAAAAAAAAATTGAAGTTGGAAAAAGTGAACGCTTTGTGCATGCGTTGGTGATGTGCTCTGCGGATGATTGAAATAAAATCTTGAAGCGTGTTCAGGCCAGAAGTTGGGATTTGTAATTCTGGGAACTATGTTCAAAGAGTTTGTTGAAATACGAAATCGAAAGAAATAATTGTCAAGCAGTGCTGTCGTTTTTCTACAATGAAGTGAAGCAATGGCTGAAATAGATAGTGATGAAAAGTATAGGGAAGTGGTTAGAGAATATGATTGTTGAAAACGATTGTTGTATATCCTGATAGTTGATGATAAACATTGTCCTATAATAAAGGTATTTAAAAAAATAAAATATAGTGAATAAAAATATAGAAATATGATTGCGGGTAAAAATAAAGTGTAAGTGGACAAAATCAAGCATGTAATATATAAAATATATAATAATTAAGAAAATAAAAATGATTTTTCGAAACAATTAAATGTTTTGCAATACTGAAAATAATATCATGAAAAATAAAAGTAAATTTGATTGAAGTTTTTTTTTGAAATAATGTTGGAATAAAAATTGATTATATAATTGAAATATATATATATATTATTCAAGATTTTATATACAAAAATTATAATATAATTAAAGGTTATTAATGATTAGATGAATGTTAAGTAGTGGAAAGTTGAAGCAATATTCTCGTTTATCCAAAAAGGTGATATGTAGTTAATTATATCTCTTTTCCGTTATAAAATATATATCAGACTTAACCAAGTTGTTTTAATTGGTGATATCAATTAACATGTAACATGTTTAATGATTGTTGTGTTGTGATTAAGGCGTTGGTGAGATTTGTGAGAAAACCTAAATGGTTAGTGTGAAACATGTATTTTTTAAAAAATGGCGATCATGAAGATAGCGGTCATTAACATCTGCCTTGAGCGGGAACATGTAACTGAAATAGATTTGACTTGAGGGAGTGATATCTAAAGGGCGTCCACTTTCTATCTTTCTCGGTATCGTCGGGGGTGTTTGTTATTTTTGTCATTTCTTGAAACTGGCTTCTTTTGTTGAGGTTGGCAATTTTCTGTTAAAATTTAAAAATATAGTTTTCTCGGTGTTCGTAGTTGTTGTGTTTCGACGTTGTTGCGGACTTAGTAAGAATGTTATTCAGTGATATCAGATTAGAAGTGAGTGAAAGTTTGACTTTCGACGTGGACACGCTTTGAGGTGAGATGTGTTACAGGGCGTGAAGGCGTCTTTGGCCTGAAAAGTGAAGAGGTTTTGTAGTGTGGCGCTGTGACATGAAGTGAGAAGTGATTTGGAAAGGTGTCACGTGAAGTCGTTGTTTTGGCACAAAATCTAACCAGTTTCACCATGAATAACAAATTTACTAAGTCATGGGTGGTAGTTGTATGAAACACATCGCGAATATTTATATTGTTAGTGTTTAGTGGGGCGACGTTATTGAGCTTGTGTAGCTCGAAATTGGATTTGTTTGTTAAAGCGCGCACTAATAATTGTTGTCAATTGGATAAAGTGATGTGTGAGTGCTGTAACGTTTGTTGAGAGAGATTTGTTGATGATTAAATATGCATGTGAAAGGAGAGGAAGAGGGAGTGTATTTATTAACGATTGTAATAGGTTTGGCAGGTTGTGACCTAATTTAGCTACTGGCGTGGTAGTTGATAGGATTTTTTATTTTTAACTTGTTTTGGGAAAGATAGTTGTTTTTGCCTAGTTGTGATTTTGAAGATATTGTCTCTCAGTAGAGAAATCACAAAATATTTCTTAAATTAAAAATGCGTTTCACCTATGTTAATTTATATTTAAAATTTGGATTTTTTTAATCGTTGATTATGGTAGCGTGAAAATGATTCTTGTAAAGGGCAATGTCGTGAGAGTGACAAGAATATTTTGAATTGGGGCATTTAGTTGAAATGGTGAATATGACAATGATTTTTTCAAAATGTTAAGTATTTGATTATGAAATTGGTATATTTTGGTATAAAAGCGATATTACAAAAACAAAATTAAGTTTAGAATTATAATATGAGAGAGTAAAAAAAAATAATAATATGATTGTTTTTTTTTAAGTTGTAGATTTGAATATTACCATTTTAGGTAAATTTTGGAAAGACATGTAAAATTAGTAAATTGGTAAAAAATGCGTGATGGGCGAACTTTTTTTTAAAAGTAAAATTGAGAGAGAGAGATATAACTTGAAATTTATAATATAATTAAAAATTAAAGTGAATTCGATAAATGAGAGTGTGAAAGTTTTAAAAATTGAATAGAAAATGATATAAAAAAAGGTAAAAATTGATTTTAAAATTCTTAAAGTGAAAATATAAATATAAAATTTAAGGGGAATCAAGTTGTGAGCTTGAGGAGAAAGATATGTAAGATTTTAAAATCTTACAGTTGTGTGATGATTGTTGAGTCAGAAACTTGGTCTCTGGTTGTTTTCCTGATGACGTGGAAAGAGCTCCATGTAGGGCTCGTAGAAGCTTGTAGCTTCTTCAAAGTTAATTGCAGCTTGTAGCCTTGAGCATTGTCTCGACGATGTCAGGTCGAAGGTGGAGAACTTGTCACTGGGTTTGCGCCACATCGCTGCTCAGTTTCCATTTCTTGCGTAATTTTCGGCTGCGTCGTTGGGGTGGTCAGCTTGCACCTGACGTTGGCGATCTGTTAGCGGGTCTGCGGAGGTCCCTTGGGGAGTCGTGTCGTCCGTAAATATCTCTTGTTGGGGGAGAGATTGATTGGTCGTTTCGTTGGAATGGTCGGTTTGTTCCTCCATCTTTGCTTTTTCTCGCTTCTATCCGGACAGGCTTCTTACCTTCTTCGTTGTGTCATTCTTCGTTGGTCATCCTGTCGGCTAGAATGTGATGAGGTCTGGTAGCCTTTTGTAGAATCTTGTCGACTAAATCTGTGATGAGGTATCTAGTCTACTTAAACTGTGGTGTTTTATCCTTTCGACTCTCGCTATACTGTGTTGACCGAGAGGAACAGTCAGGATAAGGAGTTTTCCAGTACCTCTCAGCACCTTGGAATACCTTTTACAGTTCTCACAAAGTACAGGCAGTCGTGGTCGAGGCAGAGTGGAAAGCTTGGAAATGTCCACACAAAAAAACGAAGACACAGTTGCACTAGGAAAGTTCCGTGAACAGATAGAGTTGAGCTAGGAGCGAAAGATGGAGATGGAAGAGTTCTTACTGGTCTACATGGTGGATTAGGTGGATCTGGGGTACAACCGACGAGGGCTCAGGCAGATGGTGAACTAACTGTCAAGTGAATGTATTTTTGAATATACCTTTTCTGAGAAAGGGAGTATTGCATTTTACCAGATGTGAAGAGGGTAGTTCGTCTGGTGAAATTCTAAACTGGCGCCGTTGACAGTTTCCAATCTATCTTTAGATGTTGTTTTGTGACTTCCATCTATCTCAAATTTAGACGTTTTTGACTTCTATCTCTTTAGCTCAAGTCATAATCTATTACAGAGTT
The DNA here is from genome assembly GCA_030710605.1 of Cordylochernes scorpioides. Lineage (NCBI taxonomy): Eukaryota > Metazoa > Arthropoda > Arachnida > Pseudoscorpiones > Chernetidae > Cordylochernes > Cordylochernes scorpioides. The sequence goes on from CP092883.1 coordinate 33,464,958, forward strand.
TTATTTATTTATCCTCAGTTTGTACAAAATACATTACATATGTTGATGTAATGAAACATGCCAATCATGCGTATGATCATTTACAGATGTGTTTCTATTATACAACATGAAAATATTGTTATAAGTTATATACAATATGGGGTTGTTGGTTTAAATTACCATATATATATTTATGTCCCATAAGTTCCCGGACTGGGTTCATTAACAAATAAATAAATGAAAAATATAAATAAATTTGACTGTTTATTATAGAAAAAATATCTGGCAACACGGTGGTGCCAAAATCGAGGTAATACGTGCGCGTGTGCCAAGGTCATTCTAATTTATTTAAAGGTTACACCTAGCGCTGCGGCAATTTAACGATGGAACAAAAATTGAAGCAGAGGATTGGTATATAATTTTGTGTGAAATTTCAAATATCAGCAACCGAAACTTTTTAAATGCTTAATAAAGCATTCCCCAATGACCCCCCAAAGAGAACAACTGTTTTTGAATGGCATTCTAGATTTAAAGCTAATAGAAATTGAATTGAAGATGATCCTCGTCAAGGACGCCCAAAATATCAAAGGACTGATGAAAATGTGCAAAAAATCACCGATTTGATAAAATAAAATCCTCGAACCACTTTGCTGGAGCTAGAGCAAGACACAGTCATCTCTAAAATAACGATTGGAAGGATCGTAACCGAAGATTTGAAGCTCAAAAAGACTCCTGCAAAATTCATCCCAAGATTCCTCACTAATGAGCAAAAACTGTGTCGGCTTGTAGCCTGTGAGGACATGTTGGAAATGACAAGAACGGATCCGGAATGGAAAGACAAGATAATCACAGGCGACGAGACATGGGTCTATGTCTATGACCCTGAAGCCGAGTGGAGGGGTCAGGGTGAGTCTAGACCCAAATATTCATGGATATTGAAATCCAGAAACAAGGTTGATAAATCAAGAAAAGCCATCCACGAACGCGTTTCGCGCTTTTGGCGCTCGTCAGCGTGGAGTAGGCTGTTCCACTGAGACAAAAAAAATATTTTTAGACCCAGTGGCTTCTTGGGAAACCAAGAAATGAGTATTTATTTGAGTTGGCCAAATATCAGGGAACAGGCTAAATCAATGAATAGTTTATTTCTGTTCCACCAGATAGCGCTCTGCCTTCTGAAAAGCACATGTGCTCCTGGTCAGGATATGCTGGTCAGGAATCTCTAGGATAGCGCTGACCTTGGATGATGAATTTAGAGTGCTAATATTTCCCATGTCTGAGATTGACTGAATGACGCCTCTTATGGAGAGATTAGTTATCCCATCAATTAGGCGTTTATTTTTATATCAATTACCAATCCAAAGTTGTTCAGAAAGTCTGCTCCTAATATTTCTCTGTTAGTATTGGCTATTACAAAAGGCCATTGGAATTGACGTCGGAGTCCGATATCCATATTTCTAACCTTTGTTCCATAGGTAACAATTTCTGTACCATTGGCTGCATAAAGTTTATAATCAGAGCTAGGCATCCTATTTTAATCCTTTGGAGGTATTATAGATATATTAGCACCACTGTCCACCAAAAAGCGCAATCTCGTGTTTTTGTCCGTCACAAATAATCGGAGATTGCGACAATCGGCGGAAGAATTTGTCGCTACTCTGTCCGCCGGTTGTAATTTTCCCGACTCTTTCCAACTACACGGAGGCCTGCATTTATTTTGCAAGCAATTAGGACCAAATTTAAAATGGTAATAGCAATATTTCCGTTTTGCGTTGAAAGATCTTTGAGAATTACTTCTCGCCCTTGACTTATTCCTAGTTTTGGATCGAGATCTTGATCTCTCCAGCCTCAATACGGACACTTGCCGTTCAAGATCTTCCAATATGGCGATCAAGCGATCTGTTGAGGAAAAAGGCACTTCCGCATCATATATTTCTTTAGAAGAGTTTATTTCATTTATTTTATCGGCAATTATGGCCAATTTGATCATGTCCTCATCGCTCACAATAAGTATATTATTTATGAATGTGGTCAATTTATCGAGCCATAAAGTTTTTTATAAATTTTTCAGAGATATCTGGGGTAGCGAGGGATCTGGGCTTTTGTAGTAACTGGCTCGGCTTCATGTCTCCGAGTCCTATGCCAGAAATTAACTTTTTAATTCTCAACCCGTCACTTTCTCTGTACAATTCAAGTAGTCGTGATTTACATTCAGAGTACTTGTTATCAATTTTGCTCTTAATTATGTCCCAAATGTTTTCTATATATTTAGGTTCTAATTGGGAGATCAAATAGTTAAATTTAGTGCCTTCCTGAATAATTTCACCTATTTTGAACTGTGCCTCTACCTGGAAAAACCATATTTCAGGTTTTTCAACACTAACCTTGCATATTTCTGTGGTATCGCTAGGTTTATTTTCCGCTTCCATTTTACGTAAATTTAAAATTCGACACAACAGCTAGATGTAAATAGAGATAAAGTTAAAAATAAAAATCGAGATAAAATATTAAGGAAGATAATATAAAAACTTATCTTAGTCATTCGCCGCTAGGAGGCTGATCCGACCGGCTGCGTGTTGCCTTAGCTCCGGTAAATATTTGTTTTGAAAATTGTTTATATCTTAGTTATTATATATTGACCTAAAAATATTTTCTTCTTGCTTTTTGATTTTTCAAATTCGATCTTCTAAATAATACTATATATATTTATTGAAAAGTAAAATAAAGTTAACGGTGAAACAAAATGAGATTAATTGCAAAAATTGCATATTTGATGATTGTTTTATACATGGTGATTTGCATAACAAGGCCAATAGAGCTTACGGTAAAATTTGCCGATTTTAAGACTAAACTCAATAAGATGAAATATTACAGGGATAGAGATGGTGTAACTTTGAAGCACTGTTCGATGGCTTACTGGCTAAAAGTGATCACGGCCTTATTGATAATTGGATGTATAGAACTAAATCCAGGGCCGAAAAGACAGGCCACATTGACAAATATACCTCACTCAACTCCAGACCAGGCACCAATGGACGATTTAAAGCTACTGATAATTAACCTTTCGGCTGAAGTGAACAGATTGGGAGAGAAAATGGATGCAAGGTTGCTTAATATTGAGCAGAAGATGGAGGTTTGGGAGCGAAGAATGGCGGGAATTGAAACATCTATGGCCTCGTGCACAGATGCACTGGCGACTAACACGAGGTTAATTTCACACAATACCCTAAAAATAAGGAACCTGGAAGAACGCGCGGAGGCTTTGGAGAGACGAGCCCGAGAAAACAACTTAATAATATACGGCATTGAATCAGCAGAGACTGACAGTCGGGAACTGCTGCTACAAAAGGTCAAGAAGTTAATGGCGGAAGATATGCAGATTACCGATGATGTGGTAATTGCCGAATGTCATCGCCTGGGCAGGGGACCAAAGGCGCCTATTCTGATCGAGGTTCCTGATCACGAGTCCAGAATAAGTCTCCTAAAGAACTCATTCAAACTTCGAATGCTCAATACTTTTATGAGCAGGGATTACAGCCCCCAGATTAGAGAGCAGAGAAAAATCTTGATAGAAAAGAGAAAGGAACTTTACAAGAAGGGTATAGGATCGAAGTTGAGGGATAATAAACTTCTCCTAAACGGCATCAACTACATGGTAGTGGAGGGACAGGTGATGAATGCCAAAGGAGAACTAATATAGCTAGAGGCACACCAGCGGATCTCTGTAAATAGATGTAAATACTCGGGTAATAAAATACATACAAATGAAGATGTACAATCTAGAAACAAATCTCAACTCACAGAAACTCCTCATACTTCACATAGCAAGACTCATACTATTAAAGAAAGTCAACTTAAGGGCACAAATCTGAAACATAATAAAATTAAGATCAAAAAAATAAAACCAATGGTTGACATAGCTAAAAACGAACGATTCATGTATTGGAATATAAACGGCTTTTTTAGGATAAATTCTCTCTTTCCACTGTTCGAATATTTGAAACAATTTGAGATGTTCGCGCTTACAGAAACTTGGTGCCACTTCAATATCGACTTGAATCTGGCGAACTTCGGAATGTACCAATCACCTGCTGTAAAGTCATCAGATAAAGGGAGAGGCTCCGGAGGTATAATTCTCGGCATAAATAAACAACTACTGCCCCAAATTGACAATGTTGAAATCGAAACCTCTTGGATTGCAGTCACACTCAATCCAAGTTTAGACAATGACTCACCAGCGATCTGCGTAATATTCGTATATCTACCCCCAAACGATACGCATGCTACAAAACTTGGACGACTATTTCATTTGATGGAAAATAAGATATATAACGGGTTTGAAATAATACTGGTCGGCGACCTGAATGTCCGTATTGGCAATCTGGGGGGTTACCATAATTTGATAGATACTTCAAACCTTTTTTCAACCACCCGAAATTCCTGTGACCTAACAAAATCTGCCAAAGCGGAAATATTTATTGAATTTCTTGATAAAAATCACTTAACTATAATAAATGGTAGATCCATTAATGATAAAAGTGGTAAATTTACATTCATCTCCGGAAGAGGCTCTTCTGTGTTAGATCTGGCGATTGTCTCACCTGCGGTGCTTGAACACATAGCAGATTTTGAAATTGGTTGTATGCCATATTCGGATCACTTACCAATAATTTTAAAGTTTATCGGCCCTAATAATAAAACTGAAAATTGTTACATGGAGCCTAAGGCCAAAATTAAATTTTCCTGGTCAGTAGATAAAATCCCAACATATATAGAAACTTTAAAAGAATTAACTCCCGAACATCCAGCGGACTCCACAACTGATACTCAGGCTGAGAATTTTACTGGTTTAATTCAAACAGCAATGTTACGCTCGGGGACGCGGATGGAGGCAAAAACAAAAAATATAAAATCTAAGCCATGGTTCGACAAAGACTGTTATTTGGCTAAAAAGGAAATGAAGCAAAATCTAAAATTATACGTAAAACATAATATCTCGGCCGATAAAATTGCATACTTGTCGAGTAAGAAGAAATATTCAGCTATCCTAAAGCTCAAAAAAAGGGAATATACTGACAAAATTCAAGTTATCCTCAGTAATGTAAAAGATCCTTCCCAATTTTGGAAGACTATTAATTCACTTAAATATAGGAATAACCTACAAGGTGAAATTTCTACTGCAGATTGGCAAGTCTTCTACCGGGAGTTACTTGGTTCAAATTTAACAAAAGTTGTACAGTTACCACTTGAGATATTGGACATTGACCCCGAATTAGATTGTGAAATATCTCTAACTGAGGTCACCAAGGAAATTTCCAAATTGGGTAAAAATAAGGCTACAGGACTTGATGAAATTCCTAACGAAGCGATTAAATATTTGTTAGAAGAACATACAATTTATCTCAGGAACTTATTTAATAAAATCTTAGGGACATCCCAAGTTCCTCAACAATGGACAAAAACGATAATCCACCCAATTTTTAAAAATGGAGATCCGGACAACCCGTCAAATTACAGAGGAATATCCCTGATTTCTAACCTATCGAAATTATTTACATCTATCTTGAAGACAAGATTGAATGATTGGATGGAGAGAAAGTCAATTTTGGCAGAAAATCAGGCTGGTTTTAGAAAAGGCTACTCTTGTCAGGACCACATTTTCACGCTCGTATCATTAATTCAAATGACCCTTAGCCGTAGAAGGGGAAAGTTATATGCCTTCTTCATTGACCTGAGGAAGGCCTTTGATACCGTGCCGCACCATCTACTTTGGAAAAAATTAGCATTAAATGGTCTGAGTTGCCGATTTATTAAACTAATTAAGAACTATTATACCCAAATGACGGCAACAGTCAGATGGCGGGGTTCCTTCACGGAGGCTATCAAAATACAAGCGGGAGTATTGCAGGGGGAGCCGTTGTCACCTTATTTATTCATTCTCTTCCTAAACGATCTGGTACACCTGTTCGATGAATCAGAATTGCCAGGCATAAATCTTGAGAATTATGGAACTATACACCTTTTACTGTATGCAGACGACATAGTGATCTTAGGAGAATCGAAAATAAATTTGCAATTGAAGATTAACTTACTTAAAAAGTACTTAGAAGATAACTGCCTAACGTTAAACCAAAATAAATCTAAAATAATGGTGTTTAGAAACGGTGGAAGAACAGCTCGTTCCGAGACATGGTTTTGGGGTCAGCAACCCCTGACAATAGTAGCTAAGTATACATATCTGGGTTACCCTCTGACTACAAAAATCTCGACCCAATATGCTTCCCAATACTTTAGAAACAAAGCACTGAATGCAATTAATGCACTTTGGAGAATCCTTACAAAGGCGCGAATAAAGTCCTTTACCTCAGTGATGAAACTTCTTGACACTATTGTTCTTCCTACTTTACTATATGCGGCACCAATGTGGGCAATCAACCAGCTGAAGACAGTCAATAATACCCAAGATACATTTCTTCGTCGTCTCTTAGACTTACCAAACTTCACACCAGGATATGTCCTCAGAAGAGAATGTGGAAGAATATCAACTGAACATAATGCTGTAAAACTCACATTAAAGTTTTGGGTCAGGATTTTAAAAATGGAGACGAGCAGATTACCACATGCTTGCTTAAATTACCTCTGGAAAGTCACCGCGAAAAAGGAAATAGAAAACAGCTTTACTCAAAATTTAATAAAAATTCTAGACTCCAAGGGATATTCCTTTCTGAAGGGCTGCGAAGACTACTTAGCCATACAGAAAGAATTGCCAGGCATAATTAGAACTACCACAGACCAACTAATTCAAAACGATCAGATGAAAATCACTGATTCAACCCACTTTGCTCACTACAAATTTTTGAGTGAATCATTCATGACAGAGGAGTACCTACGATTAAATATCTCGCTTCCCAACAAAAGACTAGTTGCACAACATAGAGTTTTATGGCAATTTTTCAGGGAAGAAAGAAAAGACTTCTGGAAAGAAAATGGCCGGAACTGTTTACTTTGTAAGGATCTCATGGATGATAATTTGGTTCACTATTTCTTCCAATGCCCTCTCTTAACAGAAAAACGTACTGAAACTTTCCCAAGCCCTACCTCTGGTCAATTTAGATACCATAGCATATGTCAACTTCTCTCTTCAGATCTGAACGATAAATTACTGATTGATAAATACTTTAAGTTCTGTACAGAAGCTGGGCGCATGAGAAAGAATGCAGGGCAAAGGATACTGGAGGATGATCCATCTGTAAATAGGTAACAAACCTTATTTTTGTTGTAAATGTTTCCTCTTCCCTCTCCTCTTGTTGACGTGTAAATACGGCGAATCCTGTATGGGGCGGAATGCCCTAAATAAAGGCTTTTGTTGTTGTTGTTGTTGTAAACTTATCTTAGTCTTGAGATGATATCCCGATATCTTGGATGATGCTTCTTTTCAAGCTTGAATCAATTTTTGCATTTCTTTATCTCTTGACATCTTCGTATGCTTTTTCTTTTCAATCACGTCCGGCTCACCAATGTTGTGTGTCGATATATTAGTCCAGCGATGGCTCAGAAAGTATTTCAAAGTTAGTGTTTTATTGGTATTACTTATTGGCTTCATTTTTAGAGGAAGACAAAAAGGACAACACCCTAGAATGTCTATTCTGGTCCTCTCTGGTTTCCGCCGCTGTGCCGCGCCGCGCAGCGGTGGTCACCTCCTATTTCATGGCGCCGCTTGTATGTTTTGACGGCGTGGTCCGTCATCCCAGCAGGCTGGAAGGAAGTCTCTCAGCCCCCACAAACATCCAAGGCAGCCCAAAACAATATCAAAACTTTAGGTTGAAGTTTTTATTTTGTTAAAAAGGGGGTTTGTGGAGCGTTCCGAATTTTTTTTTACCTCCGCGAGCTTTTTTTAATTACCCCTTTCTTAACATTTTATTTTTGGCGCCCCCGGGTGGGCTGCATTGGCTGGTCAAATCGGGAAAAGAAAAAAAAGAAAGGCTTCTAGGAATATTATACAGGGAATAAGGCAGAGTATTGATACATTATAAAGGGATAGAGCCCCCAAAAGAGCTATTTTTACTCGGCTGTCCACCGAGTGTCAGACTGAATTAGAAAAGCCTTATTTCGATGCAGAAAAATATAGAGCTAATTATAACCGAATTTGTGCTCTCTCTAAGGAAATAAGTGAAATTGATTCAGAGTATCAGGGGCTCCTTCTGGAGGATGAAACCATAACGGAGGTCAAAATCGAAGACTAATTCGAGGGTTGTGAAAACTATGTTCAAGGGATGTTTGACATAGAAAATAAATATTTGTCTCGGTGTGAAACCGCGAGTGATAGGGTCGACGGCTCATTGGTGGAGTCCGCGTCGAATTCGATTGTAAATACCGATTCTAAAAGAACTAATAGGTAGCCAAAAGTAGAATTACCAAAATATAAGGGCAACCTAGAGGATTGGCTCTCATGGTGGGAGCAATTTAGTGAAATTACTGACGATGAAACTTCGGGGATGTAGATAAATTTCACTATCTGATACAAGCGGTAGTCGAGGGATCCAGAGCTCAACGTCTTGTGTGCAGTTACCCTATCACTGAAGATAATTATCCCAAGGTAATTCAAGCCCTAAAATATAGATACGGAGATAAGAACCTTCTCATATAACACTATATAAGGAGACTGTTGAAACTGGTTGTTTCTAATGCAAGTAAAGAAAACATTCCTCTTGACGAGATCTACGATGATCTAACGGCTCACTTAAAGAAGCTAGAATCACTGGGTGTAAACACAGAGATGGCAGGCGTGTTTCTCTACCCACTGGTTGAGTCGAGTCTGCCATTGGACATTATTCAGGTGTGGCAGAGGAATCCTGCTGTGGGCTATGGGATAAAAGAAGAAGGAGCGGAGAATGGAGATAAGAGAGATGCCGGCGGTAGACTACAGGCTCTGATGGACTTCCTTCGGGATGAGGTGAAGGGCGCTGAGCGAATGGAATTTGCTAGGGAGAATTTTGAGGTTAATAGCTCAATGAGGGCTACAGGTTCTCAACTAAAGACTCCCCAGAAGACACCGCCCACTGTCTCCAATTTATTCGGCAGCGCATTAAACAGAAAATGCATATTCTGCCAGAGGGATAATCACCTGAGTAGTAAATGTTTTGTTGCTTCGCGTCTTACACCTAGCGAGAGGGATCAAAAGATATAGGAGGCTAGGGTCTGCTTTAAATGTCTATAAGGTAATTATCTGAAAAGGGAATGCCGAGCAGACATAAAATGTAGAAATTGCGGAAAAGATCATCTAGATATCTTTTGCAATAAAATTGCCTTGAAGCAAGGAGGAAACAATAGTTACAAAGGTGAAACATCTAAGGTTGTTAATGATGGAAATACAACATGCACGGGTGTTAATATGTCTGCGCGAACATGCGCCAATGACATCCTACTAATGACTTCCGTGGCGAAATTGAAACGGGCTGAAAAGACTAAAGAAGTCAAGGTGTTATTTGACACTGGAAGTCACTACTCCTATATAAAGAGATATATTGTCAAAAAATTGGGTTTCAAAAAAATAGGAGAGATAAGTTTAGAAAAAAATCTATTTTTGGGGGATGAAATATGAAGGAGGCGTTGCACAGAAAATATGTTTTGAAACTGGGAAGTCTAACCAATAAAATTGATGTAGACATAGTCGCCCTCGACCACCCAGAAATTTGTGCAAGGATACCGCCAATTCCAAGAGGACGTTTGTTATACAAACTAAAACGGAAAATATATATATATTCACCCGTCAAATTTTAGAAATGAGGAAATAGATATTTTAATAGGTAGTGACTACTTTGGACAATTACTGACCGGGAAGGTCGTTCATCTAGGAGAGGAACTAACTGCTGTAGAGACCAAATTAGGATGGACGCTTATGAGGCAATCTCCAGTGCTGTGTAAGGAGGATAAGGTCCAAATTGCATTGAATATGTTGGTTGCAAGAAACAACTTGAAGAATCTTTGGGAGCTGGATGTCTTGGGAATCCAGGATCCCATTGAAGTTATATCAAAAAGGAAAAGGGAAACTGAACTAAGGGAACATTTTTTAAAAATATAAAGAGGGATGAAGATCAACGATATTCAGTCGCGCTACCATGGAAATGCGAAAGAAATAATATACCCTCGAATTTAGAAATAGCGCAGAGGAGATTGGAAGCATGCACTAATAAGTTAAGGAAGGAGAAAAGGGTTATTGAATATTCTACTATTCTTCAATAATGGTAGAGAGAGGGCCTAATTGAGAGGATAGAGGAGAATAGGCCTCAAAAGATGGGCCATTATTTACAGCATAGGCCGGTGTTCAAAGCTGAAAGTAGGACGACGCCTCTTCGTCCTGTTTCGATGCCTCCTGCAGGTCGTATAATGGTCTTTCTCTGAATGACTATCTAGAAAAGGGACCTAACCTTTTGGAAAAAATACCTGAAATATTAATTAGGTTTAGAGAAAAGGGGGTATTGGTGTTCTGGCCGATATTCGAAAGGCATTTCAGATGATTACAGTGCAGCTTCAAGACCAGGACTTTCTTCGCTTCCTTTGGTGAGATCAAACTGACCCTATGAAGTTAACGGTTTTTAGACATAAACGTGTGGTATTTGGGCTTAACTGTAGTCCATTCATCTTGGGTGCAGTTATTGATCATCATCTGATTTCTGTACAAGGTCCGGCAGCTGAAATCGCAAAGACTATGGCAAGATCCTTTTATATGGATAATTTATTAACATCCCTCTCCTCTTAGGAGGAGGTCCAACAATTCCAGAATACAGCTGTCAATATCATGGAAATGGCAAAAATGCACTTGCGTGAGTGGGAATTCAATTTACCAGCGAGTATTTCAAAGGAGGAAAAAGGAACTACTACCATGGTGTTGGGACTTGGGTGGGACAAAGTAGAAGATGTACTCAATTGTGATGTTTCTATTGAAAAGGATCTCCCCCGAAGACTAACCAAGAGGATTGTCCTTTCTAAAAATTCAGAAAGTTTTTGATCCTTTGGAAGTTTATAGTCCTATATTTTTGCCTCCTAAACTATTATTACAGAGGTCCTGGGAGTTGAAAATTGGATGGGATTCTCAATTATCCGAAGATATGGATCGGGAGTTTAGAACATGGTACTCTCAAATTGGACTATTAAGTGAAATCAAAATTCCCAGGCATATTTGGTTTGATCAAACTAATAATAACGAAATACACGTCTTTTGCGATGCCAGTAAATCAGCTTATGCAGCAGTGGCATATATGAGAAGTGAAGTGCAAGCGGGAGTACATTTGTCTTTGCTTTGGAGCAAATCTAGGTTTGCGCCAACCAAGAGGGTAACCATTCCTCGGGTATACCTTTTGGCCTGCGTTTTAGGAGCTAGAGTTGTTAAATCTATTTCGACTGCCTTAACAAATAGTTGCCCTGTAAGTTTGTTTACGGAAAATTAAATCCAGCGGATTTGCCTTCTCGAGGGTGCTCTATCGTACAATTGTCTCGACAAACTGGTGGGAGGGTCCTGAATGGCTCAAAGGGGAAAAAGGAGAGTTGGCCTAGTTTTGAACTGACTATTGATGAGGAAGAGATCATCAAAGAAAAAAGAAAAACCTTACAGGCCCACACCACTCTCATTATTGAAACAACTCGATGGTTCCTAGATAGAAGATCCAAGTATAGCCTAAATATTGGGATTAGGCTTGGGTTTTAAGATTATTGGACAATGCGAGAAGAATACATACATTTTTTACATACATCTATTTTATAGAGCCCACCATTTTTAATGGTGGGCTCTATAAAATAACATTTATTCGTACTGTGAATGATATTTCTCGATTCAACTAAATTATGTATGAATACTTAAAATAATTTAGATTCATATAAAAATGAGAGAGTATAAAAATATTTTTACAATAAAATTTCAAATCCAATCTACATTTCACTCATCGAAGAAGTCAAACCACTTAGGAAACATTGGTCCCCAATACAGGAAGACAAAAATTCGTTGCAAAAAATGATTCTGCTCCAAGATAGATTTAAGCCTATATGATTACAAAAATAACAACGTTAAAAGGTCAAGAGATTAGAGCTATAACCTAATTAACGGACTAATATTTAAAAATTTTAATAGGCCCCTGGACATGCATATTGCCATCGTACTGGACATCAATAAGTGTTATCCTTTATCGATACAAAGAAATCAGCCAGTATTCGCTAGAACTGAAAATAATGGCTAAGAACGACTAAATCTAGGAAATAACCAAATTATATAATTATAACTTCAATTTTAAGAAAAATAGAGACATACTCACAAATAACATATACTACTCGTTAATATAACTTACACATAGAGATTAGTAAGAGATTTACTTAAATTCAGATCGCAAAATAAATACACTTTATTAAAATTTTGCTTGTTTAGAGTATAAAAGTTTCTTTACACAATAGCGTGTAAGGAATTTAAGATAAAATATTGATTATGAAGATATTTATTCAACATTTGTCTTCAATGTGTCATTAAATTTTAACGAAATTTGAAATAAAAATATTGATTTTTATTTTGAAGAAATATCGAGAAAATTATTATTTAACTTAGAGAGAAATAAAAGAATAGGATTTAAATTATGAATATATAGATATAATAAACACATTAATAACCATTAGATCAGTCCGGTACCGAGGCAATGCGAAAAAAGTATTCCATTTCTGGATTCAAATAAATATGAAGTAAAAATACATTTTAAAACAATATTTTATTTAAATGCTTTGAAAAGGAAAATTAAATATTTATTTTCTGTCATTGAGCAATTAGATGTATATGAGTGAAAATAGAAGCAGCGGGGGACGATGATCATGTATTTCGAACCTAATGTAATTTAATTTGTAGCAACTGATTAGCGATTTTTATAAGTGTTTGCTTTATTTTTTTTATCTCTTCTCTAAATATGATCGCCCCCCGCCGCTTTTATTTTCACTCAGATGTCATAAGATAAAATATTTGTTTTTCTTTTTAATACATTAAAAAATATATATATTATTTAAATGTATTTTTACCTATCAATTATTTAGTTAATTCTTTAGTCATGCATTTACAAAACTTAGAATTAACGTCAAATCAGACGTCACACCTCACTTTGAGGAAAAATACAGGGTATGGGTGGACTTTGATGCCTCACCCTACGTACAGTCCTGACCTGGCATTCTCAAGCTACTACTTGTTTGGATAATTAAAGGATTTTTATACATGGTAAAACATTAGAGAAAATTATGATATTTTACTCCAAGCTGTTAGGGGGTGGTTCATAGATTAGAATAAGGCGTTTTACCAAAATGTTTTTGCAAGTTGGTGATAACGCTTGATAAAATGTGCACAGATGGAATGGATCTAATATATAGAGGACTGTGTTAGGGGATCTTATGTATTAAGAGTTCCATTTTTCTAGTTTGTATATAAAAAGTTATCATCTATAGTGTATTAATTATTGACCGAACATTTTATTATATCCGCAATAATAAAAAAAAATTATATACTGAAAGATACAATATCAAAGAGAAATAATCAATTTTTATGGCTTTATAGTATTTAAAATCACCAGGTTTTGACACTTATTGTTTGGGAGAATGCTATAATCACTACTAACTTGGATACAATAGGTCTTAATTAGATATATATTAAGAATATAAGGATAACAGAATCAAGTTGGAAGTTGAAGACAATAGAGGAGAGGTTTTAAGACTATGGGAAACTCACCCATTCCGGTTAGGAGAAGGACAACGAGGAATGCGGTGGAATTCATCTCGACAGGTGAAGGAAGCTGAAGTATTTTATCAATTATTCTCTCCAGCCTTAAAAATAGCAAAGAACTATCTTGTCAGGATATCCAGTATTTCATAACTTCCGTCAACATTTATTATAATTTTAAAGTTTTTGATGAAGTATGTGAACAAGGGGAAAATGTAAGAAACCTCAATCATTTTAAAGAACGTTTCCCAAGTAGATACTAAATGCATGCGCCTCAAACTCTACCTCGCTGAGATTCCGTTTTTAATCGGGCTTATATTATACTAAACCTGAATTCTTTACTCTTTTTCAACGCTTTCCTTAAAAAACATATATTTACTATATCTCAAATATATATAATTTTATATATAAATATATATTGATATGGACATAGTTTTAACCGCTCAAAAAAAGTAGTGTAATGTAAACAAATGAATATTTTATTTTTCTAAAAGTAATCAGAGGATTACACATATTCTCTACGCAAACAAGGAATTAAAACATATTTCAGCAACCATCAATCCATTGGTAAACATCTTGGAAATCGTATGACTAAATTATATATATATTTTTAACTTATCCTACTAAATTCTATAAACAGTTGAAACACCCATTCTTCAAACCAATGCAATTTACTCAATTCAATGGCAATTAAACAATGAAACCTACATCGGTGAGACTGGAAGATCAATCTATATTAGACTGAATGAACAAAATAGAAACTTCATAACTAAAGACCAACATTCCATGATTTATCAACATACTAGACGAATGACCCAGGCAATGCCCGGGTTTTACCCGATTAAATGTTTTTATTCAAATACTATTCAATATAATTATAAATTGGCTCCGGGGATGTCACTCTTGTGAAACGTCCCTCTACAAAATTTGTGTTTTTTTGTAAAATATAGAAATAAAAATATAAATTTCATAATCATAAATTGGCTCCGTGGATGTCACTCTTGTGAAACGTCCCGCTACAAAATTTATGTTTTTTGTAAAATATAAAAATAAAAATGTAAATTTTCACAACGATATTTGAAAATTGAATTATATTTTTGATATGAATATATATTTTAATTTGATATATACATAAAATGATAGCACATGTATTTTTGCCCCTACACCACCATTACGTCACTCAAGGTCACCGTCGCCCCACGTGGTCCATCATTCCTCAACTTTACTTATCGAAGTTATCGCATTGAGGCGCTGGTTGCGAGTGGAATAGGGAATATTTGTTAATAACTTCAAGGATATTCGAGATAGAAGCCTGAAAGTTTCTTATAAGTTTTTTCAGATTGAACTCTATATACTGTTAAAATTTCAACCAGATTAGTTACGTATTGTGGACGTGTATAGCCGACAAACATATATACATACATACACTGACTTTTATTAGATAATAAAAAGGCATAAATTGGATTTAAGGTTTATTTGACAATATTTCGGTTGACTGAACGCCAAACCTTTATCAAGGCATTACATTTTTGCAAAAACAAACTCAGCGCCGCATAGTGTTATAATATCACAGTGGAAATAATGAGCTTGTTTATGCAAACATTTAATGCCTTGATAAAGGTTTGGCGTTCAGCCAACCGAAATATTGGCAAATAAATATATTTTTGAATCCAATATATGCCTTTTTAATATCTAATGAATTAAATATAGATTGCTCTATTTTCAAAACTGAGTTTTAAATATATAGGGATTACTCAGACCGGTCATCATTATAACATGTTAGAAGCCAAAGGCCACTACAGAAATGCCAAGAAAAAAATAATCAACCGTTACCTTTATAATCTCTTATATCTAACCAATATTGGAACACAAACATCGTAATGTCGATATCTTAAAAGGAGGCTATATATCCATTTTTATTAATTTAAATTCCCCTAAAAATGTGCAAATAGACATATTCCACAAAACTCAATAATAAAGAAAAATGAAAAAAAAATAATAAACTATAATACTCTAAAATTATTCAATTTTTTTTTGTATTTTCAGTTTAAATTATAGTGGTAAATTCTCCACGAGCGCGTATATATTTATAAACACTTCTTGTAATAATTAGTCGATGTGTTAATTAAGCCCGTTGAAGAGCGATTATCGCATGTGAAAGCTAGAATTTCAAAATATAAAAAAAAAAACTCATATTGTGAAAAACCTTTGTAGTTTTTAAAAGCCTTTCACAATTTCACCTTGAACCATGGAATTAAGATAACTCACATATTCATATTCGGTTCATTTGGAAAAATAATTTCAAAACTCTATATAATTTTAATTTTCGGATAATTTACCAATTTTTAAACTTCAATAGATAATTTCTCGAACGCTCCAATCTATTAGTACTTATTCTCTTTTAATCGCGTTTATTGTAACTCCAATTAATATATATTATTTTCTAAATTGGCTGCCACTAAACGTCTCCATTCTACTCTATTTTCTGTTTTGTGTCACCTTTTTAAGGACTAAATATAAAATATCTCTCGCGCGCGCGAGAGAGCACTTATAATGTAAACTATTTGAATTGAGAGTCTTAAATGTTTAAAATATTAATTTAAAAATCCATGAGGGAAGATTTGACTATCTATTATTACTAGAATATTATACATAATAATATCATATTATTAATATGAATAGATATAATAATATATAATTATAATACTATATATATACTTATTATATATTATTATATATACTATATTACTATATATATATTTCGATGTATATTGAGGTTATATAGGATTCAAAAAGAAAAAAAGCTATTAAACTATGCAGAGGTAGATGCGACACTCTGAAAACACCTCCCACAAAATAGCCCAATATATACTTGTAGACTAGCTTCATTATTTTTTTTTTTCAAAATTTGGAACAATGTTGCTACCAAAACATCACACTCATTCTGCTCGTCTGGTCTCAGTCTTGTGACTCTTAATGATATGATGCCTGTTATTTTGCCAAATAAGGCAGAAGGAAAAATAAGGAATAAATTTTGTCACTTGTACCCAAATCTTTTCAAATTAAGTTTATTTTTAATACTACATAAATCAAAATTTGAATAGCAAAGTGAGTTGGCCCTTGTCATTTCAAATCAAAATTATATTTACATTTTTATTACACTCATTGCTGATTAAGACCAAAATTGAAAGCAATTTATCTAGATTTTGTGAAAATGACGACAACCAACCATGATTTTTAATATTTGAATCATGTAGTATTAGATCCTAATCAGATTGTGTGTAGAAAAATTTAAAGGTATAAATTCAAGTTGTTGGATCCAAAGATAGTGTAGAAAGAAATAATCATTTTTTCCTATAACTACCTAACAAATTATCATTTTACGCTATAGCTCTCTAATGGTAAAAATCAGGAATCATAATATAGTGGGTATCAATGTGGGCATATTAGTTTTATTTTTCGATGACAGCATTATTGACATTTTTGTAAAGAAGTAATGTAACGCGTAGATTCAGTAATATTGTCAGAAAGCTGTTGCGACGATGTTGTTAAATAATTGTATTTGTTTTGAATAAATTAATTATACCTCAACAAGAATCACAGTAATTTCACCCAGGATAATCCTTAAATGATTATTAAGAAGATATTTGATTTTATAATTCATATAGTTCATATAGGCAACATGCCGCGGACCTTAGCGCAGACTTCAACTACGTGATGGTGGAAAGATAGACGTCGGTCAAATCTCACCCCCAGCACATAATTAAGTCGCACCGTTTGATTGGCCGTCCGTGGATAACAGATCCAGGCCCGGTTGAGGGAGTCTCCCGTGTAGTCTGAGGAGAACCATAGCCTGACACTACCCAAACTGAGTTCCAGTTTATGCAAACTGCACCACCTAGCGATCAAATCTATGGTATGTTGGGCTGCGGAAAGTTGACTAGGTCGACATATCGAGACTATCACGACCAGATCATCCGCGTAGGCTTGCGGGAAAACATCATTCCTGGAATCCAGCGTGAGGAGTTCGTCAAAGACAATATACCGAATGAAAGAACCCAGAACTGAACCCTGTGGACATACTTTGGAAACTCGTCTCGACACAGTATAACCATTCATAGACAGTCTCACAACACGGTTACATAGAAACGAGTTTATCAGATGATAAATGTTTCTGGGACAAACGCCTTTGTGCACAACTCTCAAGATACTAGAGTGGAGCACGTTGTTAAAAGCGTCTTTACCATCAAACGCAAGAAGAAGACAAGATTTCTTATTTTTAATCGTCCGGGCTATAGTAGATTTTATATTTAAGAGTGCGGCTATAGTAGACTTACAAGGCTTAAATCCAAACTGGTTTGGAGGCGCTTTACACATCCTATCGGCCATCCACGACAGCCTAGCAAACACGAAACGCTCAAGGATCTTGCCCAAACCAGGCATCATCGAGATTGGACGGTTTGATGCGAGAAAGTCCTCCCCACTTCGCTTTGGAACCAAGCTTCCCTAATGTAAAACAACAACAATTAGTTTATTATATAGTCTCAAGCAGTGACATCTGGTGTTCGACATTACAGAGTAGTTAGATCTATGAAATATAATTTGAAATAAAATAATATTTTCAAATAACAATTTCCCCCTGTGAAAAAAAAATGAATTAGGGTTATTAGACAAAATAATAAAAACTTAGTATATAAATGGTAAATTGATAAGACGATAAAGTTAGGTGATATTCCACATTATATTGGTTTTTAGATGGGAATTTATTAGGTATAATCCCGGGAAGGTTTCTGAAAATAATTTCTTGAATATTTTGAATATCCTTAGAGTTATTTTCAGATTTGTAGACTTAAATCGCAAGCAGCGCCCCCATTGCGACGGAGATAGGCTTAGGTTTTGGCAGGAAGTCTGCTCCACGCCTGATGACCTTGGGTCATCGTCACGACCAATGAGAAGGCAAGTTCCACATTCGGCCAAGTATCTCCCCGTCTCCAGTGTTTCCTTTTAGATTTCAACAAATTAACTTACGTGAATAAATATTGTGCTCTTACTTTGCTATATAAAAAAGTGCTTTCCCTATTGTTTCTATTTAAAAGATGCCCTCTCATTAATAATTTAACCTAAAAAATATTTTCTAATTAATATTATTATTTTTTATATTTAACTATACATAAGCTACTTCCTATTTGTTTTTGATGGTAGTGTTTACAAACAATAAGTGTTTTTTTTTTAATTAAATAATAGATTTTTTTTAATTATATAAAAATTAATTTAGTAAACAAAATATTTATTTTTTGAAAATTACTATTTTCTTAGTAGTATAAAAATTTTAAATATAAAATATTTTTTTTTGTAATTTTTAGTAAACAAAAATATTAGAAAATATATTTAGCTATATATATCTTTTTGCAATATTATTTCCCCCTAATGCATTTTATTATAATATTAGAAATTTGAAAATTTACATATTCCTATTATTCTCAAGAAAATTTCCAGAATTGAAATATTTATACGGAATATTAAAGTAGCTGTGATTTTTTAAATATATCACAGAATTATTAATCAGTGAGCTCTCTATACTAAAAGGAATAAGAGAAATTTCTTTTATGTGGAATAGAAATTTTAGACCTTGCGAAATTTTTCAAATCTATATAGTTTGTGTGTTTTTAATTATTTTTGATATTATTTTGATATTCTGAATATTATTGATTTCTAGCTGAAGAAAATAATTGGAATAACGTTTTATTTAACCCCACAATTATGCCACCAAAGCGAAGTGCCATTGGTCGATTTACAAAGCAAGCAAAAAGGAGAAGAGAATACCGAGCTTCAGAAACAAGTGAGCAGAGACAAGCTAGGCAAGAAAGAGTTCAAGTTCACACTGCTCTTGCTCGATCATTAGAAACGAGTGAACAGAGGCAAGCAAGGCAAGAAAGAAACGAGTTCACACTGCTCTTGCTCGATCATTAGAAACGAGTGAACAGAGTCAAGCAAGGCAAGAAAGAGATCGAGTTCACACTGCTCTTGCTCGATCATTAGAAACGAGTGAACAGAGTCAAGCAAGGCAAGAAGGAGATCGAATTCGCTGGACACAGACAAGGCGAACGATGCATACTGATTTGAATTTATGTGGCTTCATTTACAATCCCTATTACAATTACAGTCTTCATCCGAGTGTAATTATTGGAAAAAATGGATAAAAGGTGTACGTATTGTGGTGCTCAAAACTTTAAAAATGAAACACCAGGTATGTGCTGTACAGGTGGAAAGGTAAAGTTATCAGACTTGCATTCACCACCTGAACCATTATTAACTTTAGTATCAGGTGAAACAAGTCAATCAAAACATTTTTTTAAATATACGCAAGTACAATTCATGCTTCCAAATGACATCGTTCGGAGCAACGAATATCGTTAGCGCAAATTATATGCCAACATTTAAAGTACAAGGGCAAATTTATCACAATGCTGGATCACTACTACCCTTGCCAAATTCTGAGCACAAATATCTTCAGATATATTTCATGGGAAATACTGACGAACAATTCAACAGAAGGTTTCAACTGAATGTGAGAACTAAACGAGAGATTGTCGCTGAATTACAAAATTTGTTTGAACAACATAATGAATTAATTAAATTATTTAAAACCGCCATTGAAAAAATGCCATCTGACTATTACAAAGTAATAATAAAGGCAGATAAAACACCTATTGGTCAACATCGGAGACAATTCAACGAACCAACGATCGATGAAGTGGCAATTGTCATAGTTGGTGAAGAATTTAATTCTCGCGATATCATTCTTCATCGTAGAAATAGTGGCGTCCAGAAAGTATCAGAAACGCATCGTTAATATGATGCATTACAATATTCCATTCTATTTTGGCAAGGAGAGGATGGATATCATTTTAATATTAATATGAGAAATCCTACAACTAATGTGGACATTAACAAAAAGGTCAGTGCTATGAATTATTATGCATATAAAATGATGATTCGTGAGAATGCTGATAATCATATTTTGAAATGTAGACAATTATTTCATCAATACATTGTTGACATGTATGCAAAAATAGAGAGTGAAAGGCTCCTCTACATACGACTAAATCAAGTCAAATTGCGTTCTGAAGAGTACATCCATTTACGTGATGCAGTTGTAAACGATGGCAATTTCAGGGAATTGGGAAAAAAGTCATTTTACCATCCACATTTACAGGCAGTCCACGACACATGCATGAATATGCACAAGATGCAATGACGTATGTTCGTGCATATGGTCGTCCAGAATTTTCCAT
>CP092883.1:33486063-33856850 GCA_030710605.1 Cordylochernes scorpioides
TCCCAACAAAAAGTAGTGACAGTGGATTTTCTTCTATACTTTGCTTGTGGTACATCCCTCTTGAGTGTCCAGCAATAGTCAACAATTTACCATGGTACCGCTTCTCCATGCTTGATATATCATGATGAAACCTCTCACCATGCTTTCGCTAACTAAACAAAGATTATCTGAAAAGAAATCCTCATGTGAATGCAGTAAATGGATCTTGAGAGACATGTTACATCCCAGTGCCTTGTAGGAAAGCAACAGATCATTAACTATGTCTCGGTAATTTTCAACCTTGATACTTCCTAAGAAGTTCTTTTAAATGTTTCTAAAGGAATTCCATGCTGCTGCTTCAACTTTATCTAAACTTTTATTAAAATTTGCATCCTGCGGCATTCTCGAATCTGAGGTCCAAAGAAAATATGCCTTCTTTAATTTTCGCACCACTTATGCTAGAACATTTTTGTTTTAGGTAGGCAAATCCACTGGCATATCGATCCATTGCCTTGACAAAGTTCTTCATTAATCCCAGTTTAATATGTAATGGTGGTAAGTAAATATTTTCTGAATCGATCAGGGGAGGATTCACAATATATTTTTTTTCCTGGAGTAAAGATTTCACGGTTTGGCCAGCTTTTTTTAATGTAATGCCTTTCCCTATCTCTGCTATCCCACTCACACAGAAAACAACAAAATTTTGTATATCCAAGCTGTAATCCACGCAAGACCTTCAAATCGCTGCATATTTTTCAAACGTACCTTTCATATTCTATCTTTTTCAAAAGCAGTTTTATGTTTTCGTAAGTCTCTTTCATGTTGGATGCATGTGCTATTGGCACTGATGGGAATTTATTTACGTTGTGAAGGAGAAGAGCTTTCAAATTCAAGCTCTCTGATCTCTCTGTTTAACCTCAATAGGATCCATAATGCCAAGAACATCGAGATTCCAAAGATTGGTTATACTGCTCTCCGAAATTGTCATCGTTGTAACATGATGAGCGAGTGAAACGTTACTACTTCGCCGAAATTCTCCCATTAAAGTCCGTCCAAAACGCGTCTGCGACTCAGTCAAGCCATTTGACAACACACAATATGTTATCATGAATATAGATCCCAACACATCACATCCTAGAAGTATTTCAATTTACATGTCATCCTTTCCAATATCAGGAACCCAGATTTTGCGGGCTTTGATTTCTTTCAACCATGGCCCGCGGCCCAATCTTGGTAGGTTACCACAGATTTTTTGTCGGTCAAGAAGCTTCGCGACCATCTTAAAATTCCCCGATGCATTACCCAAATTGACTCTCTATTCATGGTGGACACTTTCACTAGTATGACCTCCAAACACCACATGTTTAAGTGATTCCTGGCCAATGGGAGATAGTTCGAGATCCTGGGTAGTTTTAGACAAAATATAAGATCGTTGGGAACCTGTGTCAAGGAGGGCATGCACTACTTTCGCCTAAGTCGCACCTTCGACCTTAATCTTCAGAGTATGTAGCAGAATCAGAGACGAAGCGCTAAGACCGGAGAATGAAACTCTGTTTTCTACTGTAAGAGAAGCGTCACAGTCTTCCATCTGTTCCTTGCCTTCATCCGGTGACTCTTGTCCAGGAGCATTGAGAGGGCATAAAATATCAAGGTGCTTCTTCTTACATCGAATACATTCAGTTATCCGTCTTCTACAATTAGAAGAGATATGACCTGGTTGGAGGCAGAAGAAACAACATTTAGAATTTTTAATACGCTCTCTTCCTTCTTTAATGCTCATTCTGCGCGCAGCAAGACATTATGTGTTTTTATGATCTTTATTACAAAAGATGCAATTTTGGGCAAAGAGTCCAAAGGCCGTAGGTATCTTACTAGAATGTGAATGTCTGCCCATGTTTCTATCCTGTCTCAGAGATTTAAGTCCAAACTTGGATCCAGCTAAGGCTCTGTCTTGTTCTGCTGCAGCTTCCTTTTGTTGAAACTTATAATTAGGTCAACTCTAGTTTGAGTCGAATCATTAGCATCAATCTTGACATCATGGAGGGGACTTTTCTTCAAAGCCTTCACGAGTTCTTCTGAGAAACAGGCCTCAATCATTGGAAATATAAATACAGACAACTGTCTGGCTTCAATCTTTAAGGATTTCAATGCTCTCAAATGAGTCACCAACTCATCATAAAATGAAGTCACCTTCAACTGTTGTCTGGAAGAGCAGTCAATCATTAGACGGATAAGATCTCTGACATATACTTGTTTCAACAGTTCAGGCCTTTAAAATCGTTCTGTCAACGTTTCCTAACTTTGGGGTAATTCTCGGCAGTCAGAGGATAACTATCAACCAGTTTATTAGCTCTGTTTCCCGGCGACATAGATTGCATAAGATATTGAAACATGACGCTGTATTCTAAAGTGGGATCGACATGTATCTTGTTGAACTGTGCCCACTACCCCAACCAATATTTTATTTCTCCTGTAAACTTCTCCAATTTTATCTTGGGTAGTTTTACAGTTCTATGGTGTGAGCTAGAAGCGAAGCTCACTTCACTGGTCGTGGGACTGGATGCAGCTATCTTACGTTCAACAAGAGCGAGACATTTCTTATGTATACTTTAATACCTGAAGATATTGTCAAATAGCTCCATCCAGATGGGACAACTGTCAATCATCCCTGGACCCCGGGAGGGGGGACCACAGGTGTGGGGGCTGGAAGCTGATATGTAAATAAGGAAAACGGGACGGTGGCTAACGCCGTTCATTAGGATTAACTTTTTAACTTGGGGTAAGTTGTACAAAACTCTCTCTCCCTACAGATACCCCTTATAATAAACTATTTATTCCCAAATTTGCCCTTGCTTTATTTATCTCCGCGACATATTTTGGTGGAGACGCTGGGTAGTGTGACGGAACTTCGAAGAAGTCGACGTCTACAGGGACGTGAACCAATTCTTCAACCTTTGCCACAACGAATAGAAATGGAAGACGACCACAGACCTACTGTTAACGGATCCTACCTCCCTTGTCAACGCCAACGAGATCCTTCTACCTTTTCTGGAGATGGAAATATAAACCCTGGACAGTGGTTGAAAGAGTCCGAGAGAGTTTCGAAGTACAACAGATGGGACGAGACCATGAAGCTTGCCAACGTCGTATTTTACTTAAACGGAACTGCTGGAAGGTGGTTTGATAATAACGAAGAATCACTAAACTCGTGGAGAAGCTTTGAAGACGCATTCCGCGGTGTGTTCGGACTGCAGGAGGATTCTGCTCGACGCGCCGAGGAAGTTCTGAAGTCAAGATCACAGAAGGCCGAAGAATCCAGCGAGTCATACATCCAGGAGATTCTTAGTCTCTGCCACCAGGTGAGCCCTCGCATGGAAGAAGGTGAGATAGTTGCTCACATTATAAAGGGAATTTCGGAGGACACATACCAGGTATTGGTGGCGAAAGACATACAGACGGTAGATGAGATCCTGAAGTTCTGCCGTCATCTGACAACCGTCAAGCAGCGCCGGATCGGCCGTACGAAATTCGCCAGGTTGTCAAACGTAATGCCCATTTCGTGTGTTGACGACTCAGACGACTTGGCCGGCTTAATTCGCCGCATCGTTAGAGAAGAGATACAAAAGGTTTTCTCAGCACCTGAAGTGATCAATCCTCTCCGAGAGGTGAACGCCCTGGAACAGACTGTGAGGGAAGAGGTCAGCCGTGCTCTACAACCTACCAGACCACAAGTCAACGTGGTACAACAACAACCACGAACGCCCTATTATAATATCGACCGACCAACCCAACCCAGGAAAACGGAACATTGGAGAACCTACGACGACAAACCTATCTGCTTCCACTGCGGACGACCCGGACATGTCGTCCGTTATTGTAGGGAACGACGGCAGGTCTTCGCTGAAGCCAGGACAAGGAATGGCGGAGAAGGAAGAAATGTTGGATTTTCGAGTCGACCCCCGAGATATGACGCCGACGACGACTATGTAACGCCCCAAACCTCGACGTACTTCTACCGGAGCTCTTCCCCACATCCAAGCCGCGCAAGGTCGCCAGCCCGAAGACAATCCCAGTCGCCAACCCGTCGTTTCAGTCGTTCTCCCAAGCCTCAGAATGTGAAAAACTAAGTGGAGCGGCTTCTAACGGGGGTGAGGTCGCCATTGAGGAAAATCCTCCAGGGTATATCGCCGCTAAATTAAAGGAAAATTTTGTTATGGTCGAAATGAATGGACGCAATATTAAAGCATTGGTGGATTCAGGAGCTGACTTTTCTGTTATTTCAGACAAATTTCGACGCGAACTAAAGACACCTCTCTTCAAAGAACCAGGTCCCATTCTTAAAGCCGCAAATAAAAATTTAATAGAGACCCTAGGAAAATGTGTCCTGAACATAGAAGTTAATGGTCTGAAGATATCCTTTGAATTCGTTGTTATGGTGGAATGCAGCCATGACATCATATTCGGATGGGACTTCTTCAAGGCCACCGAAGCCGTCATTGATTGTGGCAGAAATGAACTCCATCTCGGGGAAGCCTCCGTCCTGGAATCTCGAGAGGAGGAAAACCAGAGATTGTTTGCTTCCGACGACTTTGTCATCCCGCCTAAATCAATAAAGAAGATCAGTGTGATAAACGAAGAAGTATGCGGTGTTAGAGATGTTTTAGTCTCAACTTCTAAGGACTTATTATTAAGAAAAGAAGTTATTATACCAAACTCATTGGTTACATTTCGACACGGCCGTGGTAGCATTTGGGTGGCGAATGGAGCTATTTGACAATATATTGCAAGGCTTCCTCATCCTCTTGCTCTAATTCCTCTTTGCTAAGGTGTGAAGTCAGCATGAAGTCTCTTATCTTGCCTTGGGTCACAAGAAGCTCACTGTGAGTTTCTTTAACGACCTCTCTATTATTTTCAATGACCTCTACAGGTATCGGTGGAGTACTTGACAGAAACTTTTCTGTCGTCTTCAAGATGCGAGTTAGTCGCTTTCTAAATAAATTTCTATGCTTTTTTAAAATTTACATTTTTCAAAATAAACTATAAAAAAAAGGTAAAACGAAAGGTTTTTAACTTGAGTCTTGACTTGTACTCCGCCGTTCAATCCACTCGATCTTGCTTTGTCAGAAGCCCACCCGCGGGGACGCCACTTTTTGCAGAAAAAAAGTCTGGTAATCGTTTCACAAAACACTGATGCGAATTTCGGCAGAAGAATTCGCAGTGATGATTCTTTTGTGGGCTGTTGCAAGGATTTAAATCAAATCACTAAATTGAAGAAAGGAGAGGGTAAAATATCCTTCAAACTAACTTTATTGAAACATGTTAAGAGGAAAACACCAAACTGGTCAGCAGACCAGGCCATGCTCTAGTCCATTGTTGGCGGCTGGCGCCGCTGGGGCTTGTTTTGTTTACTGTCACCCAATCCATCTGGACGACGTCCTGAAGTGGATCTCCATTATTCCACACAGCTTAATTAATTATATATAGCATTCTGCGAGTAACCTATGATTCAACTCTATAATTAAAGAAATAAGGTTTCCAAGCATGAGGGAACAAAGGCCTATTAAATTTAATTTCTTAACTATTTATTTAAATTGGACATGAATATATTAATTCTAATAATCACTATCTCACTGTGATCTTTACACTTCTTCCACTAACTAATAAACATTAAAATGCCTCGATCATAAAATTCTTAGTTTTATGTCGTAGCCATCCTTCAGCCTCCACCTCGTCGTCCGTTTAAAAATACTGCAATATCTGCGCTTTCTTGATAGGTCCGAACGTCGCTTTGAGAAAGGTGTGTGCTGTTTGGAGGGTGTTACAGAACTTCCTATTTCAGCCTTTGAGGTATCCTTTTTTCGCCTCCTTGGCGGTATGAGAACCTAGGTGTTCATTATTCTATGGCGGATTAATAGAGGGGTTGAAGATATTTATAGTGTTAATCATCGTTGTTTCACGATGAAAATATTGAATGTTAAAAAGTCCGTATATTCAAATGAACAAAGTTTCTAAAAACATTTCCAGAAAATAAAAAAAGGGTCAATATTTTTCTAGTGCCGTTACATATGAGGCAATTCAATGCTTGTCTGCCCTCTCGTTTCAGAAGCGTAATGTTTCAATGCAGAATAAAAGGATCATGCATTTCAATGCAAAATAGAAGGACCGGATTCTTGCATGTAAGTATTCGTTAGTAAATAAATGTCATCTAGAAAGAGACTAGAAAAACAAATGAAAATTATAGGAAGCAAAGACGTGGTAAAGTTACATTTGAACAAAGAATAATTCAGATAAATACTTTTAAAATTTTGTTGGTATATTCTGCTAATGTAGATGAAGAAAATAGATTCCAAGTATAGTTCCATATGTAGAACTAGAGTATTAGTATAAAAGAAAATAAATTTAATTTTAAAAGGAACGAACAGTTTATATAAATTGATATAAAGGTGTCTATTTATTTTCTGTATTGAAGTCAGATAGGTGGAAGACAACCAGCTGTGGAATGATTTATCACTTCACGCTCCACTATAACATTTGTTGGGTAAGAAAGTAATGTAGTTGTATCTATCTATTGATTTTAATACTAAGTATTATTACTATTATATTGATTTGAACACTTTTATTTTATTTATTTATTTCAATTCAAAACGCTATGTCCCCCTAGGGACACTTGCGCTAAATGTACATACAAATATAACAAAGAAAATATTTAACATGGAAAGATACACACACACAGAAAGTAACTTAGAAAGATTCATAAATATTATTTACATATATAGAGATATTCTTTGAATTTTATTTACAGTTACATCATTAAATTTAGAATATATACATATATACACACATATACACGCATACACCTATATATTGTTTACAACCATATAATATTTCCAATATTTCCTTGAGATCGTTACTTCAAAGACCATTTTTTTTTATGAAATCCAAAATATATTTACAAAATAAATTAAATTTTATATATGTGTCCTTACTTGAAATTATATCACTAGGGCCTAAAGCTATTAAATCGTTGTTGACTCTGTAATCTTGAAAGACGGGGCACTCTAGCAAGAGATGTATTGAAGTTTGTTCCCCCAATCCACAGAAACATGTCGAATCTTGCACAGCCTGAATTTTATTAAGAAAAAACCTGATATTTCCATGATTTGTTATAAATTGTGAATTATAATAGATATAAATATCCTTCAAACTAACTTTATTGAAACATGTTAAGAGGAAAACACCAAACTGGTCAGCAGACCAGGCCATGCTCTAGTCCTTTGTTGGCGGCTGGCGCCGCTAGGGCTTGTTTTGTTTACTGTCACCCAATCCATCGGAAAAAAAATTACGGAATATTTGATAAATATATTTGAAATTATAAGTATTGTATTTAGGGCCTCCAATCCCGGAATACCGTTTCCCGGAGCCAAATAATGATCCCGAAATCCCGGGAGTTTGCTCGAAAAATCCCGGGATTACTGGTTTGTGCATGAGAACCAGCGTAAAAATATATTTTTCTTATCTAGCATCATGGTAATCAAACAGATGATGAGATAGCACACTTTTGACCTTTTGTTTATACAGCTGCATTTCGGGTCTTTTTTTTTCTGAGAGATTTGAAATTATTTTCATGCACTAATAACGAAGGGTTATTCTGCAAGATCTTTCCAAAATGGCAGCCTCTAGAATGAGAGTATGCAGCAGTATACAAGGAGGGGGCCCCAGTTTTTGTTGACATGCAAATAGTGGCTTCTTAGATAGTAGCAGCATCCCTTTATTTTTGTGGCGGACCTGCGTGTAACATGGACCTCTAACCTCTTATCTGGGCTCCAAATTATTTTATATATTTTTTTAAATCTATTTTTATACTCTCCATCCTGTACTCTGTATGCATGGGTCATCATGAACGCACTGCTCTGCTGTTCATTTTGTGAAACCCTCGCTAGCTTTTTTGTCATTTAATTTAAATTAAATTTATTTGATGTCATTTCATTGAATGCTTCGTCACTATCAAGCATCAGCCTAAAGTAGTTTTCAACTTATACGAACATAAAACAAAGTCTCTAAAACAATATTATCGGACCTTATTATTTCTCAATAGAAAACGCGTCGGACATTTTTGGTAAGCTTATCACTTCTTGATTGTGATGGCGAAGTTTATTCCTTTTAAATCAGAAGGAATCTGGTGCTATTACCTACGAGACGGATCTACCTACGATCGCCGCTGAAGAACGAGATCTTACTGAACTACATGCGGCAAGATAATCGCATTTCCACCAGTATGTGTTTAATTCTCGACTGCAGAACGCGCTGGGATAGTTTATTGAACATGTTGGAGAGACTTCTCAGTGTGAAGTCAGCGATTCAGAAGGCGCTAATAGATGTGAATGCAAATGTCCGCCTAACTGATGAAGATTTTGATATCATGACGCAAGTAATTTCCTCACTGAAACCATTTCGGGCAGCTGTGGCGGCTATCTGTAGACGTGACGCTACGCTTTTGACTGCAGAAGCAACAGTAAAGTTTCTTCTAGAGGAGCTGCAAGCACAATCTCATTCTCTCAGCAAAAAACTGCAAAAATCTTTTCAAAAAAGAATTTTAGAAGAGCGATGCAATAAAACATCTTTAGTCCTCCAATATCTGCACAATCCGCAAGCACAGTTAGAAAAAAAGAAGATGATTTAGTTCATAAGCAGGCGCAAAATATATGGCTTTCAGGTTGTTTTCATCGAAGTAAGTGCCACGTCATTGACACTATATAAAAGAAAAAAATTAAAATATAACGAACGAAACGATATACCTCTTGGCGTAGAAAGGCGAAAATGTTTTTCAATCCCGGGATATCCCGGGATCCCGGGATTGAGAAAAAAGCAATCCCGAATCCCGGGATGGAAAATATGTACCGGGATTAGAGGCCCTAATTGTATTCTAACCTGCTATTCACGCACACAATTTGTATTTTCTTGAGTATCAAAGGCAGCCAGGCTAGACAATTTGAGTAGTGTCCAGAAAATGACATCCATGAAACCTTATAGGATGGAATCCCTAGAGCCAAAACGCTACTCTCTTTGGCATGATCCAAATATGAGCCTAGATATCAAGAGAACCTGTATGACCAGATGCAGACCATATGTTACTTGCTCATAAGCTTAAGTCAGAGAGCAGTTACATAGATGGCCAGAATTCTCTCTCCACTCTTGTGAGAATCTCCCCTTTAAATTCGTGCTTTCAACTCAACATCTCACAAAAAATTTCAATTACAACACGTGAATTTAGTATTCATTATTGTTTTTAAATCGCAATTTGTGAATTAAAGTTTCAAATAAGTTTATTTGTGTGTGTGATGTAAATAAATAAGTAAATATAAGTATATATATATACAAGTATACAAGGTAGGATCAAAAGGTTCCCGAAATATTTTTTAAAATTATTTATTTATTTATATAGTATAGTAATTTAAACATCTTTTTTTTTTTCAAAATAGGAGCCTTGGTTATCTAGATATTTTTTTCCAGCGTGAAAAAACTGTTGAGAAATGTTAGTTCAAAGTCAATTTTTTCTAAGCCTTTTTAGCTCCACCGTCGCATTTTCAATTACTTCTGATGACAATGAAAAGCGCCTCCCTTTTAACGTCATTTTAAGTTTTGGAAAGAAGAAGAAATCACACATGGGGCGATATTAGGAGAGTAAGGAAGATGCGGCAAGACAGATGCAGAGTGTTTGGTGGAATAGTCTTGAACAAAAATGGCTCTATGAGCAGGGGCATTATCATGTAGCAATTTCCACTGTTTTGATTTAAATAGTTGGTTTCCTTTTCTTCATACCGCATCAGGAAGGGTGCAAAAGTATTTATTTGTATGCCTGTTTATTAATAATAACCCTGTCTTTAATAAATTCATAATAGACAAGTCTTTGATAATCGAAAAACACTACAAGCATTACTTTTTCTTTGGACTTGTTAAGACGAACTTTTTTTTTCTTAGGAGAACTTGGTGTGTGCCATTCGAGTAATTGTTTTTGGTTTGTGGATCTAAAAGAAAGCACCATGTTTCATCACCAGTTATTATTGTTTTTAAACAATAATAATCATTATTTTTTTTTTGCAGTGTCAATCAAATCTTTGTAAATTGATAATCTGGATTCTCTTTTTTGATCTGTTATATTTCGTGGGACAAAATAACCACAAAGTTTTCTCATGTTTAAATGTTCACCAATAATTTTTAGCAACCACTATACGAAATTCCAAGTATTTCTGGTATATTACCAATAGTAATTTTTCTATCAGCAGAAATTAAATCAGGTACCTGTCCAATATTGTGATCTGTTGTTGACGTCAATCTTACAGCCATCTTTAAAACGTTTACACCAGAAATGAATTGCGTTCGTGACAATTTTTCGTTTTCACAAGCTTCATTCATTAATTCAAATGTCTCTTTGAAAGACATTTTTAATTTTACAAAATATTCAATATTTGCCCTTTGCTCAAATGATGACATTTCAGAAACCGACTCGAGCTAAATTCCTACAGCAAAAATATGACTAAAATGAAAAATAAGCATGCCCATTTACTGGCGTTGCTGAATTAAATTATAGTTTAGGCTTCGTTCTTTACTGTAAAATTGATTTTACATGTTTCAAAAGTTGTTCTATATATATTTATATTTTTTTAAATTCGGGAAATTTTTTATCCTAATGTGAATACTAGCGAATGTACCCGGCTTTGCCCGGTTTTTACCCGAGTAAAAGTTTGCCCAGGAAACATTTGTTAAAATTATTCTAACAAACATACAATATCTACTGAATTTATACTTGTCTATACTCTCGATAATATGAATTTATTTTCCGGTCCCTTGAAAAATACTCGATAAGTTGAATAAAATCAATATTAATTGGTCCCTGCATAATTTGAAGTTGAAAGAATAGTATCTTGCCACAAAAGGACATTTGTGAATAACTGTATTTGGCGAATGACCCCGGCTTCGCCCGGTTTTTACCCGAGTAAAAGTGTCACCTAACGAACATTTGTTAAAACGATTCTAGCAAACATCCAATTATTTACTGAATTTATACTTGTCTATACTCTCGATAATATGAATTTCTTTTCCGGTCCCTTGAAAAATACTCGATAAGTTGATAAAATCAATATTTATTGGTCCCTGCATAATCTAAAGTTGAAGGAATAGTATCTTGCCACAAAAGGACATTTGTGAATAACTGTATTTGGCGATTGACCCCGGCTTCGCCCGGTTTTTACCCGAGTAAAAATGTCACCTAACGAACATTTGTTAAAACGATTCTAGCAAACATCCAATCCCTAATGAATAAATACTTGTCAAGATTACTTTATGTTTGATACTCTGCTTCACCTAGCTATACCCGATCACACGTTCCTTGAACAAATAGGCAGTTTTGATACCTCAAACAATCTTCCCCACACAGGAATGATATTTTTTTGCGCCTGCACCCCCCCCCCACCCCGACAACACATGGCCATCCCTCCCCTCATCTTCCTCCAATTTTACTCTTAAATCTTGGCTTTGACATCCATTTTGCAATATGTACAAAACATAGATATACATAGTTGATGGTAGAATAAACATGCTTCTTTACTTGCAAATGATTATATATTAAACGAATATATATATATATATATATATATATATATATATATGTCGTAAACCCGGGTAAGACAACAAGTGTGTTGGAAGCACTCGGGGTTGAGTGGCAAGGCGTGCAGAGTGGGATGTCCGCACGGGATAGTAACGACAAAGTTTGGGGTCAAAAGACGCTCTCCTAGTACGTCTCACGTGGCACCAGGACCAGGGGAAAGTTGAGGATTAACTGAGGAAAAGCTCGGCGTCCAGCCTGAAACCGCGGGACCGTCGTGAGATAATGATGGCCTAACACTGAGCGGGGCTGTCCGAAAATATCCACTGTAACCTAAATAACTGTCAACATCTGGACGCCCCTTCTTTTGTACCTCTCTGCATCCCCGAGGTGTCCCGTGGCAAGCTAGTGTCACTTTGAGACGACTAGAAAAGGCGTCGTACTTTATTACTTACATATCACATTGTTCAAATTACGATAGAATGTGCCCCCGGCGAGAAAGGTTTGATTAGGGGAGTGGAATAAAATGGAGCGAAAAGCTAGCAAACCTATAAAATGGGAAATAATTTGGGGCACAAATTAGTTACTAGAATAAAAATAAAGATAAAGGAGAGAGGGAGAGAGAGAGAGAGTAGTGGTTATACACTGATATAATATTATAAAACTATAAAAAAAATATATAGGGAGTACATAGGAAGGATAAATTTAAAGTAAACACACATAATAGCGAGGGTAAATATTTGGGAAAGTTAGGTATACTATTAACAGTTTTTTGTTACTTAAGGTGCCATGAGTATTTACAACATAGTTTCAGGGATGTAATACAGGAATGAGGAGAAGTAGAGATGATAAAAGTAATATAAAATATAAAAGAAAATTGACTTAAGCAATAAGTTAGGCAAAGACGCAGTAAAAGGTAAAGGAAGAGGGCCTGAATTGGTTTCTGCAAAGGACATCTCAGGAGTCCTGCCCTGCAATTCGAGCTTAGAAGCGAAGTATTGTTTTCAGGGTTCAGCAATTTCAAGATGCCCTGTAAGTAGAATTAGATCAGATGGGCAAAAGGCGTGAAGATCGAAGGAGAGGTAGGTAAGGGAAGAATATGGTAAAGAAAAGCTGGCTGAGAGAGGTTAAAAAGAGTTAGGCTCAAGAGCTGCGCTGCTGTCGGTGATTGAGCTCGACCAGATGAAAAGTAAAAGTAAAAGAAAAATGAGTGAGTGCATCATGATGGCGATGGGTCGAGCGTTAAAAAAATCTCGCTGGTTACCCAAGCACTCCGTGTGGAGTTAACATGGGGAGGAAGAGTGTACCAGGTCAATAAATTATTTTAAAAAAATTGTTGACGAGCAGGAGTCTCAGGAACCGTTGAAGAGGTTAGAGGATGGAGGTAGATTGTGAAAACAGGGTTCGGCTGTTGCCATTGAATGATTGAACCCGGGTTTGAGGAAAAAGAATGAAATGAACAAAGCTGGGACGGTGATCCGAGTGTAAAATAATAAAAATAATAATAATAAGCCATGGATTTTCCTGAACACACCATCAGGATGGGATGGTGAGGAAGGAGTAGTCCACGGGGGCAAATCAATAACAACAAAAAAGTCGGCGAACAGGAACTCTGCGATGGACGAGGTGTGTTTAGAACGAAGGCATAGAAGGCCTAAGGAAAAGGATTAAGAGACGAGAGAAGTATGGAAGGCAGAGTTGGAAGGATCAAGATATGAGAAGAGACAGTTGGTAGAATGGCGTCACTGTTAAAACAAAATTTTTAAATTTCTTGAAAATAAAGATACTTCGGCGAGTAAATCTTTTTATTACCTCGACGTTTCGACAAAAATCTTTTGTCCTCGTCAGGAGCAAACAAAAATTAAACATTTAGCAGGACGTTAAAAATCTTTCTAAAGTTCCAAGGGCGTTCTTACGCGATATTCAAATATTTTTGTTGTACAACATCTAAAGCACGAGTCAAAAATAAATATTTAACTCACAAAAGACTATGATCTTTGAAATAAATTATAATATACATATATATAATGAGAAATTATAAACAAAAAAATATTTAAAAAATAATAATAATATTTACAAAGGTTTCCAATAGTATATATAAATCGATATCTATTACTTACAATTTATACCAACACTTTTTCAACTAATTTTTAAATTTAAAAACGAATTGTATTGCAATGGAATATCTTCAAATACATTTATACTTCTTGCCCCCATTTCCCGTGATACCCATCCCTCTAAAAATAATCTTTCCTTTTTAAATTTTATATTCCTATGAAATATCTCAATATCATTCCAATTTGGCCTATGTCCTGAATATAATGCATGTTCCCCAATTTTGCTTAACGCCCTTCTCCCCAATAAACCCTGTTGGTGTTCCTTAATTCTGGTCTCTAAATTACGGCCGGTTTCTCCTATATAAATTTTGTCACATTCTGTGCATTTTATCCCATAAATTACATTACTTGGTTTTGATGTGCCAATGTTATCCTTCATTATGATATTTCTAGTTATAAATTCACTTTTTGTCCCCGTACTATGCCATTTATTATATTTATATTTTCTCAAAATTCTAGATATTTCGTTATCTATATCTCTGAAATATGGAATAATTATATTATTGCAATCATCTTTATTCCCATTTGAATTTGGCCTATCTATTTCATATCTTCTAATTCATTTGTTTGTGAAACCAACTGGATAATCAGATTGTTCTAATTCTGCTCTAATTTTCATTATCTCTTTTTTATGAATATCTCGGTCTGTGCTTACCTGTTTGGCTCTTTGTACAAGGAATTTTATCATCTGTCTTTTATGTATCATAGGATTATTAAAATTAAAATTTAGATGTATCCCACAGTCTGTTGGCTTTCTGAAAACGCTGGTTAAAATAGAACCATCTTCTTTGCGAGTTAGTCCTACATCTAAGAATGTAAAAAATCCCTCTCTTTCTGTTTCAACCGTGAATTCTATTCCTCTCTTTCTAAATTATTCAACATGACCATGATTCCATTAAGATTTTCTTTGCGGATCACTGCGAAAACATCATCTATATAGCGTCCCAAGATTTTTATTCCCTCAATTAAGATTGCCTTTTAATCTACCGATGCCATTACAATGTCAGCAATGATCATGCTTGTAGGGCAACCCATAGCAGTGCCGTCCTTTTGCCTGTAAAATTTACCCCCGTATCTGAAGTAAATATTATCTAAACATAACCTAAAACCTTCTATCATTTCATCGATTTCTAATCCCTTGTTTACGCAATCTTGTCTTTTCACCTCGAAATATTCCCTTAGCTCTTTCAGAGCTAGAGTTCTATTGATATTGGTGAAAAGCGAAGACCCAACTAAAAAGATAAAACTCAAAATATCAACATTCATCAAAAACATGAAATCTAAGGACATTGATAAAAGAAAAATGAAGCTAGAAGATGTCGCTGCACCTCTCTTCAAAGGACTACCAAAGATCCACAAGGAAGGAGTTCCCCTACGGCCCATTGTGTCAGGATTCAAGGCCCCCACCAGAGGTTTGGCGGACTGGCTTAAAAACCAAGTTCCGAGTACAAGAAAAATTTCTGGGTTAGAGATAAGAAATAGGAAAGAACTATTAGATATCACTAAAAATATAAGGTTAAATGACCATGAAATAATGGTATCCTTTGGTGTCAAATCGCTTTTCACCAATATCAATAGAACTCTAGCTTGGAAGATATCAATTATAGTGCCAATACTGAAACTGAACAAAGATTCAGAGGAATGCAAGAACTATCGGCCAATTGCTCTTACCATCATACTTTGTAAAATAACAGAATGAATTATCCACTCAAGGCTCATAGTCTGGCTCACTAACAATAATTAAATAAACTTCTACCAAACTGCCTATAGATCCAGACACTGTACAACTGATCAACTGTTCTACTTCTGTCAATCAATAATAGATTTCTAGGAAAAACCGCCAAAGAAGACAACTGCCGTATTCCTGGATATGACCTCAGCTTTTGATCGAGTGTAGAAATTATTTGAAAGGCTGCACAACATCGGAGTAAGAGGAAAAACCTTAATCTGGATTGCAGACTTCTTAAGGGGAAGAAGGATAAAGGTTCGGGTCAATGGAACATTTTCCAAGGACCGAAGAAAATGGGCTGGTGTATCTCAGGGATCTGTGCTCAGTCCTCTACTCTTCTCGCTATATATTAACTGTTGTGTATAAAAATAGATGAAGATTATTTGCATTCTTTAAAGCCTCAGCATGTAAAAATATATGTGCATATAAATTGGACATTTGTTGTTGTCCATGGTCAAGTTTGAGCTCTTGTACGTCTAATTACGACACAACAAAAGTGGCGACGAGGATGCGCGATCTACAGAGCCAGTAAAAAGCTGAGGAAAACGGCGTCTATGCAAGTATTATTATATACAGTTATCAGCGTCATGCATTCTTTCTTAATTCTGTCACCGTTTGCTTTTGGTTCAGTGGTAGAATGCTCGCCTGCCACGCGGGCGCCCCGGGTTCGATTCCCGGCCGATGCATTTTTTTTTTTTCAATTTTTAAAACTCATTTATATTATTAAAATATATGTGCTTTTCCTGTCTATGTACAGATTTATGGTATATGTACACAAGTATACAAGTATGTATACAAGTTATTTGCAAGTTGCGTGGCAAATTTGCCCTTTCGCTCGCAAGCAGCGCCTCTAGCGGTGAAGATGGGAGGTAATATCAGCTGACCTAATAGACATGTAAAACGTGTTTTAACAGGACATAGAGAAAGATCTGAAAAGATATTTTTTCGGATTTTTAGTCAAGAAAAATAAATTGACAGGTTCTGGGAAAAAAAGTAGTTTTTTATTCAGAAAATGATGATGACAATATTGCTGTATCATATTTGATTATCAGATACGAAATTATATCTGGAAAAATTCCAAAAAGCAGAGACCACGGGTGAAGCGAGTTCATTTTTAGTATGCAGGAACAAAATTCTAACAGAAAAACATTCATTCGAGCAGAAGACACAAAGCCAGATCATCTCTTTATAAAAATATCGCTTCTTCAGACACAAAATTTGGAGCGGGACGTTTCACAAAAATGACATCCACGGCGCAAATTTATAATTGTGACGAATAGTATTTCAATAAAAGCATTTAATTGGGTAAAACCCGGGCATTGCCCGGGTCATTCGGCTAGTAACAACTACATCTTTTAAACTATCTGGATCAAGAAAACAAAGGAGTAGAAGATATCAGCATGACAAGTTCAAAGTTAATAGTACCTTTTAGATGCTATAGCCCAGTGGAGGACACTTCGATCTTTTTGTACAGAAATTTGAGGCTTTCTTTTTGGAATCTGAAGGAGGAGATTAAAGTGCTGATTTTTACCTCGCTACCAGATTCTGAAACTTTGAAGCTGGGAAACGACATTTTCTTCCTGGACTAATGAAGGATCAACCCTATGATACTATCATTCAAAGAATTAAGCTGCATTTAGATACAAAGAAGAAAGTGATACCACAGCGATGCAGATTTTTAAAGAGAATAGTATTAAGGAATGTTTTAGAAGGCAACTGGATATTCACCAAGGGTACCGAGGGAAACCCCACTAGCTCCTCATTATAAGATCAATGAGGAATTAAGTTTGGAGTTTGGTTGTCTTCAATGGCCTGAAAGAGTAGTAATTTCCCAAAAATTAAGATCTTTAATTTTAAATGACTTGCATGAAATACACATGGGGATTGTTAAAATGAAGATGATTGCCAGACGGTATTTTCTGGTGGCCAGGAATAGACAGTAACATCGAGGAGTTAAATAGAGAATGTAGAGTATGCCAAGAATCGGCAAGCATGCCCCCGGCTACCATCTCGGAATGGACTTGGCCCGAAAAAACCGTGGCATCGATTTCATCTTGATCTAGCGGGTCCGTTCATGGGAAGAATGTTTTTGGTTCTCGTGGACGCATACTCAAAGTGGATAGAAATGTTTATCATCAAAAATATTACCAGTAAAACGATTATAAGTCATTTTATTTAAACATGGAAACTTTCTCCTTGGATTATAAATACTATAGAATAAAGCGTTAGTAGAAAATGATTTTTATTATAAAAATCATTTTCTCCTAACGCTTTATTCTATAGGATTATAAGTCATCTTAGAGAAATTTTCGCCAGATTTGGATAGCCCAAATTTTTGGTTACAGATAACGGAAGACAGTTTGTTTTCGGTGAATTCGAGCAATTTACCAAAATGAATGGTATACGGCACACTAAGACCAGTCCGTATAATCCTAGTACAAATGGTTTAGCTGAGAGATGTGTAAGAAAGTTTAAAAACCTTTTGAGAAAGAATAATGGGAAGGATGATTTAGAGACGAATCTACAAAGATTCCTATTTGCTCATAGAGCATTCCCCCAAACTGTAATAAAGGAATTCCCCCGCGGAACTTCAAATGAAGAGAAGTTTAAGATCAAGATTCTCGAATTTAATACCAAGATGGGAAATCCGCGAGAGGTATTTCATGAGGCCGTAAGAAGGCAGGAGCAGTTTACTACAGGTTGCGAGGTTTATTTCCGCAACTATGCAACTGGGCCTAAACGGTAAAAAGGTACCCTTTTGAAATTATTGAGCTACCGTCACTACTGTTATGGTTGAACTGACAAGTTGATCCGGCAACACGGCAGACTCGATTAAAAACATGAGGATATGTAAATAACAATGATATAAAAAGGACATATGTAAAATAAATAAGGATTAGAGTTCAGTTGCATGCTGCGTGATCAAAGAGGCACAAAAAACAACATAAACAACAACTACCTTATAGGTTGCGAGGGTGTCGTGTATGAGAGGCATATCAATCAATTGCGACCTGTGAGAAATAAACAAGTGGATACAAGAAATTTGATACTTCCTCGAACATCAGGAGAGAAGCCTGAAGGTAGAAGTCAGAAATAAAGTGAAGAGGCGGTTCCAGAGGTTACATCAGGAAACAAGGAGGAGACTGCTTCTGTGCACGTACCCTCTTGCACTCCTAGACCAGGGCCTACTGCTCTGCACGTGCCATCTTGCACTCCTAAACCGGAGCCTGCCGCTGTGCAAGTGCCCGTCCGCAGTCCTAGCCCTCAGAGGGCTAGGAAACCCATAGACCGACTGGAGTATTATTAAGGGGGGAGATGTGTTGCGTATGTAAATAGATGAAGATTATTTGCATTCTTTAAAGTCTCATTATGTAAGAATATATGTGTATATAAATTGGACATTTTTGTTGGCCAAACGAAAATAATAAGAGCTAAAAAAAGAGTCATGGTCAAGTTTGAGTTGTTGTACATCTAATTACGACACAACCTTAACGACATCCATCCTTACCTCACTGAAGACACAAAGGTTGCCTGTTATGCAGATTATATAGCCATATGGCACACAAGTAGCAGTATAGAAATATCAGAAAAATACTGAACACATCAATGAGAGGACAGGAGAAGTGGGCAATGAAACTCAAAATGACCATAAACCCA
Source organism: Cordylochernes scorpioides (assembly GCA_030710605.1). Classification (NCBI taxonomy): domain Eukaryota; kingdom Metazoa; phylum Arthropoda; class Arachnida; order Pseudoscorpiones; family Chernetidae; genus Cordylochernes; species Cordylochernes scorpioides. The sequence goes on from CP092883.1 coordinate 33,505,148, forward strand.
ATAAACACAAACCTATAGGTCTCCTTCACTGACAGGTAAAAAGACATGAATTTAACTCCAAAATAAGCATAAACAACCATATAATTGATAAATTAGATCTCCAAAATACCTAGGTGTGATGCTTGATGAGCAATTGCGATTTACAGAACACATAATTAGCACCTCAAATAGAGCTACCAGAAACCTAAACATTCTGAAAAGGCTATGTAGAACAAATTGGGGAGCAAAACTCAAAATTCTCAGAACAACATATATCACCTTAATAAGGCCAAAAATGGAATATGCAACACCTGTTTGGGCTCCCTCAAGTTCATCACTAAAAAGAAGACTAGACAGTGTTCAAGTAAAAGCGGCCAAATTAATCACTGGTTCTGTTTCAAATACCAACAATTAGAAAATTCAGAGAGGAGGTGGTCTAGACCTACTCGAAAGCAGAAGACAATTAAAAACAATAAAATTCACCAATAGCTTAAAAACTAAAGAAACCGAACACATATCCTATATAACCTATTTAAACTGGACATAAAAGAAAGACTCAAAAGATCTTCAACACTTCAGTACGACAACAATATTAGAAAGAGCATAAATATGAAACATAATGAATTTAAAATTAGAGAATAACCAATATGTCCTACCCCATTGCCATCAAATGTAACCATCAATCTTAACCTGAATGAACCCTGCAAAAAAAAAAAGAGAACAAAAAAATACTTAAAAATAAAGGACATGACACAATTGGTTTATGCGATCAGATAAATTATTTAACAGCATATACAGATGGATCATCAGACCTTAGCATAAGTAATGGAGGGGCTGGAATTAACATAATACTGCAAGATGGAACATATATCAAAATCAAAGAAGGAGCAAGAAAGATTTCGTCGAACTTCACTTGTGAACTGACAGCTATCTGGAAAGCTCTTGATGTATGCCTTAACCAACCATCCCTGCATCAAGCAGAAGGGATTATAATATACCGTACAACGACTCCATATCCGATCTAGAAGCAATTCAGAAGGACAATACTATAATCACACAGAAAATACATTCGTTACTTACTCAACTGATATCATTGGAGAACAACTGCATTCTACAATGGATTCCTGCAAGTGTTTGGATCGGGTGTAATGAAATGGCAGTTGAATTTGCAAAAGAAGCCAGAAAGTTGAGTCAAAGGAAAGAACAAATGTTATTATTTGACGCTAATGCTTTTGCAAAATAGAAGATAATTAAACAAAAAATAAAAAAAATATCAAATATGTGAAATAAACTCAGAGAGAAATATTACAAAACTATAACAAGATTTAGAACAAAACATTATAAAGGATGACAATACATCCAGATTGCACAAGAACCTATAGAACTTGCAACAACTGTCCTGGTGTGGAGCTAACACCTACCCACATATTCTCATGCCCGCAGCCTTGCAGAAAATTGACATAGACCCAGAGCAGCTGCTTTACACACCCAAGATAGTGTACAATGCTGCTGCTGCTGTGATAGAGATGCATGGAATCATCTGAGGCTCTTTATTGGACACGACAAAAACAACAACGGCATTCCAGAGTAAAATAAATCATCAGAGATAGATAAATATTTTTCAAATGAATTAAAATAAATATAATCGATACAGAGAGAGTTAAATAAAAAAAAATAGAAATTTTATTATTTTCGAAATTTAAATAGCTGAGAGGATTCCAGCAAAGCGCATCTAAAATATCAGTTTTTTTTGCTACATGTTTTAATTTGCATATACCTATTTTACATATCTCAGATTGTATTTAAAATTCGTTAACCATTTCTTCTAACTTTTGGCGAAATGGTGTTCTATTAATTTGTCATTTGATATTATTAGGGTTCTTTCCTGGTATTCAAAAAAGAAAAATACGTGTCGTTCAGTTATATTTTTCAATTTATCAAACAATTTGGCCGCTGAATCGCTGAATCTGATAGAGCGCCATCTAGCGAATAAAGTTGTAACTAAAATCAATTTCGAAATTTTCATTAATTGCCATAAAAATTCCCATTGTATCCTGAACACAATGGTGTTTACCACATTATTCTAGCGCAAATATTCGCTGATTTATTGATTTTTAAAGTTGTGCGGGACTTTTGGATCACCCTGTATATATATATATGTTTGTCGGCTATGCACGCCCTCAATATGTAACTAATCTCGCTCAAATATGAAAAGGACAGAGAGTTAAATCTGGAAAGTGTTTTTTTTTTCGCGTTTTAATCAAGAAAAAATATAATTAACCATGTACTGAGAAACAATATTTTTTAGTCAGAAATTATGATTACAATATTGCTGTATCATGCTTGATTTACATTTAAAAAATTCTTAAGGGGAATATTCACTAAAGCAGACCACGGGCGAAGCCAGATAATGATTATCAGTAGCCAGGAACAAAATTCTACCAGCGAAACATTCACTCGAGCAGTAGACACATGTAGTATATCTCTAGATATTTATATTTATATATATCTTTTTAAAATTCTATTCAGTAGAGAGAGAGGATATGTTTGCTCTAAAGATAAATATCATATATTATATAAATATATGACGTAACGAATTAGTTTATCATTATTATCATAATATTCTGTGTGTTCCCGAATATTATTATCTATAATATTCGTTAGGCAAATTTTCACTCGGATAAAACCCGGGCGAAGCCGGGTACACATTCGCTAGTATATATATATATATATATGTGACAATATAGTGGTAAATGTGGCGAGGAGAGAAATAATCACACGACGAGTTGGAAGAGAAATCTGGAAGCCATCCGAGAGAAAAAGAGGTAGCGAGAGCGCTGTCCACTGCACAACTGCTTGTGTGGTCACCCCCCGACTACTGTCCAGGTGTTCACGGACGGGTCCCTTTTTCCCCCCCTTTGGAATGTGGTCAAAATGGTCGTAAGTTAGTTGTCTTCTATCGACTACGTCTCTCTCTCTCTCTGGTCGACTGCAGATTTACTTTATTATTCCTGTAAGAGCATATACAGGGTGATCCAAAAGTCCCGCACAACTTTAAAAATTAATAACTCCGCGAATATTTGCGCTAGAGCAATGCGGTAAACACCATTGTGTTCAGGATGCAATGGGATTTTTTATGGCAAATACTGAAAAATTCGAAATCGATTTTAGTTACAATTTTATTCGCAAGATGGCGTTCTACCAGAATCAGAGATTCAGAGACCAAATTGTTTGATAAATTGAAAAATATAACTGATCGACACGTATTTTTCCTTTTTGAATACCAGGAAAGACCCCTAATAATATCAAATAACAAATTAATAAAACACCACTTCGCCAAAAGTATGAAGAATTGGTTAACGATTTTCAAATACAATCAGAGATATGTAAAATAGGTAAATGCAAATTAAAACATGTAGCAAAAATATTTATATTTAATATGGGGTTTTGTGAAATAGATTGAATGTTTAAAAACACTGCTGATATCAATACACGAATTTTTGAAATGTTAATATAGTACCAAAAATTATGATGGCACTATTAATGGGATTTCTAGCTATAAGAAATGTGTAGTTTCTTGGCTGATTGGCGACCCTTGACTATTTAACTGGATATTTGTCATGATCCAACAAATGAAATATAGAGGGGAGTGACAAAATATATTTGTCGTACTTTATTCCAAATATCCTATGGGCTTGTCAAATGTTATCATTGTTTATTATACTGTACACAATTTTTTGAAATGTGTCCCCTCAAATAAAAATAATTTTTAAATCGACCTTTTGCGTTGAAAAACGTGGTAGTAAAATCATTTTGTATTATTTTTTTTTTCACAAAATTTCTAAAGTTATTGGTGTACAGAAAATATTCCTTATGCTATTTCTTCTAATGAGCGAAAAGCGAAAAACTAAACATAAGGGGAAAAATTGTGTGTACCAGTGTTATTCGAGAAGTTATAACCCTCTGGTTTGCACGACATAATATGTGAGCAAATCACAAACAAAATATTACTGTTCACAAAAAAAAAGAGTCAAGATGTTAGGACAGCATTTATTATCCCCATATCCCAACACAAAGAGCTGCAAAATATTGGTAGATAATATAATACATGGCAGCTTATATATCACATGAGATAACTGCTTTCTCTCTTGTATTAGGTCACAATCCTTGCTCAATGTGGCACCCTTCATTCTCAATCACCGCCTGCAGACGATAAATGACAGAATGGACAGCATTAAATAACATATATGTTGAAATTGATAAAACGTGCCATCTGATAGAAGCCTTCATCATGGCCAATGTGGTAGGCCAGCATCGATAAACAAACGATTTAATGTACCCCCATAAACAAAAATCGCAAGGCGTCAAGTCTGGTGATCTTGGAGGCCACTGGGATATAAAGTGGCGACTTATCACACGATTTTCACTGAACGTATCTTTCAGCAATTGTTTAGCACCTAGGGAGATATGAGGAGGTCCTCCATTTTTCATGAATGTTATTTCGCTTAGTGCTTTTGCCCTGCAATATGGGAATACCCTTTTCTCTCAAAAGTTGAACATAACGTTCACCAGTTACAAAAACGGTTTTAAAGGTTCTTCCATTGATTTATCGAAGAAAAATGGCCCAATAATAAAAGAAGTGAACCCACACAAAACTGTAACTCTAGGCTGGTAAAGTGGCATTTCTGTAAAAATCCTAGGGTTTTCTGTTGCCCAAATGCGGCTGTTTTCAATGTTAAATTCTCCGTTTAGAGAAAAGTGAGCATCATCTGTCCACAGAACATTCGACAGCCAGTTTTCATCAATATCAATTTGCCGGAAAACCCATGCAGCGAATTCTTGACGCATCTCAAAATCGCCAACTTTCAGCTCGTGAAATCTTTGAATTTTGTATGGGTACACACAATAGAGGCATTAAGTGAAGCGTCTTCGGATATCACAATCATACTCGGCGAATTTAACGCCAAAAGTTCAATTTGGGGATCACCTGTCCAGGATAACAAAAGTCAGCAGGTTGAGGACATGCTAACCGACCTCGACCTTACACCGTTAAATAACGGAGAGAACAGCTATCTATCTAAGTCCACAGGCACAGAATCCGCAATAGACATCACAGCGATAAATTACAACATCGCACCCACAACACAATGGAAAATCCTGAGAGGTGCAATCAGCGACCACAGACTAATTTTAACAACCCTAAACTTCAAAATTGAGAATGTCCATTAGAATAAAAGAACATGGAACTTTAGGAAAGCCGACTTGTAAAAATTCACAGAAAAGCTTGAAGAACTGTGCAACGAAAAATTGAATTACAGAACGCTTGACAAAAACTTGGAAAAATTCTCTTCGAACATTTCAAAAGCTGCAAAAGCATCGATACCTAGAGGTAGACGTAAAGACCTGTGGATACCTTACTGGAAGGACCACAACATCGAGGCAAAGATTTCAGAGAGAGAGACAATATCAATGAACTTTTTAAAACAAATAAAACAGAAGAAAACAGAAAGGAACTCATTGAAATTAGTCACAAAATAGAACAAGAAATTTGAATATGCAAACAAGAAAAATGGCAGAATTCTGCGAAAAAATGGATCCAAGAAAGGACAGCCAACACTGGAATATGATTAGAGTGTTAGAGAACAATCAAAACCAACACAAATCCTCCAATAATCTAGCCGATATGAATAGAACAGCGAGAACGAGAACAAACAGATAGCTAACATAATTGCTGAATATCTTTCAAGCACTTCCATACTCAACTATACGAATGAAGACAGGACTCTAAAAATAATATAAACCAGTTAGTTAAACAAGCAAGAAACTTCCATCAACAAGATATTTTCTCGAGAGATTTCACACTGAATGAGCTAAACTCATCAATAAAAAAATCCAAGAGTTCACCAAGAGATAATCTAATCTTTGGTCAAATGATTAAACACTTTGAAGACAAAGCTAATAATCAACTCCTACGAATACTGAACATTTCATGGCAAACTGGTAAACTATCAAAGAATTGGAAGATATCAATTATAGTGCCAATACTGAAGCCAAACAAAGATGCCAAGGAATACAAGAACTATCGGCCAATTGCTCTCACCAGCATACTTTGTAAAATACCAGAACGAATTATCCACTCTAGGCTCATAGTCTGGCTCACTAACAATAATAAAATAAACTTATACCAAACTGCCTATAGATCCCAGCACTGTACGACTGATCAACTGTTCTACTTCTGTCAATCAATAATAGATTCTTTCCAGGAAAAACCGCCAAAGAAGACCACGGCTATATTCCTTGATATGACCTCAGCTTTTGATCGAGTGTGGAGGGAGAAATTACGTGAAAAGCTGCACAATATAGGAGTAAGAAGAAAAACCTTAATCTGGATTGCAGACTTCTTAAGGGGAAGAAGGTTAAAGGTTAGGGTCAATGGAGAATTTTCCAAGGAAGGAAGAACATGGGCTGGTGTAACTCAGGGATCTGTGCTCAGTCCTCTACTCTTCCTGCTATATATTAACGACATCCATCCTTACCTCACTGAAGACACAAAGGTTGCCTGTTATGCAGATGATATAGCCATATGGCACACAAGTAGCAGCATAGAAAAATCGTAAAAAATACTGAACACATCAATGAGAGGACTGGAGAAGTGGGCAATGGAACACCAAATGACCATAAACCCAATAAAATCAAACCTATGCTTCTTCTCCACTCACAGGGAAAAAGGGATAAATATAGCCACAATATAAGCATAAACAAACAAATAATTGATAAAATTAGAAATCCATAATACCTAGGTGTGATACTGCAGTCCTGGATCTTTCCAGTTGGTCTCGAGGACCACGCCATCGCCATCTCCTAAGCGGCGAAGTACGCGATCTATTCATCATAGATCGCAAAATGCGTGGTGTCGCTGGAGACCCACTGGCGATTCTCCACCAAACTCTGCAGCGCTGGCAGAGGCGCCATATTCATTGTACATAGTGTATATAATGCATATTATCTTTTTTTAATAGTGCAGACTGTGTATGTATTGACAAGATGTCAACAAAATTATTTTAATTATTATTGATGAGGAATTGGAATTTTCAGAACACTTAATTAGCACCTCAAATAGAGCTATCAGAAAACTAAACATTCTGAGAAGGCTATGTGGAACAAATTGGGGAGCAAAACCCAGAATTCTCAGAACAACATATACCACCTTAATAAGGCCGATAATGGAATATGCAACACCGGTCTGGGCTCCCTCAAGCTCATCACTAAAGTAAGACTAGACAGTGTTCAAGCAAAAGCGGCCAAAATAATCACTGGTGCTGTTTCATCCACCAACAATGAGAAAATTCAGAGAGAATGTGTTCTAGACCTACTCGCTCGAAAGCAGAAGACAAAATGAAAACAACTTGGATCGGCACTTCGAAAACGAGGAACCAGAGGACGAGATCTCTCTGACCACTTGTGGTTTGGTGGATCCGCCCTTTTCTGAGAATGAGGTGAAACTGACGGCTTTCAAGTTCGGGAAAAGGAAATCTCCTGCTCCCGAAGGGATCGATAACACGGTCGTGAAAGCCCTGGTAAGGATGCACCCATCGCTTCTTTCCAGGTTATTCAATAGGTGCCTGGACACTGGTACATTTCCTGAGGCATGGAAGGTTGCCCGAGTAGTGCTTCTCGAAAAGTCTGGTATAAAGGGTAATTCTCATAAGGATTATCGTCCGCTTTCTTTACTAGTGTGTCTAGATATGGTCCTGGATAGCCTACTAGCTCAGCGACTGAAGCACTGGCTAGAGAGTAATGAGTTCCTTTCCTCTTTCCAACATGGTTTTAGGGAAGGCAAATCCACAATCACAGCTCTGAACGAGGTGTTAGAGGGGGTTGAGATGGGGTTGAATAAGGGTGCTTGGGTTCTTCTCGTGGCCCTGGACATTGATGGCGCGTTCAACTCCATGAACTGGAACAAGCTGATAAGTAATTTGATGGACATGGGTTGTCCAGATAATTTGTGCAGCTCGGTTCGTGACTTCCTGAGGGATAGACGGATTAGCCTCAGTTTTGGTGGGCGGAAGTTGGAAAGACACTGCGCTAGGGGTTGCCCCCTGGGCTCCTGCTGCGGACCTATTCTGTGGAATATCCTGGCAAACACCGTTGAGCTACTATTTTTAGGAACCTCTGCCTCTCCTGTGTCGAGCCAATCTTGCTATATGCTTCCGGGGCTTGGTGGCGCCGAAACAGGGATCAGAAGGTGGCAACAACTCTAGAGAGAGTGCAGAGGACAGCGGCACTCAGAATCACAGGAGGATATCGCACTACCAGCAGTGAGGCCTTTTTGGTCCTCGCTGGGCTTATTCCCCTGGGATTGAAACTAGAGGATGAGACCACAGACAGAAGATCTGGGAGAACAGGGAAGATGCCCTGGGACTTAAAGCGGGGGCCCTGGAATCGAAGAGGGACCCAAGGAAGCCTCAGCAGTGGTTGCCAAAGTGAAATTGGAGTCCTGGAGGGCCGACAGGGATTGGCACGGAAGTTTTCACTAATGGTAGTAAGTCTGGAACCAATACTGGAGCTGGGGTAGTGATATTCACTAATGGAGAGCTGATCTTCCAAGAAATTTTAACACTCAGAGTGGACGAATTGGTCTTTTCAGCCGAGCTGGTTGCGATCAGGGTAGCCCTCAGAGTGTGTGCCGAGAAGAACTTCAGCCCGGACCGCCTCTATTCAGATTGTATGTCGGCCCTCGTCGCCATCAATCTGGAGAAAGGGCAACTCGCGCATCAAATAATCCAGGAGCTGGAGATGATGACGCGGGCTCCGGAGCTCCCTTGGTTTAGGAGACACAGCCTCTTCGAAGGTAATGAGTTCGCAGACAGGATCGCTAAGGCAGGATGCTTTAGAGGTAGATCACTGAGGACCCCAGTGACCAAGAAAGAAGTTTACGTATAGGAGGATCAGGGGGCACGTCCAGGACTTACGGTTGGACAGATGGAGGAACAGTGTGAAGGAGAGAGAGGTATTCAATGGGGTAACAACACCCAAGTACCTCTGTAAGGTAATGTCCCACAAACTCATTAGGGTAGTTCGGGACATGGGCCCTTCCCCAAGTCTCTCCCCAGATTTAAAATTAAGAGAAACCCGGATTGCGTCTATGGAGAAAGGGATGTGAATGCACGCCACTACGTCTTGGATTGTCCAAGGGTAGTGGGTGTGCAGGAAGAGAGAAGGAGGGCGAGGGGCGTGATCGAGAGTAAGCTGCTGAGAAATCACAGCAAGCTTCTTGAGAAAGCCCACGACGTGGCAGCTGAGCTTTTCCTCAACTGTGAGTGAACAGAGTCGACCGGGGGTTGCCTCCCCGCGGTCCCTGCTGGACACAGTAGATATTTTCCTATTTTGCTGTGATTAAAGGCCACTGGTATAGAAATCCTTCCAGACACGTTGTCTGGGAGGTGGTGTTTCCAGGTACAATGTCCAAGCACTAGCTTGGATACCGTTACTTGGCTTGTGAGTTGAACAGAATAGCAGCGAAGGGCATGCTTCGCATGCCGGCTTGTGGACCGAAAGGTCTGGGTGGCCATCTGCTTCTAGGGTGTACCAACTGTGCTTAGGTGGGATCCTCCAGTTATTGTTTATTTTGGCTACTGTTTCTATTTCTTTAAAATTAAGTTTATATTTCTGTAGCAAGGGTTCTTTTGTGCCTTTTTTCGCTAGCGCACCAGCAGCTTCATTGCCTTCAATGCTAACATGTAAAGGTATCCATTGAAGGTGAATTTTTGAGGTATTGAGAGTTTTTGGAGATAACCAATTATGTTCCTGCTTACTTTGTCTCTAAGTTTCCCTGTGTGACTCAAGTGTTGTATGGCACTTCTACTATCAGTAAGAATCCATATATCGTGATGTTTAGTGTTTCTGATGGATTTTAAGACCTTATAGATGGCTATAAGTTCTGATCTGAAGACTGAGCAAAATTCTGGGTTTCTTCTGTTTATTTTCTCAATGCCATTTGTGGTTTTAATGAGAGAGCCACTGCCAGTGTGTCCCAACTCGTCTCTGCTACCATCGGTATAGATAGTTATTACATTTTTAGGAATTTTATAAATTATTTCTAATGATAATTGTTTTAAGTATTCTGGATTTTGGTATTGTTTGTTGGTGGGTTCATTTAAAGTGGCATTAAAAATAACATTTTGTTAGTGGTTCGCATGGAGATATTTTTTCAGCTAAATAATATTTTTCCACTTTATTTTTTTAAAAATTCATTTCTTTTGGCCAGGTGGAGAGGGCCTTCTTTTTTGAGTCTTATATTGGGTTCCCAATTAAGTATGTAATTGAAAGTTCTGTGTTTGTTTTCATAACTCTTGATTTTGTTTATATATTTTGGCAGATTGTAGCTTCTTCTATCCTTTAAGGGCATAATGTCTGCCTCGTAAAGTACAATATTATCAGGGCAGGTATTTCGAAGACCTGTAATAATTCTAGTTGCATTTAGTTGTATCCTTTCCAGTGTTTTTAGATTTGTTTCAGATGCTGTACCATAGATTTGATATCCATATTCCAAGATAGGTCTCATTAGAGATGTGTAAGTTAATTTTAGTGTTGTTGCTTCAGCTCCCCATTCTTCCTGAAATATATTTCAAGATTTTTAGTCGGTCTCTTCCTTTTCTAACAACTCCTTCAATATGTTTACTGGAGTAAATTTCTGGATCCAGGGTGTAGCCGAGATATTTAGGATGTTAAATATATTGCAATTGTTGTTCTTTCAGAATAATATTTGGTCTTATTTTGTATAGTTTCTTATCGGTAGTAAAAAGTAAGGTCTCCGATTTTTGGGGGTTGAATTCTAATTTATGTTTATTAGCAAATTTTTCTAGGTGGGAAAGAGTCTTGTTCAAATCTCTTTCAGCTTTTTTCCAGTTAGTGTTGCTGCTCCATAGAATAATGTCATCAGCGAAAAGTCCAATATTGGTTTTATGTGAATTTTTTTTCTTCTATGCCTGCAATAAATAGGGTGAAGAGAGTTGGGCTAAGGACTGATCCTTGTGGTAATCCTTGGTACAATTTGAAGGTTTTAGATAGAGTGACATTATATTTGACCCTGATGTATATATTTTTAAGGGAATCATTTATCAAAGTTATAGCTTTTCCATCAATTTTGAAATGTTTGTATAATTTTGTAATTAACTTGTTTTTCCATACCCCTTATCAAAAGCTTGTGTAAGGTCTAAAAAGCAGCTATGATGTGGTTAGTTGGTTTTTTATTTTGTGCATCTTTTTTTACCTTTTGTGTGAAAAATAAGAGTTGGTCTATTGTCCCATGTCCTTTCCTAAATCCATATTGTTCTTCTGGTAAGAGATTTCTTGTGTCGGGGTGGTAGGTGAGTCGTCTGAGTATAATTTTTTCCATTAATTTGCAGCAAATATTTGTGAGGGAGATAGGTCGATAGTTTTTTGGGTCATCAGCAGATTTGTCAAGTTTTTAATGGGAATTATTGTTGCATTTTTACAGTCTTGAGGCAATTTTCCAGTTTTCCAGGAGTTATTGAAAATATTAAGAAGTCTTTCTTTGCCAATTTTGCCCAAGTTTGATATCATTCGGCCATGGATTCCATCTGGCCCAGGAGTCTTGTTTAAGTCAGTGTTTTCTAATGCATAAGCTAGCTCTTTCATATTGAATTTTTTTCATGGAAAATATTGAGTGCTGGTGACATTTTTACAGTCATGAATAATCTTTCGGGCCTTTTTTCAACCTTGATTTTACTACTTATTTGATATGAATTACCTAAAAGATTGGCAGCAATTTTGTCATTAGTTGCTGGTGTACCATCTGTATTCTTAATCATATTTGTGTTTTCAGTTTGTGGCTGGACTCTGTCAATTTGTTTTGCCAAATTCCAAAGTTTTGTATTTGGGTTTCTTGGGTTCAGGTTTTCACAGGTTTGTTTCCATTTTTCCCTTTTCACATTTACGTATAATCTTTTTATTTTTGCAATCACAATGTTCAGTTCAGTTCTACAATTTGTTTGGTTTTGGGTGCACTTTTTGTAGTTCATTTTTTTAGTTATAAGTGTTTGAATATTTTTTGCCTGGTGTGTATAATTTGGAAATTATTTCTTAATATTACCTCTTGGTATTGCAACTTTGGCTACTTCAATAATGGTGTTTTCGAAAGATATCATATTAGCCTTTTTGAAGTTCCAGAAATTTTCTTAATTGAGCTAATTTTGGTCTTGGTGCTAATTCCTATCAAATTAGGCAAATGATCACTTCCAAAACTTTTTAATATTTGCTATTTGCATTTGTGGAAAATGTCAGGATAGTAAAAACTTATATCAAGGGCTAGTGCAGTATTATAGCTTGTAGGAATGATGGGTAGGATTCCCATAATTTAAGCAAATGAAGGCATTGTCGTCAAATATGTTTGATAGTATTTTGCCTCTTGGGTTTGGCGTAGAACATCCTCATAGTTGATGTTTGGCATTAAGGTCACCTACAATAATAGTGTTGTCTGTAAGAAATTTAGCCATTGTTCCATCGTCAATAAATGTATTGTTTAGAGGGTTATACATATTGTATATGTTGATGGCTTTGTTTTGATTGAGGTAGACTTTGATACCTTGGGCTTCGAGGTCTAATGTTTGGAATATTAATGGCTATGTCCTCATAGTACAAATTCTTGATTAAAAATGCTAGGCCACCACCTTTAACAGCATATACAGATGGATCTTCAGACCTTACCCTGAGTAATGGAGGGGCCGGAATTAACATAATACTGCAAGATGGAACAAACATCAAAATCAAAGAAGGAGCAGGACAGATTTCGTCAAACTTCACTTGTGAACTGACAGCTATCTGGAAAGCCCTTGATGTATGCCTTAACCATCCATCCCTGCATCAAGCAGAAGGAATTTTTTAATATACAGAGACTCCATATCCGCTCTAGAAGCAATTCAGAAGGGTAATACTAAAATCACACAGAAAATACACTCGTTACTTACCCAACTGGAACCATTGGAGAATAACTGCATTCTACATTGGATCCCTGCCCATGCTGGGATCGGGGGTAATGAAATGGCATTTGAATTGGCAAAGAAATCAGAAAGTTGAGCCAAAGGAAAGAACAAATGTCATTATTTGACACTGATTCTTTGTCAAAATACAAGATAATTAAACAAAAAAATAAGAAAAGATCAAAATGCGAAATAAACTCTGAGAGAAAAATGATAAAAACTATAACAAGACTTAGAACAAAACACTATAAAGGAATGACAATACATTCAGATGGCACAAGCACCTATAGGACATGCAACAACTGTCCTGGTGTGGATCTAACACCTACCCACATATTCTCATGTCCAGCAATGGCCGCAGCCTTGCAGAAAATTGACATAGACCCAGAGCAGCAGCTTTACACACCCAAGATAGTGGACATTGCTGCTGCTGTGATGGAGATGCATGGAAACATCTAAGGCTCTTTATTGGACACGACAACAACAACGGCATTCCAGAGTAAAATAAATTATCAGAGATAGATACATATTTTTCAAATGAATTAAAATAAATATAATCGATTTTGAGTGAGAGTTGAATTAAAAATATCAGAAATTTATTATCTTCGGAAACAAACCGTATCTAAAATATCAATTTTCTTTTTGCTACATGTTTTAATTTGCATTTACCTATTTTACATATCTCTAATTGTATTTGAAAATCGTTAACCAATTCTTCATACTTTTGGCGAAGTGGTGTTTTATTAATTTGTTATTTGAAATTATTAGGGTTCTTTCCTGGTATTCAAAAAGGAAAAATACGTGTCGATCAGTTATATTTTTCAATTTATCAAACAATTTGGCCGCTGAATCTCTGATTCAGGTAGAGCGCCATCTGGCGAATTAAAATTGTAACTAAAATCAATTTCGAATTTTTCATTATTTGCCATAAAAAATCCCATTGCATCCTGAACACAATGGTGTTTACCGCATTGCTCTAGCGCAAATATTCGCGGAGTTATTAATTTTTAAAGTTGTGCGGGACTTTTGGATCACCCTGTATTATGACATATGGCCCCCGTTGAAGAAGGCTGAACATGGTTTAAGTATATTTAAAGCTGGAGAAGCCAGGAATAGAGAATATATTTTACAGTTAAAATTAGTTAAGGTAATGGTGACATAGTTTTATGTAAATAAAATATTGTATAGTACACAAGTAAATATTATTTACAAGCAGTTTTACAACACCGGGGAGTTTGACATTTAAGGAAATCTTTGAAAATATCAAGGTTTTAAAAGGCTATATACAACAAAATCTAATGTACTATAAGGGAAATGTTATTGAGGAGTGTGAACAAGGGGAAGAAGAGTCACATACATATGATGGAATTCTGAAGATCATTAAGACTGGGGAACTCTACACTTTAAGATATTTTTCAGGCGGACATGGCAAGGGGAAACTTGTCATGGGCTTTCTATGCTATAAGTGTAGAGTACGAGAAATGAGATTGAGGTTGGCAATTGTGTGAACTCAGGACTGAGGTAAATATAAAACTACATACAATGTTAGAACCTCGGCGAACAGAGCGAGGGGAGACTTGCCCTGGGCCAATCTAACTTATCTATGTAGTTACTTGTGTAGCGAGTCCGAGGGGAAAAGTCCCGTGTGTAGGTGAGGAAGTCGAATGGACTTATATTTAATTTTCGAAGATAAAATAGTTCTAGATGCAAAGGTAGAATATAGGCGGACAGAGCGAGGGGAAACTTGCTTTGGGCCACTCTACCTTAATTATTTAGATACTACTGGGTTCGTTAAGTCTTGTTGTCAGGTTAGTAATTGGTAAAGATTTCAGGGGATAAGCGGTTCAAATATCTTTGATCATCTTGATTGTAATTGTAGTCATGTTGCTTTCTTGAGTTAATAGCCGTTTTAGTATGGATTAGAGTGTGATTGAAGTGTTTATATGGGAAATTGAATGTATTTTTGGGTTGGTCTCGATCATTTACGGGCGGTGAAATAAATTGTTCGTTTTCCGTATAGTGTTTTAATTTGTTGACATGAATTGTATCTGTCTCACGACTTAGAGGTCGGTTGGAGCGGTTGATCCGTACGATTTGAGGGGAAATTATCTCCAGTATTTCATAAGTTCCTGAGAAGAAAGGTGCCAGTTTACGGGTGTCTGGATGGTGGTATGTTTTTGCCAAAACGAGATCGCCTACTTCAAAATCGGAAGCTCTATGTGTTTGGTCGAATCTCGCTTTGTCGCGTAAGTGTCGTTCGTGTGTCCTTTGATAGGCCAATTCTCTGGCGTCGTCGATTTTTGGGTAGTTTTGTACATGCTCGGATAGTTGTAGCGGGAAACTACCTAACAAAAGGTATGACGGTGGAAACCCGGTCACAGAATGTGGGGTATGGTTATAAGCCTGAAGGACCTGAGGTAGTAGTTTGGTCCAGGCCGTCTTAGGTTGTTGGAGGCGCAACAGTTTAAGTTTGCCAGTAATCGTGGCGTTTAGTCGTTCACTTAATCCGTTGGCCTGAGGGTTGTTGCTTGTCGTGAGAAGTTGGCCAATGTTATGTCTAATCAAAAATCTACGAAATTTCGGAGAGGTGAAGGCAGGAGCTCTATCCCTCAAAAGTCGTTTGGGAGAACCAAACTGCATCACCTTTTTAATCACTTGGGTATAGGTGAGAATGCTGGCGGACCGCGATGGAAATGCCCACGCGTACCGTGTGGCATGGTCCACTACGACATGTAAGAAGGTCTGAGAATTTCCATATTTCGCGAATCCAGAAATAGTATCTAGTGACACTAGTTCGTACGGCAGGACCGCTGGGGGGAGTTGTCCCAATTCTCCGTAGATAGGTCCTTTTGGTGGTTTGACCAATTGGCATACTGAACAGGTTCTTACATGTGTCCTGATGTCATTTGTCATGCCGTCCCAATAGTATTGGGCTGCGATCAGTCTGGTCATCTGCGAAATGCCGGGGTGATTGGAATCGCGATGGGCTCGTTGTAGTAGGGTGCCACGGAGTGATGGTGGAACAATTATTTTAGTGACACCCCGTCGTGTGATGGTCATAAGGTCCTTGTCATTGAGGATATACCTTGTGTCCCTCCGTAATTCGCCCTGATGATCTTTTATTTGACCTGTGGATAGGAATCCGCAGAAAGGGTTACGGGAGAGTAGGTCCGCCTCGTACTGACGCGAGCCCTTGAGGTATTTGACCTCATAGTCGTAAGCTGAGAGTCGAAGGCTCCAACAAAAGAGGCGTCCGGTGGGGTATTTTATGGTCTTTAGCCATTGTAAGGCGTGATGATCCGAGTAGATGACAAACCTTGTACCTAGGAGGTACACTCGGAATTTGTCAACGCACTCTACAATGGCTAAGCACTCCAGTTCAGATATAGTTCAGATATATAATTACGCTCATAGTAACGCAACGCGCGACTGTAATATTGTACAGGGTAGATGTTACCGTCAGGATGTACTTGTTTGAGTACACCTGCGATGCCCTGCGTGGAAGCGTCGCAATAGACCTGGCATGGGAGCCCTTCTTGAAATAGATGTAACACAGATTGTGTTGCGAGGTGTTGCTTCAATTTATCAAAGGCTTGTTGACAATTTGGGCTCCAAAGCCATTTGGCGTTCTTTTTTAGCAATTGATTTAAGGGGTGGCGAAGTCTAGCATATTCTGGGATGAATTTATGATATACGTTGACGGCTCCTAAAAATGATTGTAGGGTCTTAACGTTGATAGGAGTTCTAATAGCGTTGATGATTTCGGTATTTTTAATATTAGGTGTGTAAGTCCCTGCGGTGATGTGGTAGCCGAGAAAATCTATTTCATTTTGATAAAAATTACATTTTTTAAGGTTAAGTTGGAGATTTTCCTCTAAACAGAATTTAAAGAAAAGTCGAAGGTGCGTAAGGTGTTGTTCTGAGGAGTCAGAAAAAATAACGAAGTCGTCATAATAATGGGCTATGAAAGAGAGGTGGCGTTTGTGGATCAACTGGGTAATCACACGTTCGAAAATTTGGGGTGCTGATTTGAACCCAAAGGGTAAGCGTTTGAAATTATATTGCCCTTGTTGAGTCACGAAAGAGAGTAGTGGTTGACTCTCCTCCGCGATGGGGATTTGATAGTATGCATTGCTTATGTCAACGGTGCTAAATACTCTGGCTTTCGACAGGTTATCCAGTACCGTTTCTATCAATGGCAAAGGGTGCAAATCCGAGGGTACTAGTTCGTTCACGCGACGGAAGTCAATGCAGAGACGCATGGTGTTATCGCGTTTGCGAACGAGTGTCACAGGAGAGGAATATGGGCTAGAGGAGGGGGTGATTATGTCATGTTTTAGAAGTTGAGATATCTGGTCCTGAATTTCCTTCTGGTAGGCATAGGGAGTTCGGTATGGTCGGAGGGAAATAACCTTATCGGAAATAATTTTGAGTTTTACAGGGGTTATGTTGAGTGGTAATACATTGAATTTATTGATAGGGAAAATATATTTAAAAGAATACAATAATTGCTGATAAGGGATAGTCAGTTCTGGGCGTTGTTCGATAAATTCTTTAATCATTAATTCTCTAGAGGCGCATGGGCTGGTAGGAATGCTATTAAGGTTGTAAGGGTGAGAGGGGCATTCAGGGGAAGGTTGATAAATATTACTAAGGGTTGTTTGTAAGTAAGGCTCACGTGGAGGTTGAAAATCGTCAACGCCTAAGTTAACCGAGTGAATTATGGGTCGTTTAGGGTTAGAAGTTATTATTCGCGAGCCGTGCTTACAAGTGGGAAGGTCACATACAAAATGGTACAAATGTTTAGGTACTGGAACACTATTTTGAAGTATCAATTGATTATGAAAATCTATTGTTAATCTTAAGAATTGCATAACATGAATAGATAGGATACCATGTTCAAGGGGTGAATTTAAAATATGAAATGTTTCATTAAATTAAAATTATTAAATTGTATTGGTAAGGTAACTAATCCGATTGGTTTGGCATGACTAGATATAGTACGGATAATAACATCATTGTTAATAGGGGTGGAACAAATGAAACTATTAACATTTTTAATATATTCAAATTGGTTTAAACTAATTATGGAAACATTGGCTCCAGAGTCAATTAGGAATGGCATCTTTAAAGAATGAATGATAGGGGTTAAAATAATTGCATTTACAGGCGTATGCTGGTTTAGGGTGAAGGTAGGTTCATTGAGCTTCGGAGGAGTTCTGCTTCCGAAGCTGGCATTACTTGGTTTCTCCCGAGCTCGTCGTTGCTGCGGTCTCGTAGACACCTGCAGGCCCAGTCGATCTTTGGGGTTGCTCGACGCTGTGGACCGCAGGTGTAAAGGTCCGAAAAGTCCGCTGGTAGGGCCCTCGCTGCTGACACTGTGCGTGCCAGTTTTGTCCGCCACAGTAACGGCAAGGATATGGTGGGGTTTTGT
Organism: Cordylochernes scorpioides; assembly: GCA_030710605.1. Classification (NCBI taxonomy): domain Eukaryota; kingdom Metazoa; phylum Arthropoda; class Arachnida; order Pseudoscorpiones; family Chernetidae; genus Cordylochernes; species Cordylochernes scorpioides. The sequence goes on from CP092883.1 coordinate 33,523,562, forward strand.
CCACGGTGGTGGAAGGTGCTCTGCTCTGGCGCGGTGATCGTTGTTGGGCAGCTTTAGTGCTGGTGTTATCCCCTTCGTAGGTCAGCTGTTGGGCTAAGCACAACCATTCTTCTGGTCCCGAGGGTTGTGCCATCTTTAAAAGGTTGCCATAGTTACGTGGCACACCGTTGGATAGTGCTTGCACGATGGCACTCTTAGGGAGGTTGATCGCCAATCCTATTCGGACCTTGTTCTTGTAGTAGGTCTCGATCTCGGCCATCGATGTGCATTTAAGTTCATAGAACTCTTGAAGGGTGAAGCTAGGGCGTCGGGGATAGACGGCGCAGAGTGACTCTTTGACCTCTTCATAAGTCTTATTGAGTAGAGCTAAGTCTTGTACAATTTTGCGAGGTTCGCCTCTGAGTAATGATAGAGCCTTTCGAGCTTGGCGTGCTGGCTCTAAGTTGTGGAAGTTCGGCTGAGACTCAAGTTGTGAGAAGAAGTGTGCGGCAGGTTCATCTCCGTCGTAGGTGATTGCTTCTTCAGACTCACGGTTTAAAAGTTGGTCGAGACAGAGGGTGAGAGTTCGAAGGGAAGCGGCTACAGTAGAGTCGGTCGTTGGTTCTTGTGGAACTTGGTTGTGGGTTTGTTCGATCATCGTGGTATTGCTTCTTGTTTTCTTCATACTCTGGTATATGAGGGATTTGTTTCCCGGTCAGGTCTTATCCTGTCGACTTTCAATGTGACAATATAGTGGTAAATGTGGTGAGGAGAGAAATAATCACACGACGAGTTGGAAGAGGAATCTGGAAGCCATCCGAGAGAGAAAGAGGTAGCGAGAGCGCTGTCCACTGCACGACTGCTTGTGTGGTCACCCCCCGACTACTGTCCAGGTGTTCACGGGCGGGTCCCTTTCCATCCCCCCCCCCCCTTTGGAATGTGGTCAAAATGGTCGTAAGTTAGTTGTCTTCTATCGACTACGTCTCTCTCTCTCTCTGGTCGACTGCAGATTTACTTTATTATTCCTGTAAGAGCATATATTATGACATATATATATATATTGTAACATAGTATTTATTGATTTTATTTATGTAACATAGTATTTCTTAATTTTATTATTTTTTATTTAACAGAGTGGTCATTTTTATGTTTTATATCTGGCGACTCTGTAAATTTCCCTCGTGGCTTATCTTTTGTTTACCTTCTTAGTTTTGTCCTTCCCTGAAATAAATTTTGTTTCCTCCTGAAGTTTTTGTCTTCCCTAATTTCCACGTGGCAATATATATTACAATATTGCAAACGAATTTTAATCGAACAATAATTTGTAGGTATTAAATATCATCATGAAAGTGTCTAAATTAAAATAAAAACAATAAATTTAAAAAGTCTATAAAAAACCTATACATTTTCTTATAGTATATAATAATTTTGAAAGGTTGTTTTTTTCAACGTCATTGGAAAATTATATTACTAAATCCTCAAATTAGATATTCAATTTATTATACTTGGAACACATTTAAGCATTTTCACTATTTATGATTGCAATTTTACCAGATACCCCGAGAGACGCTCCTTGCGGTGTAATATCACCAGATTCCGCGAGAGGCGCTGCTTGCAAGTGAAAGTAGAAACTTTGTTAATAAAATTGCAACTCCCCAAATATTAGATCAAAATATCATTTTTTAACAATATTGCAGTTGCTGAACGCCAAACTTTATCAAGGTATTATAACATTTTAATGTGTGTCAACAACAAACTCTGCGTCACATAACGTCAATAGAATTAAGTTTTTAAAAATATTTTTGCTTATATTCAATGGAGAGAAAAATTGATATATATATTTATATTATGGACAAAATATATTTTTTTAATAAAAGAGTAAATATTTTGAATATTAACAATAACACCTATTTTATATTTACAAGTATTTGTACTCTATGTAAAAATATTTTTAATGAAAAATAACAAATTATTTATGAAAGAAATGCTGCACTAAAGCTTTATCGAAAACACAAAGCGCATAAAATGTTTGAAAAGTTGGTTAAATTAGAACATTAATAATACCTTTTTAAAATATTGTGAAATGTATATATCTCTCAAAGATTCGTCCGAGCTTTACCTTTCTTTGAGATGTCAGCCTCACAGTCCCTTCTTAGACCGCTTGTATGGTCGTTTATGGAAGATGGACGAAGTTCCCGTAGCTCAACTTGGGCAAGCCCCCGCGAAGCTTTTTTCTTGCCTACTTGGCACAGCTGTGTCTCCAACTCTGGCCCCGCGCCAGGACCTCTTGACCCCTCTGCCCCTCCGATTGGTCAGTGGGCACTTGGACTGTCCATCCGGCCGGCGGACGATTACATTCTCTCGACAGGGAGTGGGGGCCGGTGTGTGAAAAGAGGAGAAGAAAACAGTAAAAAATAGATTCCCCTTCGTTGAGGGGTCACACACAAAAAAAAAAAAAATGAAAATACAAAGGGGGATCAATAAATAAGGTGAATTATCTTATTTCTTAAAAATAATAAAAAAAAATAATTTAAACCACAGAATATTAAAATATAACATCGAGAGACTATTTAAGGTGTTCTGTTCTTTTTTCCCACGCGCGGCGCGAGACTTATAAATAAACTAAAATGGAAGCTCCCTTGAAGGATTGCACCACGCTTGAACAACGTGCAGTTATTCGTTTCTTGAATGCAGAAGGTATTCAAACATCTCAAATATGCCAAAGAATGAAAAATATCTATGGTGAGTCTTGTTTGTCTCAAAAACATTTATAAATGGGTTAACGAGTTCAAAAATGGACGAAGTACATGTTCCTCAGGCCTCAACTTTCGGCCGGTAAAGTTTTGTTAACAATTTTTTGGGATGTTGATGGACCAATCTGTCTTGATTTTTATTCTCAAGGCAACGTATGAACAGCGACCTTTATTGTGACATTCTTGTAAATAAGCTAAAGCCCGGTATAAGAAACAAAAGAAGAGGGAAGCTTAGTAAAGGTGTTCTCTTCCTTCATGATAATGCAAGGCCGCATACATCATGTAAAACTGTATCTACAATCATTAAATAAGGTTTTGAAGTTTTAGAACATCCTGCATATAGTCCAGACCTAGCCCCCTTCTGACTATTTCCTTTTTGGACTACTAAAGAAGGAGGTAAAGGGAAAGCGATTTGACTCGGATGAAGATGTCCAGAAAGTGGTGCAAGATTTTTTTCACACGCTTCCTAAGAGTGCCTATAAAGAGGGTATTTACAAGTTGCCAGAACGATGGAGACGATGTATAGAAAGCCAAGGTGATTATTTTGAATAAATCAAGTCCTAATTTTTAATATCGTTCTTATTTTTGTTTATAAATTATAATTCACCTTATTTATTGATCCTACCTTGTAATTGTAATATTTACATATATACATACAATAGGCCACGAGTTCTAACACAATGTTAATAATAAGGTAACATTACAATGTTGGAACAGACAAGATGAATAATGAAGTATGAACACAATGTTAATATATCCAATGTGAAAATTAAGGTATGATCACAATGTCAGAACAGCCAATGTGAATAATAAGGTATGATTACAATGTAAGAACAGTCAATGTCAATAATAAGGTATGATTACGCACAAAATCATACAGCTTTATTAAGAACACAAGTCTTATACAGATTGGCCACAGAAAGGAAGCATAGATGGAACTCTCATACTCCAGGCAGCGAAGAGCCCAACAGCTTCCAGGTCCTACGCATGTCCAGTGGCTATATGTTGGAGAGTAACTACGCACATCAGCCGTTGCCTTGCAACGCCACCTTCCTACCAGACATCACGTGACCTAGCGCCACCCCGACAGGCTGCACTTGTAGTGTTTAGTTTACCTTTGGTTGTCTGCCCCTACGCTTGCTTTTGTTTTGCTTCTTTTGTTTTCTGTCATCTTAATTTAATGTTTTGTTAATTAAACAAAAATATCTGACATCCAGCCTCTGATTCTCTTACATGGTAGCAGAGCGTGGTTGGTATCAATTTTTTTATCTAAGCTGAATTTCGTTTTGCTTGTTCAAGATGAATACTGAACTTTCACAAATTCAAAAATTCAATGGCGATAATTTTCATCTATGGAAATTTCAAATGAAGATTATTCTAGAAGCAAAAGATCTTCTCAGCATAACTGATGGCTCTAAGGAAAATCTGAAATAGAGGATAAGAGAAAATTCTCTGAATGGAAAAAGAAAGATGCAAAATCCAAAATGCTGATCACTACTGCTCTGGATTTTAAATATCTTCAACAGATTTTTAATTGCCAGACTTCAGCAGGAATGTGGAAGAAATTATAAACATTATATGAACTGAAATCTTAAACAAACAAATATTTGCTACAACAAAGATTTTTCGAATATAAAATGAATCTCAATGATAACATTGCTTCTCACATTTCCAAAGTTGAAACTCAGGCTCAACAAATTAAAGATCTAGGTGAGCCAATCTCTGATGTTGCTCTAATTACAAAGATAATTTGCTGCTTGCCTGATAAATACAATAATTTCATAACAGCGTGGGATTCAGTTTCATCAGAAGAAAATACTCAGAAAACTTGGCGGCAAGATTACTGAAAGAAGAAAGCTTACAGGATCATTGGGACTCTTCAGGAAATTTTAAACCAGATAATGCCTTGATGACCTTTTCAAAGATCAACAGAAATTCAACAACTTCCAACAAACAACAGCAGCATCAACAATCCATTAAAGATAGAAAGAAGAATACACACTGTGGATATTACAAGAAGAAGGGACATTGGTGAAAAGAATGCTATAAAAGAAAGGAAGAACAGAAAGGACAACAGCCAAGTTATTCAGCCAGAGATGATAGCTGTGCTTTTTCAGCTGACAAGTGCCTTCCAGGCTGAAACAAAGGATTCTTGGATTGCCGACTCGGGAGCAACGGATCACATGACTTTCAGAAGAAAATGGTTCTCTACATTCGAAGAAATACCAGAAGGTGTTCATCCTGTGTGCCTTGGAGATGGAAAGAAGATCTATGCAAAAGGTAAGAGAAATATTGATATTCTCTCTTATGTTAATAGTCAGGAAATTAATGCAACTCTTTTGGATGTTCTTTATATTCCTGAATTGGAGAACAATCTTTTTTTTCAATATCTAATGCTACAAAACATGGTTTGACGCTCATTTGTAAAAGAAATCAGATAAAATTGAAATAAAAAATTCGAAAGTGCTAGTTTCTGGAATAAAGGATAATTCAAATCTTTTTCGAATTTTTATTAAAGCAAAGCAGTTTTCACAAACTCACGTTGCTCAGTTAAGTATAGATATATGGCATCAAAGAATGGGTCATGTAAATCCTATAAAATTAACCCAAATGTTTGAGAATAAATGTTTTTGAAGAAAACATTAGAATTAAAGAAAAGCCTGATTCTTTACTATGTGAAGCATACATCTATGGAAAACAAATTAGAAAAGTTTTTCACGAGTCAACAAGTCCAAATTCGACCTATCCAAGAGAGCTGATCTATTTAGATGTTTGTGGACCTATGAGAAGAAAATCACCAGGTGGATCATTATATTTTGTGTCATTCAAGGATGATGTTTCAAGATTCAGAATGGTCTACTTCATTATGCATAAATCAGATATACTTGAGAAATTTAAAGAATTTGTAAAAAGAGTTAGGACTGAAACTGGAAATAAAATAAAAAGATTCCGAAGAGTTAATGGCACAGAATTTTTAAATAAGAATTTTTCTGATTATCTAAAATCTCTAGAAATTGTTCATGAACTCACTGCTCCGTATATCCCAGAACAGAATGGAATTTCTGAAAGAGATAACAGAACAATAGTTGAATCAGCTAGATGCTTGTTACATGGAAGAAAAATGCCGCTTGAACTGTGGGCTAAGGCCGCAAACACAGCAGTCTATCTCTTAAATAGATGTACTGCTAAAGTATTAGGAAATTCTACACCTTAAGAAATATGGTGCAAGAGAAAACCCTCCATCTTTCATTTGAAAACTTTTGGATGTAATGCTTATGTGTATATGCCAAAGGATAACAGAAAGAAAATAGACAAAAAGAGTATTCGTACATTTTTTGTTGGATATACTAACACTAACAAAAATTATAGAATGTGGGATCCTATTGCTAGAAATATTATTATAAGCAGAGATGTAATATTTGCTGAAGCTAATACATCAGAATATATTCAGGATAACCAACAAGAGCAGGTAACTATATATAGTGGAGAAAGTGTTGATAGCACAAATACCAGTTCTAAACCAGAAGAATCATGCAGATACCCTCTCAGGAATAGAATCAGAGAAAAGGAACAACCATCAACCAATTGAACAAGAGCTATTTCATATTCTTGTTATGTCCATGACCAAGAACCATTGAACTATGAAGATGCACTTTAGGACAAAACTCAGAAAAGTGGAAACTAGCTATGGATGATGAATTCAATTCCTTGATGAAAAATCAAACATGGACTTATGTGACACTACCATCAGACAGAAGAGCTATTGCATGCAAGTGGATATACAAAATGAAGCAAAATGCAGATGGATCAAATAAAATGTTTAAGGCTAGACTAGTTGCGAAAGGTTATTGACAAAAATCAGGACTTGATTATGGTGAAACTTTTTCTCCAGTAGTAAAATTCGATTCAATTAGAACAATCTTATCACTTTGTGCATCACTTGATATGGGAATGATCCAATTAGATGTAAAATCTGCCTTCTTGAATGGTGACTTGGAAGAAGAACTTTACATGGAACAACCCCAAGGTTATGAAAACCAGATTTTCAAAATCATGTTTGCTCTCTTCAGAAAAGTATCTATGTTCTTAAGCAATCCCCCAGAATGTCGAACAAGAAATTTCATGAGTTTTTAATCAAGTTTGATCTCAAACCTAGCATATCAGATTCATGTGTCTATACAATGAAGTGTAAACTGGCTTAGATATTACTTGCAATATATGTAGATGAATGCCTAATCTGTAGTATAAACAAACAACATTTAGATGATATAGTACAGTACTTAAATTCCCATTTTGAAATAAAACCTTTACTGCCAATTATTTCCTTGTCCTACAAATATATCGAGATAGAACATGTAAAACATTATTTCTACATCAAGCCTCATACATTGAAAGAACACTTGAACATTACAACCGCCTTGAAATCAATTTACAACCCGTACCTTCTGATCCTTACTCAAAACTAACAAAAGAGATGTGTCCAAAAGATGATCAGGAAATTGAAGAAATGAACAAGATTCCATACAAACAGACAATTGGCAGTTAAATGTACCTTATGACTGGAACTAGACCTGATATTGCCTAGGCAGTTAGCAGGGTTAGCCAATTTATGAACAACCCAGGACTTTCACATTGGACCGCAGTAAAGAAAATATTTGGATACTCAAAAGCTATGAAAAACATCGGTATTTGTTTTGGTGAGAGTTCCTGCACAACATCTCTGATAGGTTTTTCCGATGCTGATTTTGCTGGAGACCTAAACACAAGAAAATCAACCACCGGATATGTGTTCATGTTGAATAATGGACCTATTTCTTTGTGCAGTCAAAAACAGCGGTTATATTGCGGCTTTCAAAGCAACGAAAGAAGCAATTTGGCTGAGACAACTTCTACGAGAGCTACATCAAGAACAAGTAAGGCCTACAACAATTTATTGCGACAATCAAAGCTGCATAAGACTTGTTCACAACCCAGAATGCCACGAAAGAACTGAAAATATTGATAATTCGTATCACTTTATCAGGGATCAATTTCAAAACCATGCAATTGACCTTCTTTATGTCTGCGCCAATGCTCAAGCTGCAGACATATTTACGAAAGCTCTACCTCCAGAAAATTTAGAAGATTAAGAAGCCAACTTGGACTGTTCGAAACAACTAAGTGCTTGTTAAATGGGAGTGTTGGAGAGTAACTATGCACATCAGCCGTTGCCTAGCAACGCCACCTTCCTACCAGACATCACGTGACCTGGCGCCACCCCGACCGGCTGTACCTGTTGTGTTTAGTTTAACTTTGATTGTCTGCCCCCACACTTGCTTTTTGTTTTGCCTCTTTTGTTTTCTGTCATCTTAATTTAATGTTTTGTTAATCAAACAATAATCTCTGAAATCCAGCCTCTGATTCTCTTACACTATAGTACCACCGTGCATAGGTTGGAGTATCACTGAAAAGGCGAATGTGGAATTAGCCGCGTTTTAGTCTTCGCTTTCTTAATACAAATGAAAGTGTATGCAATACAAAGGAATGTAAATTTCCTGCAAGGCTGCGGACATTGCTTAGCATAAGAATATTTATTAATTTATTTGTATATCCTATAAGTTATTGTGCCATCTGGATGCCTTGTAATTCCTTTATAGTGTTTCGTTCTGAGTCTTGTTGTTATTTTTGTAATTCTTTTCTCAGAGTTTATTTAGTATATTTGATCTTTTCCTTTTTTTGTTGAATTATATTGTATTTTGCAAAAGCATCAGCTTAAAATACTGACATTTGTTCTTTCATTTGGTTCAACTATCTGGCTTCTTTGCTAATTCATCTGCCATCTCAGTATTTATTATGAATCACAGGAGTTCGAGGAAAAACTTGGAGTGGCTGATGTTGCTCAAAGTAGAAGGCAATGGAATTAGGGTGAACTATTTGTATGAAGAAGGTAACACAGATATACTCTACATAGCGGACATCCTTTCTGTAAGAGCAAAAGGCCAAACTCACAGGAAGGTAGAAGCAATGCCGAAGTTCACAAGAAATTGACGTCTTGAGAAAAGTCCATTGTAGAAAGGCTAGTTCATCTAATTGTTTAGAGATAGATTGCAAAATTAAAATACAATCGCTAACTGAGCCATATGTACAGATATCTCTTGTAAATCAACCACACTTTTACTCACCAACGCTATTGCTCCTAACCCTTGAAATAATATATATACACAACTTTTTGACAAACTTTTGAAGAATAAAATATAAAATAACTTTTGAAAAATATTAAATTAATTTGCTGTAAAGAACAAAGCCTAAACTATTATTTAATTTGGCAACGCCAGTAAATGCGCATGCGTAATTTTCATTTTAGGGATATTTTTTGTAAGTGGTTAGCTAGCGTCGCTTTCTGCAATGTCATCATTTGAGCAAAGGGCAAATACAAATTTCGTGTAAAATTAAAATTGTCTTTCTTAGAGACATTAGCATTAATTAATGAAGCTTACGAAGAAGAAATATTGGAACGAACGCAAGTTTTTTTCTGGTGTAAAAGTTTTAAAGTGGCTGTAAGATCAATGCAGATGATTCAAGGTCAGGTCGGCCATTGACGTCAACAACGGATCGCAATATTGGACAGGTACGTGGTTCAATTGTTGCCGATAAAAATATTACTATTGAAAATATATCATAAATACAGGGTGATCCAAAAGTCCCGCACAGCCTTAAAAATTAATAACTCCGCGAATATTTGCGCTAGAGCAATGCGGTAAACACCATTGTGATCAGGATTCAATGGGATATTTTTAGAATCTGCCGCTAGGTGGCTGATCTGGCTGGACGTGCGTCATCTCGCTCCGCAAGTTTCGGTAAACACTGCCTAAATTTCTTAATTTATTTTCTAAATGCTTATGTTGAAATGTTTTAAATCGGTTTATTGTTTTGCTATTTAATTTTACCTTGCTTTTTTTTATATAGTTCGAATTGTTTCTCTTTTGATTAAATATGAATTCTATGGTTAGGTTACTAAATTTGAAACTGGATGAAATTTTTGCATACTTTGAGAATAAATTTCAACAAAATCAAAAAAATTTGACTAAAAATGATTTATCATATCTTTCGACTATGTTAAAACAAACGAAAGATGGAATTTCTTCTATGGTTGAATCGGATAACGAGAACCTTTTGGCACAGATGAAAGAAACCGTCGGCAACATAGTGGAAGAGAAGCTCGGTGATATTCGAAGCGTGATCTCCTCGAAAGGATTATCTTATGCCCAAGTTACACAGAGAGATCATACACAGAAATTTATTGAGGAAAGACAACGGACCTTAAACACTGAAGCTACACTGCTCGCAGTTCCTCTAAATAATGAGCCTATTAACAACATAGCTCAGGCAATTTCAACTAATATAAAAAAGTTACGAGAAAACGGTAGTGGGATACGAATTAATAAAATTATTAACACCAAAAATGCAGTAGTAATAAAAACTCCTAGCGACGAAGAGGCTAAACACTTGTTAAAGGAACTGAGCATGGCGGCGGAATTGAAAGCAAATAGTAAAATTTTTACCCCGCAACCTAGAGACCCATTAATTATTATAAAAAATGTCAGTAAATTAACGGAAGTTAATAATTTAATACCAATCATATGTACCATGAATCCTGATTTGAGTGGACTAGAGAATGAAATCCGAGTGCTGTTCCCCATGAAATCCAATACCTCTCACCACAATGTAGTGCTGCGAGTTTCTCCACGAGTGTATCAAACCTTAAGGAAGAAGGGTAATTTTATCTATACCGACTGTGAGAGATGCCATATACACGACAAAGTATTAGTTAGGCAGTGCCAGAAATGTTTTGAGTTTAATCCAAGACATAAAATCAGCGAATGCTCCCATGAAAAGATTTGCCTAATATGCGGCGCGGCGGGAAATCATGAGTGTTCGCGTAAACAAAAATGTTTCAACTGCGCTAAACACCCGAGGTACAAGAATGGAAGGTCTCTTGATCACAAGGCGAACTCCAGCGAATGTCCCCTGTACAAAACCCAGATGGAAATAGTAATACAAAGAACTCAATACCATTCAGATGAATGATAACAATATCAGATGTATACAATTTAATGCAAGGAAAAGTATGATGGCAACTAGTGAGTTAGGTGTGACAATCGCAGACGATCTTCCTGACATCATATTTCTGCAAGAACCATATATGTGCAATGATACAGTGAAATTTGGCAAGAATTCACGAATAGTATATTCTAGCACAGATAGGCAAATTTATACTGCTACTATTATTTTGAACCGCAACATAATATATGAGAAAATTAACAGGTTTACAAATTCCTTCTGTACAGCGATCTCTCTCTATTTCAACGGGAAAAGAATAGTTATTGCTAATATCTATATACACCCAAACTCAATGGCTGCATTTCATATCCAATTCATCTCAGAAATACTTGAGGCCTTTGGTCAACTCCCAATTATCCTTTGTGGAGATTTCAATTCAAGACATCCACTCTGGTTCGATTCAACGACAAATAAAAACGGATACATTCTAAAGTCTATTATCGAGGAGCAGAATCTATTTGTTCATAATCTTAAAATCCCAACTTGCAGAAATGCTAGCATAATCGACTTGACAATTTCTAATAAACATTCCATTGGTCTTATACATAACTGGAGAACCTCAGCACTTTCTGTTACCTCAGACCATTTGGCAATACTTTTTGATATCTTCAATATGATAAACTTGGCAAACAATAATAGACAGACATCGACATGGAAATTCAGAGAAAAATCGGCGAATTGGACCAAATTTGCTGAGAGTATTTCGCCTTCGGATTTACTGGATTTAAATTCAGCTTCTAAGCACATTGTCAATTGTGAAGATATTGATAATGTGGTAAACAAATTGACAAATTTAGTAATTGAAGCTGCATACTCTTCTCTCGACGTCAAGCATCACACCTCTATAAACACGACTACTTCCAAAAATTGGTGGAATAAAGAGCTTCAACAATTAAAAGAACATTTACATTATCTCAGGAATTTGTATTATAGAGGGGGTAACCTGAATCCGAGTATTTACAGAGCGGCAAGAAATAAATACTTAAGAGCCATCAATAGAGCAAAAAAGACGTCGTGGAAAATATTTATTGAAGAAAATGAGTCTACGAATGCTTTCGGGAATGCATACAGGATTTTTAAACGGTTAAGATCGGCCGATATTCAAGTGGGCATACCATTACTGAATAAAACTGCAGAATGCATGAGAGAGCAAAAGATGAAGGAAATGCTAACAGCATTTTTTCCTGATGATGATGTGCGGTTGGACAATGAAGAACACACTTTAATTAGAAATCACATCCCAAGTTTTACCAACAGGGAAATCATTTTTATTACTGAAAAGGAAATAAAGGATTTGTGCTCGAATCTTAATATCAGAAAGGCTCCTGGTCCAGATAACGTGAGTAATTATATGATTAAGCACTCATCATTATCAATCCTACCCAGTTTAGTCAAACTCTTTAATGAGTGTCTGGTGCTGGGTTACTATCCTGAAAGCTGGAAACATTCGGTATTAAAAATTATTACGAAACCTCAAAAAGCTGACTACGAAGCAATTAATAGCTATCGCCCAATTTCACTAACATCAAATTTCTCAAAAATATTTGAAACGATCATTAAAAATAAAATACTCAATTATTATAATCATAATAACTTACTGAGCCATAGACAACATGGATTTACGAAAAGAAAATCTACAATAACGGCATTGGACAAAATAACCGAGACCATACTGAAACACAAACAAAACGAATTGGTTGCATTAATTGCCATTGATATAAGTGGTGCATTTGATAATGCGTGGTGGCCTGCCTTAATAAAAAGAATGGACGAAGACCACGTCCCAGCAGTTCTTATAAAAATTATCCAATCATTTTTAAATCGGAGAAGAAAAACAAGTCTCACCTTCTCGAATACAACAATTTCGAAATATTTATCAAAGGGATGTCCTCAAGGCGGACCATTATCACCTTTATTGTGGAATATAGTCCTGAATGATTTGTTGATTAACTTCGCATCCCCAAATTCTGAAATAATCTGTTATGCGGATGATGTTTCGATTGTTTGCTGGCACAAGACCATAGAAGGGTTAAAAAATGAAACAGAAAGAACTTTAAATTATGTAATACAATGGTGTACAAGAAATAAGCTAAAGCTAAGCCCGGAGAAAACCGGCTTAATACATATGCACGGCAAACAAAATATTCCAATGGGAACTCCAAATTTCATAATAAAACCAGTGGAAGAGGTAAAAATTTTAGGCATAAAATTTTCTAATCACAGAATTAAGTCAAAAATTAACTTCACACCCCACATTAATGATATTCTTTGTAAAATCAACCGTATGAAAAATCTTTTGTTTTCGCTCTGTGGGAAGATGTGGGGATTGGATGCTAAAAAAAGATTAATTTTATATAAAACTCTTTTCAGGCCAATACTAACCTATGGATCTGAAATATGGTATAAATTTATTAATAAAAGAAGTAAGTAAAGATTAAACTCTCAGCAATATCAGATTCTTCTTTGGGTAGTGAGAGCCTATAAAACGACCTCATCAAATTGTATTCATAGTTTGGCAAAAATACCTATTCTCACAGATCAAATAGAATCGTTGATAATAAAATACGATTTGGCCAATTTATCAAAAGAAGAAATTAATGTATTCAGACCGCATGCCCCGACTATAATTCATAACTACATAGAATCAAGAATGGCTGAAACAATAGCTAACACTAATGAAACATTCAGAAAATTTTTCCCATTTGGAATTCTTTTTTATTTTCGTCCGAATTTTTATAACTCACAGTTCGTCACGGATCATGGTAATTTTGGAGAATTTCTGTCGAAAATCGGGGCAACGGATGATCCTAGCTGTTTCTGTGGAAAAGAAAACCAAGACTCAATGCATTTATTGATGGAATGTCCGATATTCCACAGCTACAAAAGTAATCATTTTTATCCCATCGAAGAGGTTTGCGAATTTGTATATAACAAAGACACTTATGTAAAATTCAATAATTTTTGTAAGTTCATTTTGGATTTTTTCTTCTGTTTAAGAAAACCATAGTTTCAGTTTTAATTGTGTTTTTAACCGGTTATTGTGTTGTATATACTGAATTGTATATAGGTTGCTAAAATAATTTATTTTGGATTTTCTCTTCTGTTTGAGAAAACCATCGTTTCAGTTTTAATTGTGTTTTTTAGTCGGTTATTGAGTTGTATATAGGTTGATAAAATAATCCATTTTGGATTTTCTCTTCTGTTTTAGAGTGCCATCGTTTAAGTTTTAATTATGTTTTTAGTCCGGTTATTAAATTGTATAAAATGAATTGTATATAATCTACTAAAATGTATTTAGGCGCAAGTATCCCGAGCTGGGATATCGCGTCCGATATGTCAAATAAAATAAATTGAAAATTCGAAATTGGTTTTAGTTACAATTTTATTCGCTAGATGGCGCTCTACCAGAATCAGAGGTTCAGCGGCCAAATTGTTTGATAAATTGAAAAATATAACTGATCGACACGCATTTTTCCTTTTTGAATACCGGGAAAGACACCTAATAATATAAAATGATAAATTAATAAACCACCATTTCGCCGAAAGTAAAATAATTGGTTAATGATTTTTCAATTCAACCTGATATATGTAAAATAGGTATATGCAAATTAAAACATGTAGCAAAAAAAATATATTTTAGATGCGGTTTGCTGGAATCCTCTTAGCTATTTAAATTTCGAAGATAATATATTTCTAATTTATTTTAATTCAACCCTCTCTCTCAGTATTGATTATATTTATTTTAATTAATTTTAAAAATATTTATATATCTCTGATTATTTATTTTACTCTGGAATGCCGTTGTTGTTTTTGTCGTGTCCAATAAAGAGCCTCAGGTGTCTCCATGCATCTCTATCACAGCAGCAGCAGCAATGTCCATTATCTTGGGTGTGTAAAGCTGCTGCACTGGGTCTATGTCAATTTTCTGCAAGGCTGCGGGCATGAGAATATGTTGGTAGGTGTTATTTTCACACCAGGACAGTTGTTGCATGTTCTATAGGTTTTTGTGCCATCAGGATGTATTGTCATTCCTTTATAGTGTTTTGTTCTAAGTCCTGTTATAGTTTTGTCATTTTTCTCTCAGAGTTTATTTCACATTTTGATGTTTCTTATTTTTTGTTCAATTATCTTGTATTTTGCAAAAACATTAGGCTCAAATAATGACATTTGTTCTTTCCTTTGGCTCAAATTTCTGGATTCGTTTGCAAATCAAACCGCCATTTCATTACCCCCGATCCCAGCATGGACAGGGATTCATTGTAGAATGCAGCTATTCTCCAATGATTCCAATTGGGTAAGTAACGAGTGTATTTTCTGTGCGATTTTAGTATTGCCCTTCTGAATTGCTTCTAGATTGGATATGAAGTCGCTGTATTTTAAAATTCCTACAGCCTGATGCAGGGATGGTTGGTTAAGGCATACATCAAGATCTTTCCAGATAGCTGTCAGTTCACAAGTGAAGTTTGACGATATCTTACTTTCTCCTTCTTTGATACTGATGTGTTTTCCATCTTGCAGTATTACGTTAATTCCGGCTTCTCCATTACTCAGGGTGAGTTCTAATGATCCATCTGTATAATAATATTAAATAATTTCTCTGAGACCGAATAAACCAATTGTGTCAAGTCGTTTCTTTTTGAGTATATTTTTCTCCTTTTCATTGCAGGGTTCATTCAGGTTAAGATTGATGATTACATTTGATGGCAATAAGGTAGGAAATATTAGTTATTCTTGAATTTGAAATTCAATTTGTTTCATATTTATGCCCTTTCTAATATTTTTGTCGTACTGAAGTGTTGAAGATCTTTTGAGTCTTTCTTTTTGTGTCCAGTTTAAATAGGTTCTATGGGATATCTGTTCGGTCCAGGGAGGACCGCAGGGAGGTGTTGTCGGACTTCTCCCTGGAATGCCGTCACTACAGAATAAAGCACTCTTTGTGATTTTTTTTAATGCGATTCAGAATCTGCCACTGAAGCTTTACGAGCGTTTCGTTCCTTTAAAGGTATTCGAAGCGGTAAAGAACCTATGAGTTGCTACTCACTAAGGCGAATGATTAAAATATTCTGAGGAAACTGGATCTCTGGAAGAAAAACCTCGGAGTGGAAGACCATCGACATGCAAGTCAGTGGCTGTTACGGTTTAGCATAATGTTGAAGCTATTGAAATGTTATCCACGTATGGAGAAGTAAGTGCTCGATAAGTTTTTCGACAAACGGGGATTTCGTATGGGACAGTTTGGAGAGAACACACATTAATAATTTTTCTTGAAAAAATACCCAATCAAAATTCAGAGATTTCACGAGCTGAAAGTCGGCGATTTTGAGCGTCAAATTTTCGCTTCATGGGTTTTCCGGCGAAATAATATTGATGAAAACTGACTGTCGAATGTTCTGTGGACAGGTGATGCTCACTTTTCTCTAAACAGAGATTTTAACACTCAAAACAGCTGCAATTAGGCAACAGAAAACCCTAAGGTTTTTACAGAATGTCACTTCATCACCCCAGAGTTACAGTTTTGTGTGGGTTCACTTCTTCTTATTATTGGGCCATTTTTATTTGAAAAAATCAATGGAAGAATTTTTAAAACCCTTTTTTGTAACTGATGGACGTTATGTTCAACTTTTGAGAGAAATAGGTATTCCCATATTGCAGGACAGACAAGCACTAAGCGAAATAACATTCATGCAAGATGGAGGACCTCCTCATATCTCCCGCGGTGCCAATAAAATGCTAAAGGATACGTTCGGTGAGAATCGTGTGATAAGTCGCCACTTTATATACCAGTGGCCACCAAGATCATCAGGCTTGACGCCTTGCGATATTTGGTTATGGGGGTACATTAAATAGTGTGTTAATCGATGCTGGCCTACCACATTGGCCATGTTGAAGGCTTCTATCAGATGGTACGTTTTTAACAATTTCAACAGAAATATTATTTATTGCTGTCCATTCTGTCATCTATCGTCTGCAGGCGGTGTTTTAGAATGAAGAACGCTACATTGAGCAAGGATTGTGACCTAATACAAAAGAGAAGGCAGTTACCTCATTTGTTATATGAGATGCCATGTATTATATTATCTACCAATATTTTTCAGAATGAGTTTTATTTGAGGGAACACATTTTTAAAATTTTGTAGAGTATAATAAGCAATTATAACATTTGACAAGCCCATAAGATATTTGTAATATGGTAAGTCAAATTGGGGACTCTTGACTATTTAACTGGATATTTGTCACGATTCAACAAATGAAATAAAGAGGGGGATGACAAAGAGATTAAAAGAAGCTAATGTTGTGGTGAAAGCGCTTACATAGATGCCCAATATTGAATGTAATTTTATGTTCCGAAACACTATAGAAATAGAAAAAAAATCGATTAACGAGGGAGGAACCGAAAACAGCCGAACTGCTGCGCCTCGTGTACCTGAGTAACAGTTTGATAGATTCTTAAAATTAAAAGACACTAGGCCGGATATTATTTTTTTTTTTTTTAAGTTTCGTCGTTTCTGGCCGAAGTGTCTTTTATTTTAAAGAATTATAAGGCTAGTCAACATCTATATTCGAGTTTGGGAGATGTTGTAGGAACTCTTGCTAGTCAATATAAAGGCGATGAGTGTGTAGTGTGTTTAGTGACAGTTATTTATGGGCGTCATTAGTGGAATCGGCACTCAATAAATGAGTTATTCTCACGTACAAGCGCTCAGGTTTTATACTCGACACGAACCCAGCGAAACAATATTGCAATGATGCACACAGAAAAAAATAACATGTTTTTGGTAAAACCCAACTGTGCGAATGATTTTCTTATATATAATTAAGAAAATGGCCGTTAAAGATCAGCCCCGTGTCATAGTATTGAACTGCTCTAACAATATCGGTAAAATCTGTAAACTCGTCAAAGAAGATCAACGCAGTGAAATTTGAGAATTATAATATTTATCAGGGTTTTTATGGTGCACAATTTTGGCGTGTCAAGTGTGGTATTCATTTTTTGCACTTACCTTTCAACGAGAAACAAATAAATTGTAGAGTTCAAGCCTGTATACCTTGATCCACGTGACCTATTCGGCAAATTTGGCTTCCGATGACTTTCTCTTTTTCCCTAAGGAATGAAAGAGACTTGGAAAGAGAAAGCGTTCTACCAACGTTGTTGACGTAATATGCCATGTAACGACGGCAATAGCAGGTTTAGAAGAAGACGAATTTAGAAGCTGCATTAAACACTAGGATGAATGGTAGGATAAACGCCTTGGTCTTAATGGGGTATATTGATATGTACTTATTCATTTTATAAATTATATATATCGAAAATATTAGCTTTTTTTTTTTTTTAATTTTTTATAAAGAAACTCCGGATATTTTTTATTTTCCCTATCGTATATATAATCTACCAATAAAGAACTTAACTCCAAAAAGGTATTTAATAATTTTGATCCAGACACTTGCAACCCGGACAATTTTCCCCATCAGAGGATGTAGAAGTCTCTATCTCTACTACTAGAATCTTAATTGACGCTGAAACTTAGGTAGCATGTTTTCAGGCCCATATTTGGCTGATGACTATATATTGACTGGAAATATATTTTAAGGGGTATAATTGTATATGGTATAAATCGTATATTTAGTCTCCGAATTTCAACGGTGTTCCTTTGTTAGAACCTACGAATAACTAATATACTGTAGTACTTGTAGTTCTTACATTTCCTTAATTTTTATCGCTTCAAGACAAAATATTGACCGAAATTATGCTAACAGGATTTTTAAAACATGACTTCTACATAATAAAAATAAAACCGTGTTGCTTGAGAGTAGTCCTCTTATTTTATGGTCTGAAGAACCATTTGTTTAATGTGTTTGACGCGTTAATTCGAAAAAAGAAAGTCAATAAAGTTTGCCTCAAAAGAAAAGATCTAACGTACAACGTTTTCACAAGCACCCAAAATGCAAATATGGATTCTATATCAGACAAGTATGCTTTAAATTATGCAAATTTATACAGACTGTAGGTGGTGTCACTCCTACCTCTTTTGTTCATTGGGGGTTCGAATTCTATTAATTTACCTATATCCAAGATTGTTGTACCTTTCATGCAAATTTGCGTTTTATCATCATGTAGAATATTTAATGGCCAATAAAGCATCAAATATTTAAAATATTATATATTTTTCTAAGCAACATGCTGAAATATTTAAGATTTAAAAATAACCCAATTTTATGACCTTGAGGGCAATACATCTCTGTGATGTCCCTAAATCATTTGCATAAAGACATAAAAATAGTGAAGACAAGATAATTTCATGTTAACATTGTATTAAAATTTTCAATTTTCACACTTTATAATGTTATTTTTCATGAAGAGAATCTATAAAAAAGTATTTAAATTTATTTTCCAATTAAAATATCCCCTTATAATTGAATCTCACCTTATAATGAAAAGCTATAGATATCTGTGTGCGTGTCAGGCTTTTCAAAAGTTTCCCTATATGATTGAAAGCTATAAAATAACTATTTTTGCAATAGAATGTCCCTATCGTATCAATAAAAACAAATTCAATCTAAACACTTTGATTTAATCTATTATGACACGAAACGTCTGATAACATTTTACGATTTATAGTGGCTCATAACAATTACATATTTTATATCATTAATCCTGATTTCACACTGAGTTCACAGCATTTCTACACAATATAAGCTGTTTGAGATTCTGCCTTTACAATAGTTTGAGTCACGTTTGCTTTATGCAATATACTAGTTTGGTTGAGCTGTTGCAAGTCATCGATGAAATTTATTGGTTTCTAAAATTAACTACTCCATCTCTCTCAATTTCATATTCCTTCTTAGATCTCTTTTGACAAAAACTAGAGTTGAATGAGCCAATCTACTGTTTTATTAATGTGAAAGATGTATGAAAAGGCTGTCACGCAAAAACCCAAAATTTCTTATTGGATTTTTGAGTTCAGCATAAAGTTACACTAGAAACACTCTCAGGTTCTTGGGCAAAAAAAAAAAACTATTTTTTTGTAGACCAGCGAATTGAAACAAGAATAAATTAAAACATTTGGCAAAGCGTTAAAAAATATTCTAAGGTTGCAAGAGCGTTCTCACGCGATATTTTAAAATTTTGTACATCTTAAGCATGAGTAAAAAAAATGCCCTTGCAGCCTTTGAATAATTTTTAACGCTTTGCCAAATGTTTTAATGTTTGTTCTCTCCTTACGATGTCAAAATATTTTTGTCAAAACGTCGAGATAATAAAAGATTAACTGGCAGAAATATCATTAATTTGAAGGAATATATATTTATTTTTATCTCAGGAATCCTCTGGGACTAAACCTTTGGCGTAGAGCTACAGTCTTCACCACGATGACTTGGGGCAACAGTCCGAAACGCGTACATGGTTGATTTATTTTTTTTTATCAAGAAGTTAGTTTGTTCATGTGAGAGGTCAGAAAATGCAAATTTTGTTTATATATATATCCTTTCTTATATCTATAAAAATGAAATCTATAAAAATGAAATTCAAAATCGATGTTTGTTATCGCGTTGCGCAAAATCTACAGAATGAATCATTATGAAATTCCGTGTTTATGTAGCGGAATATTTCGTCTAGCATATAGGCTATTCAAAAAACTAAAAAGGTTAATGTGCATTTAAAAAAAATATAAAACCAAAAAGCGTTAGTTCCAGCCTTTTACCGCTTGGGCGCAGCACTGGTCGCGACGATAAATGAATTTGATTGGTTAATAATTTACACGTAGTTTGTTTACACGATGAATGTTAATTTGTTTACACGATGAATGTTTTTAAAAGGTCAGATTATCCATTCGTGTGAAACGTTAGGAAGTTATTTACTATACTACTGGGAAGGTTTCTAGTTTGAATTTGATTTGAAATAAATATTCTTTGCAATTTTTTATTTGCAAATTTTCTACCCTCACTCGCAAGCAGCGCCTCTCGCGGTCTCTGGTGAAATTATATTTATAAATTGAAGCAATGCTTAAAATTTGTTCCAAGTATAATATTTTTAATTTGTGAATTTAGTAATATAATATTCCAATGACCTAAAAAAACTTGGCATTTTAATATTAATATACAGGGTGATCCAAAAGTCCCGCACAACTTTAAAAATTAATAACTCCGCGAATATTTGCGCTAGAGCAATGCGGTGAACACCATTGTGTTCAGGATGCAATGAGATTTTTTATGGCAAATAATGAAAAATTCGAAATTGATTTTAGTACAATTTCATTCGCTAGATGGCGCTTTACCATAATCAGAGATTCGGCGGCCAATTTGTTTGATAAATTGAAAAATATAACTAATCAACACGTATTTTCCTTTTTGAATACCAGAAAAGAACCCTAATAATATCAAATGATAAATTAATAAAACACCATTTCACCAAAAGTTAGAAGAATTGGTTGACGATTTTTAAGTACTCTCTGAGATATGTAAAATAGGTATATGCAAATTAAAACATGTAGCAAAAAATATTTATATTTTAAATGGAGTTTTGTGAAATAGATTGAATGTTTGAAAAACACTACTGATATCAATATACGATTTTTTGAAATGTTAATATAGTACCAAAAATTACGATGGCACTACTAATAGGATTTCTTGCTATAAGAAATGTGTAGTTTCTTGACTGATTGGCGACACTTGACTATTTAACTTGATATTTGTCATGATCCAACAAATGAAATATAGAGGGGAGTGGCAAAATATATTTGTCGTACTTAATTCCAAATATCCTATGGGCTTGTCAAATGTTATCATTGTTTATTTAACTGTACACAATTTTGAAAATTATTTTTAAATCTACCTTTTGCGTTGAAAAACGTGGTAGTAAAATCATTTTGTATTACATTTTTGCGCAAAATATCTAGAGTTGGGGGGTACAGAGAATATTACTTATGCTATTTCTTCTAATGAGTGAAAAGCGATAAACTAAACATAAAGGGTAAAATTGTGTGTACCAGTGTTATTCGAGAAGTTATAACACTTTGGCCTGCACGACTTAATATAAGATGTGAACAAATGACAAACAAAAAAAAATTACTGTTCACAGAAAAAAAAATAGTCAAGATGTGAGGACAGCATTTGTTATTCCCATAAACCAAAACAAAGAGCTGCAAAATATTGGTAGATAATATAATACATGGCAGCTTATATAACACATGAGGTGACTGCCTTCTCTCTTGTATTAGGTCAAAATCCTTGCTCAATGTGGCGCCCTTCATTCTCAAACACCGCCTGCAGACGATAGATGACAGAATGGACAGCATTAAATAATATTTCTGTTGAAATTAATAGAACGCGTGCCATCTGATAGAAGCCTTCAACATGGCCAATGTGGTAGGCTGGCATCGATAAACACGCGACTTAATTACCCCCATAACCGAAATTGTAAGGCGTCAAGTCTGGTGATCTTGGAGGCCACTGTTATATAAAGTGGCGACTTATCCCACGAATTTCACGAAACGTATCCTTCAGCAATTGTTTGGCACCGCGGGAGATATGAGGAGGTCCTCCATCTTGCATGAATGTTATTTCGCTTAGTGCTTGTCTGTCCTGCAAAATGGGAATACCCTTTTCTCTCAAAAGTTGAACATAACGTTGCCCAAATGAGACTGTTTCGAATGTTAAATTCTCCTTTTAGAGAAGGGTGAGCATCATCTGTTCACAGAAAATTCGACAGCCAGTTTTCATCAATATCAATTTTCCGGAAAACCCATGCAGCGAATTCTTGACGCTTCTCAAAATTGCTGACTTTCAACTCGTGAAAACTTTGAATTTTTGTTTGCGTATTTTTTAATAAAAATTATAAATGTTTGTGCTCTCCAAACTTTTCCATACGAAATCCCCGTTTGTCGAGCCCTTACTTCTACATACGTGGATAACGTTTCAATAGCTTCAACATTCTGCAAAACCGTAACAGCCACTGACTTGCATGTCGATGGTCTTCCACTCCAAGGTTTTGCCTCCAGAGATCCAGTTTCCTCAAAATTTTCAATTATTAGCCTTAGAAAGTAGCAACTCATGGGTCCTTCACCGCTTCGAATATCTTTAAAGGACCGTAACGCTCACCAAGAGTGCTTTATCCTGTAGTGATGGCATTCCAGGGGGGGGGGGGGGGGGGGAGTCCGACCACACCTTCCTGCGGTCCCCCCTGAACCCTTGGAATATTTGACCAAATTCTGGTTCGTTTTCAAGGTGACTAACGTGGCAACGGCACCCATTTTCCAATGAAGAGCAAAACCGATATCTCCAGTAATGCAACCGCGTCCGGGGTTACCGCCGCGTCAGGAGCTGCAGCCCGGGCTCCTGATGAGAAATCTACTACGAGGACACAAATTAATCTACTACATCTCGAAATAAATGGCACCCAGAGAAAAATGAAGAGCTGACCTGTCTTCTCCGTGACAACAATGTACATATTGCTTGTCTTTAGGAGACAAAAATGAATCAGATTCTGAGATTCAATATCAAAGTTTATACAACACTACGAAAGGACAGACCGGAAAAATTTGGAGCAGGACTTGCCGTTTTGATTAAAACTCTAGAAATCAAATTTAAGAAAATCGCTTATAATCAGAGTAAGCCTACAGAAAGCACGACAGAAGCTCAGGCAATAGAAATCTTTCTCCCAGATAAAACAATATCAACCATAAATGTTTATCACCCTGATAATATTAGCATCAATCCAGGCCTGATAGAGACATTAAGTGAAGCGTCTTCGGATATCACAATCATGCTCGGTGATTTTAACGCCAAACGTCCAACTTGGGGATCACCTGTCCAGGATAACAAAGGTCAGCAGTTTGAAAAGACATGCTAACCGACTTCTACCTTACACTGTTAAATAACGAAAAGAACACCTATCTATCCAAGTCCACAGGCACAGAATCCGCAATAAACATCACAGCGATAAATTACAACATCGCACCTACAACACAATGGAAAATCCTGAAAAGTGCAATCAGTGACCACAGACCTTTAACTTCAAAATTGAGAATGTCCAACAGAATAAAAGAACACAGAAACACAGGAAAGCTTGAAGTACTGTGCAACGAAGAATTAAATCACAGAACGATTGACAAAAACTTGGAAAAATTCTCTTCGAACATATCCAAAGCTGCAAAAGCATTGATACCTAGAGGTAGACGTAATGACCTGTGGATACCTTACTGGAAAGAACACAACATCGAGGCAATGATTGCAGAGAGAGATAATATCAATGAACTTCTTAAAACAAATAAAACAGAAAAAAAAACAATAATGGAACTCATTGAAATTAGTCACAAAATAGAACAAGAAATTTGGATATTCAAACAAAAGAGAGAAAAATGGGCAGAATTCTGCGAAAAAATGGATCCAAGAAAGGACAGCCATCACTGGAATATAATTAGAGTGTTATAAAACAATCAAAACCAACACTTATCCTTCAAATCTCTAACCGATATGAAAAGAACAGCGAGAACGAACAAACAGATGGCTGACATTATTGCTGCATATCTTTCAAGCACTTCCAGACTCAGCTATAAGAATGAAGACAGGACTCTAAAAATAATATAAATAAGTTAGTTAAACAAGCAAGAAACTACCATCAACAATATATTCACTCGAGAAGAGAGAGAGACTTCACACTGAATGAGATAAACTCATCAATAGAAAAGTTAATTCCAAGAGGTCACCAGGAGATAATCTAATCTTTGGTCAAGTGATTAAACATTTTGGAGACAAAGCTAAAAATCAACTCCTACGAATGCTGAACATTTCATGGCAAACTGGTAAACTACCAAAGAATTGGAAGATATCAATTATAGTTCCAATACTGTAACCAAACAAAGATGTCAAGAAATGCAAGAACTCTCGGCCAATTGCTCTCACCAGCATACTTTGTAAAATAACAGAACGAATTATCCATTCTAGGCTCATAGTCTGGCTCACTAACAATGATAAAATAAACTTCTACCAAACTGCTTATAGATCCCGGCCCTGTACAACTGATCAAGTGTTCTACTTCTGCCAATCAATAATAGATTATTTCCACGAAAACTGCCAAAGACAACGGCCGTATTCCTGGATCCAGCTTTTGATCGAGTGTAGAAGGAGAAATTACTTGAAAGGCTGCACAATATCGGAGTAAGAGGAAAAACCTTAATCTGGATTGCAGATTTCTTAAGGGGAAGAAGGATAAAGGTTCGGGTCAATGAAGCATTTTCCAAGGACCGAAGAACATTGGCTGGTGTACCTCAGGTATCTGTGCTGAGTCCTCTACTCTTCTCGCTATATATTAACTGTTGTGTATGTGAATAGATGAATATTATTTACATTATTTAAAGCCTCATTATGTAAAAAATATATATGTACGTATATTTATAGAAAATATTGTAACGCTTTGGTGTAAAATATTAAAATGTGATGTTAAAATATATTTTTACATTGTTAATTTAATTTGTTGTTGTTTTATAATGATGAAAATGCAAATTACATTTATCATTATCATTTACAAAACACGCGATATCCGTCTTGGATATTTGCATGCATACACAAGTTTGGGAGCTTTTACAGTAATTATTAATGATTATTTATTAATTATTAATAGAGAGTAATTAAACATTGTTGTTGTTGTTTATTATCGTTTGTTTATATACAAAAAATTACATTGTATGTGATTATGATAACAAAAATGAATGTTTAAATTAATATACATAATTCATTGAGAAAAAAAGAAATAATTAATTATCAAATTCACAAAAGTGATAATATCTTATATGAAATATAATAAATGTTTTCAAAATATTGTGTGTTTCAAAAATATATTTAAACGCATATAACAATATTTATGTTTATATACGTTTATAAATCAATAAATAGGTGGATTGGATTTTTTCTAGAATCGTTTTAACAAAGGTTCGTTAGGCAAACTTTTACTTGGAAAAACCGGGCGAAGCCGGGTATATTCGCTAAATACAGCTATTTACAAATCTTTGTTTTTGGTAAGATACTATTCCTTCAACTTCAAAATACCGAGCGGACCAATTAATACTGAATTTTTTCAACTTATCGAGCACTTTTCAAGGTACCGGGAAATTCTCAAATTATCGAGAGTATGGACAAGTATAGATTCAGCAGGGATTGGATGTTTGCTAGAATCGTTTTAACAAAAGTTTGTTAGGCAAACCTTTACTCGGGTAAAAATCGGGAGAAGTCGGGAACATATATATCTTATATAAAGAAAAAGAGATTTGATTTTCTGCTTGAATTTTTGATCATCTTGAGGATTATAGTATGAAGTTATTTGCTGGTTCTTTTTGGTACTAAATGATATTGGTGATGCAGTCGTGGCTATAATCTTGAAAAGTAAAATAATGAAAATAGTTTTGATATGAGCTTGTTTTAATTGAGCCTTAGGATAAACATAATTTGTTAAAAGTACTGCCTGGCTTAAGGCGTAAGAATAAAAAAAGAAAAGCTTATTTACATAATGTACAAATGTTTTGGGTCGACCAACGGGGAAGAACAACAACGGTTTTTATAGAGAAAGCGCGACCTCTGGCGGTCGATTTATACAGAGTATTTTTATCTATGAAATTATAATTTTAAATAAAATATTTTAATATAACATTTTAAAGAATATCTTAATATAACATATATATGTTTGTCGGCTATGCACGATATGTCGGATATGTAACTAATCTCGCTGAAATTTGAACAGGACAGAGAGTTAAATCTGGAAGAGTTTTTTGTCGCACTTTTAACCAAGAAAAATTATGATTAACTAAGTACTGAGCAACAATATTTTTTTAGTCAGAAATGATTATGACAATATTGCTGTATCATGCTTGATTGACATAATCAAAATTCTTTAGGGAAATGTTCACTAAAGCAGACCACGGGCGAAGTCAGATACTAAGGCAGGAATAAAATCTACCAGCGAAACATTCACTCGAGCAGAAGACAAAAGAAGCCAGGTCATCTCTGTATATAAAATATCTTTCTCTCCTTTTGGCTAAGATCATGTAGTATATCTATAGGTATTTTTATTTATATATATCTTTTAAAAATTCATTAGAGAGAGAGGATATGTTTGCTCGAAAAATATATTTTATATAATATATAAATATATGATGTAACGAATGTAACGATTATAATGATAATAAAATATTCTGTGTGTTTCGGAATATTTTTATCAATAATATTCGTTAGGCAAACTTTCACTCGAATAAAACCCGGGTGAAGCCGGGTACAAATCCGCTAGTATATATATATATATATATATGCTCCAATATATGACTTTTTAATTATATATATATATATATTGTAACGAAGTATTTATTAATATTAATATTTTTAACAGAGTGGTCATTTTTATGTTTATATCTTGCTACTCTGTAAATTTCCCTCGTGGCTAATCTTTTGTTTACCATTCATAGTTTGTCCTTGCCTGAAATAAATTGTTGTCTCCTCCTGAAGTTTTTGTCTTCCCTAATTTTCCACGTGGCATTTTGGTGGGGATGCTGGGTAAGTTAGGGAAGACAAAGTGAAGATCGCCGAGATGAATTTGAAGCCATGGGTGCTGTGATCTAATTTTTAGAGACTGGCTTCAGGATTCCACCGCCGTGTCAAAGCCAAGACTTCCTTCCAAGATGACGATGTCACTATAGACGACGATACGACGACAAAGACGCTCTTCACGCCGCAAGAAAAATGAAGCAAAGGTACTAGGGAAAAAGTTTCAAGACTTCGATAGAATTCTTGGCAGAAGCACGTCGGATCCATGTTAGTATTTACATTAATTGCTAGCTGTGGGTCACAGCTCCCATAGGGAAGAAGCTATGTAACAAAGTATTTATTAATTTTGTTATTTTTATTAACAGAGTGGTCATTTTTATGTTTATATCTTGCTACTCTCTAAAATTCCCTCGTGGCTTATCTTTTGTTTACCATTCATAGTTTGTCCTTGCCTGAAATAAAATGTTGTCTCCTCCTGAAGTTTTTGTCTTCCCTAATTTTCCACGTGGCAATATGGTAATTTAAACCAACAACCTAATATTGTATATAATATAACATGATTTTTATGTTGCATAAAATAATCACATATTTAAATAATTATTCACATGATTCACATGTGTCATTACATAATCATATGTAATGTACTTTGTACAAACTGAGGATAAACAAATAAAAATATGTAATAGATTAAGAGTTGAGCAAAAGAAAGAGATTGAGATAGAAGTACAACGAAGCCTAGAATATGTCAGGGAGTTGCCAAATTGTACAATATCTGTTCCGATCCATACCCTTATAGCTTCCGCTGAAACCCAATGCTTCCTCTCTGCAAAGTTATACAAGCCTCCAACATGGACAGAAGAAAATAGTCCCTTCACCATCAACGGGAGCCCTCGTCGGTTGTGTCCAAGGTCCACCTAATCGACCATATAGAACAGTAAGAACTATTCCATCTCCATCTTATGCTCCTAGTTCAACTTTTATCTGTTCATAGAACTTTCCTAGCACAACTGTGTCTCTTCGTTTTTTTGTGTGGACATTCCCAAGCTTTCCACTCTGCCTTGACCACGACTGCCTGTACACTGTGAGAACTGCTAAAGGTCTTCCAAGGTGCAGAGAGGTACTGGAAAACTTTCCACATCCTGACTGTTCCTCTCGGTTAACAGAGTATAGCGAGAGTCGACAGAATCTCACACCATAGATTAAACCGACAGGATACCACAACGAAGAAGTTAGGTAGCCTGTCCAGATAGAAGCGAGAAAGAGCGAATATGGAAGAGCAAACCGACCAGTCCAACGATACGCCCGAGCCATCTATCCCTAAACAAGAGACCACATTTGAGGAGGGGGGAAACGCCGTCCCAAGGGACCTCCGCAGACCCGATGACATAGATCGCCGATGCCCTGAGTGAGCTGCTGGTCGCCCGACCTCCGAGGGAGATAGACGCGAGTCCATATGATGACAAATTTGAAGCCCATAGCTTTTTCGACAACTTCGATGCCCAAGCAGACTGAGCTGATCTACACGGACCGTCTACGCAAGTTACCCTGCTACCTGCAAGGTGAGCCCCTCCAATATTTACGAAGACTACGGCTAGATAACCCGCATAATAAGTACCCAGTACTACTGTAAAGGTATCTCTAAATCTATTGAAAAAAATTATCAGGTCGTGTCACACCTGCCAAATCATTGAAAGACCCAAAGGTAAACCTACGGTGCCCTCGGACAAATTCCACTACCTCAACAACCATTCGACTTGATCTCTATAGATACCATAGCTGAATTTTCGAAATATGGACACTCCAAGAGAGAGACATATCTACACCTAATAGTGGATCATTTAACGCGATATGCTTGGACCTTTCAATCGAAGTCCACAAGTACCCTAACGTACCTTCAAACCCTTAAAACTGTACTACAACAAGGATCTCTAAAACGTCTGTTATCTGACAGAGCGCCCGCTTTTACCTCAGAAAAATTCCGTAAATTTCTAATAACGCATGGTATACAATCCCTACTCACCAACAGCATACGGTTTAATAGAACGCTTGAATTCGACCATTACAGGCAAACTCAGACTAGCTTATCTGGAAAATCCGAAAGCTTCCTGGACTCAACTAGTTAAGCGCGTCACTCAGACGTATAATAATACACCCCATTCCGGCACAAGTTTTCCACCCATCTACTTAATGTTCAATGTTATTGTGCTGGGAACATTGTATGTTTTCCCTGTGCCGCGGCGGAGCGTGACCGGGCCTGCGCGGGTACGGGTGAGTGGTTGTTGTTTGTAACTTTGTATGGATGGACATTAAAACATGGTGGGAGCGATAACTGGATAAAATACGAACCCGTATATTGCAAAATATCGATTTTTTGTACCTTGGAAGATAATTCCACATGGCTCAGATTCAACGTCCAGAAACTTTCGACTTCTCGACTCCCAAAGAATGGCCCAAATGGAGGAAGAGATTTGAACGATGGTGGTCAGTTAAATGAAGAAGAAAGAGGAGGCGGACAAAATCGATTTGTTCATGTATTTGATGGGTGACCGCGCGGATGATATATTCAGGACCTTAAAGTTCGAAAAGGAGGAAGAGGCAACGAAAATTGATTTCGTCCTCAAGGCGTTCGACAGCCACTTCTGTGTCAGAAAGAATATTATCTACGAACGTACGAAATTTAATTCAAGAATCCAAGAGGATCGGTACCAGTGGACGAATTCATCACTTCATTGTACAAATTGGCTGATATTTGCGAATTTGAGGGTCTTCATGAGCAGTTGATCCGTGACCGATAAGTGGTTGGAGTGAGTTGGACAGCGAACTGACTTTGGAAAAGGCGGTGAAAATGGTTCGACAGCAGGAAGCCGTTCGACAGCAGCAAGTCGACCTGCAGCGTCCCTCAACAAGCCAAAAGGTCAATCACGTGAAGTTCAACTCGAAGAAACAATCACCGAAACAACAACAGCAGCCTTCGAGGAAGAAGGAGAATTCAGCCAAAACAAGATCACGATGTCCAAAATGCGGAGGTTTCACCCACAGGGAAGGACAGGCTTGCCGTGCCGAAGGACAAAAATGTAACCTATGTTCAAAAACTGGCCATTTTGCAAATTGCTGCCCAGATAAGCAGGCAAAGACTGCGGAAGTCAAAACTGTTTCTGAACTTGATGAAGAAATTGGTTTTCTCCTGGAGGTCTCAGCTGTGGAAGATTCATCTAATCTCGATGATGAAGAAGGCGAGTGCAGGAGGCGATGGACAGCAGAAATTCAAGTGAACGGGAAACAGGTGAAGTTCAAGCTCGACTCCCAGGCGGATGTTACATGTGTTCCTCTGTGTCTCTTCAAGAAGATAATGGGACAGCAACGACTAGTGGAAAGTGATATCAACATTAGAGCTGCTGAATTTTCCGAACTTCAGACTGTGGGAATGTTTATATCAACGCTGCGAAATGGCAATTATGATTTCAAGGAGAAGATTTATGTCATTCGTCGTTTGAGTGAACCTCTTCTGAGTCGCCGGGGATGTGAGCTCTTGAACCTGGCGAGGCGGATTGAAGTGGTTACGACGAGAATTAACCCGATCAAGGAATTTCCTTAAGTATTTGAAGGACTGGGACAGATTGGAAACCCTTACGAAATCAAATTGAAATCTGGAGCAAAACCATATGCTGTGCATACTTCTCGACGGGTAACAATACCTTTGATGGAAAAGCTCAAAACAAGATTGGAAGAGCTCGAGAAGGCGGGAATCATAGCACAAGTTAACGTTGGGACTGAATGGTGTGCACCGACTGTGATTGCTGGTAAACCGAATGGCGACATACGACTATGTGTGGTTCTCTCAAGGCTGAACGAACATGTACAGCGCGAAATGCATCCCATGCCACTGGTGGAGAACATGCTGGGGCAACTGCAAGATATTTTCGAAACTGGAAGCGAACAGTGGCTTTCACCAGATTCCGTTGAGCCCGGACTGCCAGCATTTAACCTCCTTCATCACTCCTTTTGGGAGATATAAATTCTGCAGGATGCCATTTGGAATCTCACTCGCCCCAGAGTATTTTCAGAAAGTTATGTCAATAATATTGTTAGGCATGGACTGTGTAATGTGTTTCCTGGACGATATCCTGATATTTGCCTCCGACTCCAAGACTCACGATCGAATTCTTCGTTCAGTGCTCCGAAAACTGAAAGAGGCGAAAGTTACACTAAACAAGGCCAAGTGTGTCTTCGACGTGCCAATAATTAATTTTCTTGAGCACATACTGGATGAAGACGGTATTCGACCAGATCCAGCGAAAATAGAAGCAGTGGCGAAGATGCCTTCTCCGACCGATGGGGACATTGTATGTTTTCCCACGTGCCGCGGCGGAGCGTGACCGGGCCTGCCCGGGTACGGGTGAGTGGTTGTTGTTTTGAACTTTGTATGGATGGACATTAAAACAGTTACCCTCCCAGATCTACGAACTCATCTTAACCTATAACCCGAAATAACTTAAGCTCGGGATATAGCACGCTCTCGTACCCAAAATAAGCATAAATAAGATAGAGAAACATTTAATAAGCAGCACAGAACACCACATTTCGAAATGAATGATCTTGTTTTGGTTAAAAATTATAGACATCCCGACACAGGTAAATTAGCACCATATTTTACTGGACCATATACAATAATTAAAATAATCTCAGCCCTTGTCGTTCGAAATTATCGCCCAATCAACCTCTCAATAGAGACAGTGACACCATACATGTCAATAAATTGAAATATTACACAGAGAATGTTCTGTACATCGCACCTCCACAACCCCGATTTGTTCAAAATGAACAGCGTTCGCCTCAAGATGTATATCTCTGTGAATTCAATAATTTGACTCCAGATATCTTCTAGACACAACTATTCCGAATTATACCGCCTACAACCTCACAGCCCTTTTTGCATTTAAATCCCGGTATTTTCAAATAGGCAAGAAATATGCCAACCTCAACAAGAGAAGTAAGAGAAAGTCAGTTTCAAGTGATTGACAAATCTAACAAACATACCGCAAGATTGACCACCCCATAAATAAAATTCCCGACGATTTCAAGGGAAAACAGAAAGTGAACACCCTTTATGATGTCACTCCCCCAAGTCGCTACTATTTCAGTTGGTCCCCGTTTCATGTTTCGACCACGGAATCCCCTTACAAGCAGTCATTTGAATGACCGCTATCTTAATGATCGCCATTTTGTAACACGTGTTTCACACTAACCATTCAGGTTTTCTCACAAATCTCACAAGCTCCTTAATCACAACACACACAACACATATTAAACATTTTAATTGTTATTTAAAATCACAATACACAACCTTTTAGTAACCAATTCAACCAATAATTTGAGCTTCTCAATTTCAAAGCCTTGATTTTTCAATCATATTTCACTGTTCCCCTAAAAACCCAGCGTCTTAACAATTTCTATTATTCAGTCATTAGAAAAAAAGGTACAGCTGATAAACAGTTGTATATCGCAATTATGCGATCACCCACGTGACCTCATTTATTATAAAAAGCTTTACTAATAATCACCAATTAAAACAACTTGGTTAAGTCTGAAATAGATTTATAACGCAAAAGATAAATCATTCTCTACTTATCACCATTTTGGACAACGAAAAGATAATTTCACATTTTCCCAGCTTCAGAGTGTCATAAAAACACCGATGTTTACCAAAGGGATATGATCAAATTACACACCACAGTTGTAACTTCTCTTCAAGAGAAATACTTTTTGTCCAATTCCACTACCCAACATTTACCTAATCATTAAAATTATCTTTAATTATATTTTAATTTTTGTATAAAATCTTGAATATTATTTTTTCATTTTCAATTATTTAATCAATTTTTAATTCAATATTATTAAAAAAAACTTCAATCAATTTTACTTTCATTTTTCATAATATTATTTTAGTATTAAAAATCAATAATTTGTTGCCAAAATCATTTTTATCCTTTATTATTATTATTTTCTTATATTACATGTTTGATTTTGTCCACTTAAACTTTATTTACCCACAATCATATTTCTATATTTTTATAATTTTATATTTGTTTATAATATAACAATGTTTATAATTAACTATCGGGCATCCACAGCAATCGCTTACAACAATCTATTTCTCTAACCACTTCAGTATACTTTTTACAATATATTTCAGCCATTGCGCCCACATCAACGTAGAAAAACGACAGCACTGATTGACAATTTTTTATTTTTTTTTATTTCGTAATTTCAAAAAACTCTTTGAACACAGATCCCCGGATTTAAAAATCCCAACTTTTGGCCTGAACACGTTTCAAAAGTTTATTTCAATCATCCGCAGAGCACATTCACAGACACATGCACAAAGCGTTCACTTTTTCTTTTTTTTTTAATCTCTAGCTGACCACAATCAACCTTTGATTTTATGTCAATTCAGATCACCTACTGTCGCTACAAAAATTCTACTTATCGCAGGGCTAACATCACTCCTTTCAACCATATTAATAAATCACTTTTTTCAACAACTTTCAAACCAATAACCCTAAAATTGTGACAACGCACTGTAACCCATATATCGGATCTCAAGTGAAACATTGCCTAGGAAGACGCTCAAATCTATATCCTCGCTTTGCATTTGGATCTAAGTATTTGGTTGTATGTGTGATACTTACAATTGCCTTTTATTTAAACTTTAACCCTTTCCAACCCCCGCCAATAATCTCTTAGAATGTTGATTTTTATTTTATAAACATTTTATTTCAATCACCATTGTTTTTTTAATCAAACAAAGGTTTTTTATCTAAATTTCACTTTTATATAATTAATATCATAACTTTAAAAATAAACATATGTTTTATTTTTAATTATTTTGAAATATATTTAAACAAATAATCTTGTTATAGCCCTTTTAAACCCTCAGAGTTCAAATTAATTAAAAAAAAAATATTAATTACTTACCTGCGTTAGAGAGGCTTTACCCTGTGGGGACCAGGGATGCAGCACCCCGCCGACGCCGCCGCCGAGATAAATAAACAGACGGCTGCCATAAATCACCACGACCGCGGCACCACAGCGGAGGAATTCCGAGAGAGGACCAGACGTGCATTCCGGGCTGTCTCCTCTTTGTCTTCCCATATAAATGTAGCCAACAAGAAACTCCAATAAACACTAACTTTGAGAGACTTTCTGAGCCATCGCTGGACCAGCAAATCGACACACCACATTGGTGAGCCGGACGTGATTGAAAAGAAAAGCATACGAAGATCTCAAGAGATAAAGAAATGCAAAAAGTGATTCAAGTTTGAAAAGAAGCATCTTCCAGGATATCGGGATATCATCTCAAGACTAAGATAAGTTTTATATTATCTTCCTTGTTATTTTATCTCAATATTTTTATTTTTAATTTTATCTCTAAGCTGTTGTGTCGAATTTAAATTTACGTAAAATGGAAACAGAAAATAAGCCTAGCGATACCTCAGAAATATGCAAAGTTAGTGTTAAAATACCGCCTTTTTGGGTTGAAAAACCTGAAATATGGTTCTTCCAGGTAGAAGCACAGTTCAAAATAGGTGGAATTATTCAGGAAGACACTAAATTTAATTATTTGATCTCCCAATTAGAACCTAAATATATAGAAAACATTTGGGACATAATTAATAGCAAAAGCGACAACAAGTACTCTGAATGTAAATCACGACTACTTGAATTGTTCAGAGAGAGTGAAGGGTTGAGAATTAAAAAGTTAATTTCAGGTATTGAGCTCGGAGACATGAAGCCGAGCCAGTTATTACAAAAGCTCAGATCCCTCGCTACCCCAGATATCTCTGACAATTTAATAAAAACTTTATGGCTTGATAAACTGCCCACATCCATAAAGAATATACTTATTGTAAGCGAAGAGGATATTAGCAAATTGGCCATAATGGCCGATAAAATAAATGAAATAAACTCTTCCAAAGAAATATATGATACGGAAGTGCCTTCTTCATCAACAGATCGCTTGATCGCCAAATTGGAAGATCTTGAACGGCAGGTGTCCGAATTGAGACTGGATAGATCTAGATCTCGATCCAAAAATAGGACTCAGTCAAGACCGAGAAGTAATTCTCAAAGATCTTTCGATCCAAAAGGGAAATACTGCTATTACCATTTTAGATTTGGTCCTAATTGCTTGCAAAATAAATGCAGATCTCCGTGCAGTTGGAATGAGTCGGAAAACTCCAACCGGCGGACAGAGTAGCGACAAGCTCTTCTGCCGGCATTCAGGATTGTCGCAATCTCCGATTATTTGTGACGGACAAAAACACGGGATTGCGTTTTTTGGTGGACAGTGGTGCTGATATATCTATAATACCTCCAAAGGATAAAAATAGGATGCCTAGCTCTGATTATAAATTATATGCAGCCAATGGTACAGAAATTGTTACCTATGGAACAAAGGTTAGAAATTTGGATATCGGACTTCGACGTCAATTTCAATGGCCTTTTGTAATCGCCAATACCAACAGAGCAATAATAGGAGCAGACTTTCTGAACAACTTTGGATTGATTATTGATATAAAAAATAAACGCCTAATTGATGGAATAACTAATCTTTCCATAAGAGGCGTCATTCAGTCAATCTCAGACATGGGAAATATTAGCACTCTAAACTCATCATCCAAGGTCAGCGCTATCCTAACCAAATATCCTAACCTATGTAGGCCACCATCAGATTTTGTAGAAGCAAAACATAGCGTTAAGCATTATATTCCTACAAGAGGTCAGCCAATTCACTCAAAAGCCCGTCGTCTAGATTCACAGAGATTAACTCTTGCTAAGGCAGAATTTCAATATATGTTGAATAATGGAATAATTAGACCCTCAAATTCTCCTTGGGCGAGTCCACTACATTTAGTTTCAAAAAAGGACGAGTCACTAAGACCTTGTGGTGATTATAGAAGACTCAATGCAGTTACACTTCCAGATCGTTATCCAATCCCTAGACTGGACGATTTCCACCACATCTTAAAAGATACTCGTGTGTACTCAAAAATAGACCTATGCAAGGCATTCTATCAGATTCCAATTGCTGAAGAGGATAAACCAAAGACTGCCATCATTACTCCTTTTGGGCTATTCGAATTTAATGTTATGAGTTTCGGTCTTAGAAATGCTACTGCTACCTTTCAGAGATTCATGCATGAAGTCTTAAGAAACTTGGACTTTGCATTTGTCTACTTAGATGATATTCTGGTAGCCTCTAAAACGGAAGAAGAGCATTATAGCCACCTTGAAACCTTATTCAGCAGACTAAATTCCTATGGATTGAGAATCAATCTTTCTAAATCTAAATTCCTAGTACAGGAAATTGATTTTCTAGAATACCTAATTACCTCTCACGGTGTGAAACCACTCCCAACAAAGGTTAAAGCTATTCTAGAATATAAGAAACCAAAAACAGTTCATGAATTACGCATATTTTTGGGTATGCTAAACTTTTATCGTACCTTTTTGAACAATGCCGCAGAGACTCAGGCAATCCTTCATGAATACTTGAGGGGAGCCAAGAAAAAGGATAGAAGCGAAATAAAATGGACTGAAGAAGCTGAAGTTCAGTTTGAAAAATGCAAACAAGCCCTAGCTAATACAGCACTGTTAGCCTACCCCGATACTGAACTGCCAATCTCACTCTGTACAGATGCTTCAGATCGGGCAGTTGGATCAGTTCTCCAACAGCTTGACAATAATAATTGGAAACCAATAGCATTTTTCTCTAAAAAATTAAATCCTGCTCAATGTAATTATAGTACATATGATAGAGAGCTTCTCGCAATATATTTGTCTATCAAATTCTTCAAGCACCTGCTTGAGGCACGTGCATTTACAATTTTAACTGATCACAAACCTTTAATTTACGCTTTCAAACAAAAAAATGAGAAAGCTTCTCCTAAACAATTAAGACATCTACAATACATTTCCCAATTCACTACTGATATCAAGTACATAAAAGGTACTGACAACATAGTCGCCGATGCTCTGTCCAGAGTTGATGCTATCACAACTATCGACTATGAAGAGATCGCCAAAGAACAAACTGGTGATTCAGAACTACAAAACCTGATTTCAAAGAATACTTCTCTAAAATTTAAGCAATGCCCACTACAATCAGGCAATTTGTTATGGTGTGACGTGTCTACTAATAATATTAGACCATTCATTCCAATTAAATTCCGAATGATGGTTTTTAGGAACT
The DNA here is from genome assembly GCA_030710605.1 of Cordylochernes scorpioides. NCBI lineage: Eukaryota > Metazoa > Arthropoda > Arachnida > Pseudoscorpiones > Chernetidae > Cordylochernes > Cordylochernes scorpioides. The sequence continues at coordinate 33,561,170 of CP092883.1, forward strand.
TCCACGAACTCTCACACCCAGGCATCAAAGCCACTACTAAACAATTAACATCAAGATTTATATGGCCCAATATGAATAAAGACATTAGAAAATGGGCTCAAGCTTGTGTCAACTGCCAAAAGTGCAAGGTGTCGATACACACGAAATCAGAAATAGGCAAATATCAAGAAGTGGATGAAAGATTTAGTGTTGTCCACATAGATCTAATTGGTGCTTTACCTCCATCGAATGGTAACATCTACTGTCTGACCTGCATCGACAGGTACACCAGCTGGATGGAAGTTGTTCCGCTACCAGATATGAAGTCTGAAACGGTAGCGAGAGCGTTCTACGAAAACTGGATTGTTAGATTTGGAGCACCGCATACAGTGATATCAGATCAAGGAAAGCAGTTTACTTCTCAGCTTTTCAAAGATTTAACAACGCTGTGTGGTATCAAACTTCGCCATTCCACGGCGTACCACCCTCAGTGTAACGGGAAGATTGAAAGGCTTCATAGAACCATTAAAACTGCCATTCGTGCCCACAATAGTATTAAGTGGACGGAAACGCTGCCAACAGTTCTCCTAGGCTTGCGTGCTGCTATCAACAAAGATAACAACCATTCTTTGTCTCAGATGGTATATGGCAAAACCATCAGACTGCCTGGCGAATTCTTTGATGATTCTAAACATCACCTGCATGCTGAAGAATTTGTTCAACAGCTTCAAAGGCAAATGGAATTGCTCAAACCCTTAAATGAAAAACATCATTCGAAGACTAAAGTATTTGTTCATAAAGATCTGAAAACATGTTCACATGTATTTATCAGGACAGATCGAGGGAAAAAACCTCTGGAACCACCATATGAGGGACCCTTCCCAGTACTTGAAAGAACAGACAAGTATTTCACACTCAAAGTGAAAGGAAAAAACGTTACCACATCGATTGACCGATTGCGACCTGCTTATTTGCTGGCAGATTCGGACAATATAACTGCAGAATATCCTACTGCAGCAAGACCCATCGTGTCGGGAGCGCTGCCTTCTACATCGTCCCAACAGAATCCTGACCCACCAGATGTGGAGAAGTACACAGAATTCCAAGGAACAGGATCAGCACCAGACCTGCCTAGGACAAGATCGGGGAGAATAATCAAGAAACCCGTGAGATTTAAGGAGCAATAGACTATATTTCTCCTTATTTTATTTTCTTGCCTATATGATGTATATATATTGTACTTAACCACTCTGTGCACAAATCGTGACTACGCCACTGAAGGGGGAGTACTGTGGGGACCAGGGATGCAGCACCCCGCCGACGCCGCCGCCGAGATAAATAAACAGACGGCTGCCATAAATCACCACGACCGCGGCACCACAGCGGAGGAATTCCGAGAGAGGACCAGACGTGCATTCCGGGCTGTCTCCTCTTTGTCTTCCCATATAAATGTAGCCAACAAGAAACTCCAATAAACACTAACTTTGAGAGACTTTCTGAGCCATCGCTGGACCAGCAAATCGACACACCACAACCCGTTTAAACACGGATAAACCCTTTCACTCCCGGGGCCCATATATGGTCATTTAAACCAACAACCTTATATTGTATATAATATAACAAGTTTTCATGTTGAATAAAATAAACACATCTATAAATAATTATACGCATGATTAACATGTGACCTTACATCATCATAGGTAATGTACTTTGTAAAAATGAGAATAAATATATAAAACTCTGTAATAGATTAAGGGTTGAGCTGAAGCAAGAGATTGAGAAAGAAGTCCAACGAGGCCTAGAAGATTTCAGGACGTTTCCAGAGTGTACAATATCTCTCCGAACCACACCTTTATAGCATCCGCTGAAACCCAATACTTCTTCTCTGCAAAGATATACAACGTGTGATGAATAATTTCCAGGAATGAGACTGGATCACGTAAAATATTCAAATAATGAAATAATTTTATAAGGACCTTATAGATAAAACATTTATCAACACGGAGAAAAATAATTGATCACACAGACGCACGCGTTCACGTTTTTTCGAATTTATAAGCTCGAGTATATCAAAACATTTTCTAACTACAGTATGGACTGTATTGAAAAACAGCGAGTCTGCATAGAGTTTTGCTTTAAATTAAGGAAAACAGCTTCCGAATGATTTCAAATGTTGAAACAGGCTTTTAAAAAAGATGCCCTATCACAATCGAGGACATTTGACTGGTTTGCACGGTTTAAAGATGGTCGAACAAGCGAGAGAAACCAAGGATGATCAAATCGAAGATTAAGTGTCTTCTTATCACTTTCTTTGATGTTCACTGTACACTATGAATTTGTGCTCGAGGGTCATACCATTGAACAACATTACTATCTTGATGTGTTGTGACGTTTAATGGAGGCTGTGCGTCAGAAACGACCCGAAAATGGCATCGGAAAAATTGGCTCTTGCATCATGATAACGCACGGCCACATACGGCCGTCACTGTACAACTCTATTTGGCTAAAAACGGAATTTCCTCATTACCCCAGCCACCCTTATCTCCTGACCTTGCTCCCAACAACCTTTTCCTTAACCCTTAAATTAAAAAAGTCTTAAAAGAGGACGTTGATTTGACTCGACACCTGAAATAAAGGAGAATACGAAGAATATTTTGAAAAGCCTGAAAGATGTGAATTTTCAGAGGTGTTTTGATATCTGTGAAAAAAGATGGAACGAGTGTATACGAGGTGTGTTCAAAAAGTATCGCGACTTTTGTGTTTTTTCAAAAATTAATTATTTATTAATGAATACCTATTTTGTCCCCTTCAAAGTAATCCCCATGAGATATTATACACTTGTGCCAACAGTTTTTCCAATCTTCGAAGCACTTCAAAAATCATTTAAAAAATATATTTTTCAGCTCCTCTTTCGATGCCGTCTTTATCTCGTCAAGCGTAGCGTAACGTCGTCCTTTCATGGGCCTCTTCAGTTTAGGGAACAAGAAAAAGTCACAGGGGGCCAGATCTGGGGAATACAGTGGCTGCGGAATCATTAGTGTGTTGTTTTTGGCCAAAAAGTCGCGCACAAGCAACGATGTGTGAGCAGGGGCGTTATCGTGGTTCAAAAGCCAATTTTTGTTCTTCCACAAATCCGGGCGTTTCTGGCGGATTGCTTCGCGCAAATTGCGCATAACTTCCAGGTAATATTCCTTATTGACCGTTCTACCCTGTGTCAAGAACTCATGATGCACCAAGCCCCTGCAATCGAAGAAAAATGTCAGCAAAACTTTCACATTCGACCGAACTTGGCACGCTTTTTTCGGTCTTGGTTCGTGCGGCAGCTTCCATTGAGATGATTGAGCTTTGGCTTCCACGTCATAACCATAAACCCACGCTTCGTCACCAGTTATGACCCTCTGGAGCAAATTTGGGTCGTCGCGGACAGAGTCCAACATCTCATTATTAGCAATGTTCATGCGATGCTGCTTTTGGTCGCAATTGATCAATTTTGGTACGAATTTCGCGGCGACCCGTCTCATGCCCAAATCATTGATAAAAATCGAATGGCACGAGCCAATCGATATGTTTAGGTCCTCAGCAACTTCTCTAACGGTGATTCGACGATTGGCCAATATCATTTTCTTCACCTTATTAATATTTTCTTCTGTTGTTGAAGTGCTCGGGCGTCCGGCACGCTCTTCGTCGTTCACATCTTCTCGGCCTTCTGAGAACATTTTGTACCACCGATAAACGTTGCTTCGGTCCAAGGTAGCTTCTCCGTATGCCACAGTCAACATTCGGAATGCATCCGCGCACTTAATTTCGTTTTTCACACAAAATTTGATACAGGTTCTTTGATACATTTTTTTTAATAGGTAAAAATCGAAGACGATCCAAAACACCTGCAAGCAAAGCAGCTGTCAACAATTAAGTGAACATTCAAAATGGCCGAGCTTGTCGGCTTGAGAGACATGAGTACCAACATAAAGCCACAAAAAGATCGAAATTCGAATATACGTAACCCGCGTTTAGATACACGAAAAATAAAGACACGAGTCATTTATAACCTTCAAAGTTTCAATAATTGGAAAGAGAGAGAGAGAGAGAAGGATTAAACCGGTATTCCGTACATCCTTTTCAGGAACATTCTTGCCAAATTCCCACACTTGGCCCCTATAAATCGTTATGCTTTTTGGCTATTGAAATAATAGATCAGGTAGTATTACTGAAGTAATACGGAATACGGCAATAACGCACCATCTAAATATTAAAGTAGAACTACTAAACACGATTCAAATTTTCAAATGAAACAAATATTCTGCTCTCAGTAAGATGAAGAATAGTAGTACGGCCTTGCTTAGTAAGGAATGTGTAGTTATTTAAAAATTATCTGTTGCACTTTTTAGGGGATAAGTTATAATAATAAAATAATGTTCATTCCATTGTTTTTTTTTACATATAGGCCTTCTCCTAAATTAAAAAAAAAAAATAAAAGTGTCAAAGAAAATTTAAATGACTTCTTCCAATGGCTAAATTGGGATTTTCACCTGAAATTCCAGCAGGGTTTCTTGGTATTCCGGTAAGCGTTTCCTGGGGATGTAGTCGTATCTCGACGGATGCCCTTCGAACACGCTGAAAACTTTCCACGACTTGAAGCAGAAAGAATAACAATAAAGAAGGGCTTGAGTAACTGTGGATGTTTCTTACAATTTGGTTTACAAAAATAATAATAATAATAATAATAACAAAATGATCACAAATCATATCGGCATGTTATAATTTGTTCTCTTAAACCCAGTTGATATAAATATATCAATTGAGTTTATACACCAAAACCCTTCCTAACGAGCATGCAAAGAAATAGACATCTTTTCAAATATTCCAAATAATTCCTTTTATAATGATATACTAAATAGCGAAAACTAAAATTGTTCTTCAAAACTACCATGGTTTTCATAATATATAAAATATAAATTTGATAATAACTGACTCTTATATATTTGATCATTGTACACTTGTATTATGCAATATAGCCTTGTGTGTGGAAAAAATATTTAGCCTTGTCACAAACCCCACTTAGGGTCAGAAAGGGCTATCATGAAGCGGTGTTTATACCATTTAAAATGTAATTGATTGTAACTATAATTTTCTTGAAAGGTGCATTAAGATATATCAAAAATAATTTATATCATTTGGGATTAGATTTTTATGTTAAACCTTCAGCATAGATAATTGAAACAGTCCTGTTACATATTGCCACGAGGAAAATTAGGGAAGACCAACTTCGGGATGAGACAACAATTTATTTCAGGCAAGAACAAACTATGAATGGTAAACAAAAGATAAGCCACGAGGGAAATTTACGGAGTAGCAAAATATAAACATAAAAAATGACCACTCTGTTAATAAAAATATTTAAATTAATAAATACTTTTTTACATAGATTTTTCCCTATGGGAGCTGTGACCCACAGCTAGCAATTAATGTAAATACTAACATAGATCCGACGTGCTTCTGCCAAGCATTCCATCGAAGTCTTGAAACTTTTTCCCTAGTACCTTTGCTTCATTTTTCTTGCGGCGTGAAGAGCGTCTTTGTCGTCGTATCGTCGTCTATAGTGACATCGTCATCTTGGAAGGAAGTCTTGGCTTGGACACGGCGGTGGAACCTGGAGCCAGTCTCTAAAAATGTAGATCACAGCACCCATGGCTTCAAATTCATCTCGGCGAACTTCACTTTGTCTTCCCAAACTTACCCAGCATTTCTACCAAATTGCGACGAGGAAAATTAGGGAAGACCAACTTCGGGATGAGACAACAATTTATTTCAGGCAAGAACAAACTATGAATGGTAAAAAAAAGATAAGCCACGAGGTAAATTTAAGTAGTAGCAAAATATAAACATAAAAATGACCACTCTGTTAATAAAAATAATAAAATTAATAAATAATTTGTTACAATATAATTGAAGGTTAAGAAAAGCCATATTTTGGTCTCAGAATCTTGTCAAAAGCAAAATGTAATTATCCAAAGCTAGAGAAAGACGCCTTTGCAATAATTTATATTATGATACGTAGCGCGCCATCTGTTATGAGAATTCGAAATTATTATAGATGCGTATAATTCTTTTAAAAATTAAATAGTAATTAATAGAATGAAAATGTTTCATAAATTATTGTACTGAAGGAAATTTACATTATGTTGTTATCATATGCTGGTCATTATGGGTCCTAGATTAGCTCTTGCCAAAATATCAACATAAAAAATGCAGAAATGGTGAAACTTTCCGAGTAATGGAAAATTGTAGTTCGAGCTAGACCAGATTGAATGAACAGCGTGTGCCATACCGCATTCTAAAATAATCCCAATCTATATCAGATTGTAAGAATAGTCTAGCTATTAGAGACAGCCGGAATTTTATCAAATATTGGGAGCAGCTCGAGAAAGATTATTAAATGAAAGTATTGGAGCACAAATGCTTCATTTACACATAAAACAAACTTCAACTGTCCTTACTGCGACGAAAATTATTGGGGGGAGGGGGGGGATATTTGGCTCATCAGTGATGCACCCTCCCAGCGGTTTCGCTAATTTAATCTACCAAGCGGCTTTTTAGAGTACTAATACTGTATATCTTATTATTAAAGCGCAAAAAATGTTTGTTTGTTTGTTCCCTAACTCCTCTCTTAATATTTTATTTTATACGACAATATTTCGTATACATATTATATTTAGTCCCGGAATTATTCAGGTAACTTCAAAATTATATTTAAACTTTTAAAAATAACGCAGTTAGCAAAAATACGCATTTAGCTCGACGTTAAGCTCGACGTTAGCGACACGCTCGGCCATTGATTGAAATAAAACGAAATAATTTGATATATAAGTTAAATTTAAATTAAACTTTAAATACTTTTCATACTTGCCTTTTTACACTTTAATAACATTTTTCATTTTTAAATTCTCATTTTAGCACCGTTTTTATTTTGTTAAGGTCATTTTTATATTTAATTACGCCAGAAATTGGCTATTTTAATATTGCTTATATTAAATATGCCTATGCGTATTTTTTATTTTATTAAATATTATTCGATATTTAGTTAATATTCATTTCGATATTTAGTGAATATTCAAAATAGACGCTCAAAATAAAATAGAATAAAATAAAAATAGAATAGAATAAAATATCGAAAATTGATCTATGTCACATTATATAGTGTTATATAGTTGAAATAAATGAATAAATAATCCCCCATATTCGTTTTTGTTTGTGTGATTTTGTTATTATGTTATAATGTTGTTATAATGTTATTATGTCTGTGAAGAAGGCAGGATTGTATGTTCTTTAATTTCTTTTATTAGCGCGACGTAAGGCGCGCTAAGTTTGCTAGTTATACTAATGCTGTATATTATATATGCTACACTGAAGGGTGAAATATCAAAAACGACCTAAAAAACATGGACATTAACCTTTAGGAAAATAGAATAGAGACAGTAGAAGTTATTTTATGTGTGTAAGAATATTAGTGTTTTAATAATTTAATTTCTTATATTATTATAACATTATTATATTTCTATATATTATTATAATATTATTATATTAAAGTTGTGTAAGACTTTTGGATCACTCTGTATATCTATATAGAAAAAGGCTAACAGAGTTTACAGTTGATACTTATACAAAGATACTTAACTATACATAGCCATATACAGTCGAACCTCTTTAATTCAACACCCCAAGGGATCAGAGCTTTCGGTTGAATTAAAGGAAGTGTTGAATTAAGGTTATATGGTTATATGATTAGGTAATCATCTAACTCGCTAAAATATATATTTTTTAATAGCTTTGTAATATAAATTAATGATATTAATTGAAACCATTGTGTGTTTTTATATTATTTTCATGATTAACTTTTAGTATCAGTGACAAAATGGCATTAATACATATTTTAGAAACATAAATAATTGTAACAAATAAATTTATTGGCAATGTGTTTCTTTTCAGTAATATAATCAAATATTAACTCTACAGACATTAAAATATTAAATATAATATATTAAATAATATTTTATTCTAATTGAAAAATATAGCAGTTGAAAGGAAATAAATATGGTAAATAAAAAGAAAATTTTAAAATATTATTTTAAAATAATCATGAAGATCTTTTAAAAAATTCCTTTATAGATATCTGTTTTTGCACTGAAATCCTATTCAGGATGTATTCCAGATGGCATTTTGAAAAAACATGCATGCCTTTCTTCCTCTGAAATGTCTTTTAATAAATAAATTTTAATGTATTAAAGGCATCCACTGCTGCTGCAGGTGTTATTGATTTTGTGTTTAAATCTTTTATAATAACACAGAAATGGAATATTGAAATAAAATGTTATCATAATCATTGTTGGATCATTTTATAAATATTTATTTATTTAAAAAGAAATTATTTATAAATTTAAAAATAGCTAAAATATTTCAATGTTAAAAATAAAAAAATAAAAATTATTATTAGTTAGCGCATGATGCCGAAATTCCCGCGTAAAAAAAACAACAATAACATCCGCGAAATTGCGCAACGGCACTGCAAAGTGAAACTTAAACTAACCAGAAACCAAAAGTGCGCAGGCGCGATCGTATCGACGCCCGCTGTTGCCGATCGTCGCCGCCCGCCGATGCCGATCGTCGCCGCCGTAATACCGTTTAGCGGTAAAGTTGCATGTAAAATAACATTCAACTGTCGAAATTCGAATTTTAAAATGGTCGAACTATCGGAACTGTCGTATTATCGATACTGTCGAATTACGGTTTGTTATTTGATAGGCCGGAGGTCGGGACATCGGAACATGGTCGAATTATCGCCGAGTGTCGAATTGGGGTGTGTCGAATTAACGAGGTTATACTGTATATACCAATTTTTTCGTTATTTTTTGCTTCAAATGAACGTTTTAATTTTATTTCCCAAATATTAATAGATTTATTTAATTTTATTCGATTGTACAATCATAGATTTTTACTGTTGGCAATCTTATTTGTTTTTTATTCTATTTGTTATTTATAATCATCAAATTGTTTATTTTAAAACACGTTCCTTTGTATTGTTTCTATGCTGCAGGGGCCTGGGTTACCATTATGTTACTACTACTACTACAACAACTACAAAATGGCTTTTATTAGTGCCCATTGCCCTGTATGAATTCGCCATACAACAACAAAATAATACAGTAATTGTTTTCTCTCTTTCCCCATGTACACGTGAGCCTTTGTTTGAAAAGGGATTTATTTACACATCTGTTCTAAAACTTTCCTCACTACCTCTTTTGTGTATGAATCTATTTACAATTGATCTGTTGAAATTATAGAGTTCTGCTGCTATATATATTTTTTCTGAAATAGTTATCAGCATCTTCAGTGGGTTGATAAATCTCCAGAAGGTGTTTTTAAGAGTTTTTTATTTCTTACTTCTCTAGATATTTGCATTCTATGATATAGTGGGAGATTTGATCAGATATCATATTTCCACAAATCCTGCAGTGAATGTTTTCCTTTTTGATGATGAGAACATGACTTTCTCTATCTAGAGTTGAAGTAATTCTAGTCCGTACGATGAAGGCTATTATCTTCGATGACAGATTCCATGACAAGTATCGTTCTGGCATAAATGAATTACAGATAAGTTTATTGTTTGAAAATATTTTCGAATTGTCGAGTCTAGCGAAGTCTTGTTGAATAAGCTGTACTATTTCTATTTTCATAATCTTAGGAAGTTATTTTTTAATTGTATCATAGTTCGGTGGGAGGTTCAGCCATGACTGACCACAACATTTGATTATATCATTAACGGTTTTGTATAATCCTATAGAGTTTTTTGGCATTTAATGTACTTCTTTCTGTATGTTCCAGCATAATTTTGGTAGTCTGTACTTGTCCATTTCCAGTATTGTCATGTAGTATTTCAATGTTAATTTTGTGGCGGTAGCAGTAAGTACGATTTTTCCAGTTTCCAATCTTAGTATGTACTCCAGGATATATCTAGGTAAATCAAGAAAGTTTTTTATAAATGAAGTTGCTCTATAATTTCCTCATTTTCGCAGGCCCACACTGGGGCCGCGTAAAAAATAATTGATTTTATCGAAGATTCAAATAGTTTGAATGCAACTTCTATATAATCTTTTTTTTCTCTTTTAAGAAAACCAATGGTTGAGTTTAGTGCGGTATATGCGTTTGTTTTGAAAACTAGCGCAGCTTGTCTGGTACTGTGTGTGTTTGTATAGGGAAATCCCAGATATGTTATTTTAGGGGTGCCTTCCCAGAACCAGTTTTCATTTCTTGCTGGTCTTCCACCATTTCTGAACACTATTATTTTTGACTTTTTTTTTCATTTAAAACTAATTTATTTTCCTTCAGATAAGTTCTAAGTAAATTGATTTTGCTTTGCAAATTGATTTTTGATTCTCCTATTATTGCTTTGTCATCTGCATACATGAAAAGATGAAGGAAGCCGAAGTCTGGAAGATAGAATTCTGTAAGTGAAGAATTATTATAATGTTCAATTAGATCAGATATATTGGTTATAAATAGTAGAGGTGACAGTGGCTATCCTTGTAAAACTCCGGAATCAATTTTTAAATTGTTTAAGTATTCACCTTTCCATTTAACTGAGATTTTTGCTGCCTCATAATTCTATATCTTCCCACCTGATCATCAGGTTTGCTTTATGGAAGGTTTCATTGTCGCCTTTATTTAGGAGTTTCTTGTAGAAGATAAACCAGTCCTTTATATCTATATCGGCTGATAGGGTTACTTTTTTCTGAGAATAGATAGAGCGCTCCAGAAAAATTTGGGATTTCTAGCATTTTTTATTTTGTCTATATTGTCTTTATTAAATTTATCTCTTTTTGTTTTTAGTAATTTTAAGTATTTTCCTATATAATTTTCCGGTCCTGTTCTCTTCGGCTGAATTAGTATATTTCTTTAAACTTAATTTAATTGTGTTTTTCATTTGATAGCAATTCCTGTCGTTCCAGGGTTTAGAAATTGTGTTGCATTTATTTACTATTTTGGTAATATTTGATAGTTCCATTGCCTCGAAAATTTGCTCGGTGAAATTTGCAGTCATTGTATCAATATCTGTAGCGATGTCATATATTTCTTCTAGTGCATCCAGATTTCGTTTTAGTAGTTCTTCATTTTGAGACCAGTCGTATTTTCTAAATGGTATCAGGTTTTTTTTGCGTTGATTGCTTCTTATTATGATCTGTATTTATTACTCAGATTATTGGTAGATGGTTAGAATAGGGGAGTTCTTCTATCCACATATCAGATATGCTCTCTATTAGGCTTTGTGTGAACATAAAAGTAGTCGGAGACTGATGAACCTCTATCTGACACAAATGTAAATAACCCTTCTGTGTCTCCTTTTGTTCTTCCATTTGCTATTGTTATTGAGTTTGAATCATTGAAGGCAAAGAGTCTTTCTGATAATGGAGAAATTATTTGGTCTTTGGAATGTCTGTGCTTATTTAGGGTTGTTTTTAATTGTAATGGGTTGTGCAGACTGCCCCTGTTCCCTGTTCTTATATTTATGTCTCCAGCATTCAGGAACTTATTGCACTATTTTATTTGGTATTCGATCTAATATATCAATTTAGCTACATTTTGTTCATGTGATGCATTGGGGGAGGGGGGGGGGGGGGTAGGTATGTAAAAAGCAAGCATGTGTTCACATCAGACCCATCGATTAATTTGTTTATAATTATTGTTATCCAACAGGAACCTACCTCTGGTTTTTTAATTGTAAATTGTAGATTTTTCCTAAGCCCTACTATAATTCCTCCGGAAGCTCTTCTTTTTATTTCTGTCTTAATGGCTGGGAGTTGTATAATATGGTAATCCTCTGTCAAAATTTTGGTTTCTTCTATAAGCCATGTTTCAGTAATTGCAAACACTTCGATTTAAAAAAAAATAGTCTATGAGTAAAATTAACGATATAATTCTGTGGTATCCGTTAATATTCCAGTGTAGTAATCTAATTGTTGCATTCTTAGCAGTAAACTGTTTGGAAACATTTTTAGAATTTTCGCGCAGCCCGATATTTAAATTTGCAGGTGTTTGCTATATGGATATTCCGGTACCATTAACTACCTGGCTGTTTTTAACCTGGTAACTGACACCGTTTACAAGCAGCCTATTATCCCTCAGTTTCGCTTTAGTACTCCTCTCTGACAGTTCTTTCCTTTTTGTATTCAAGATGCATCTTTGATCTCGGATTTTAGGGCTATAGTCCTTGTTTATGAAAATCCTATCATCCCTGAATCTGCCTGAGTTCCTGAATATTTTTGTTCTAATCGTTTGCTTCGGTATTTCAACTATGACAGGAGAACTAGGTCTTCTTGAGAGACAGTAGCAACGTGTTATCTCCAGTTCCTCTGTAATTAGCAATTTTTAATTAATTATTTTTGTAACTTTTGTCTAAGTCTCTCATCAGAGCTTTCATTTTCAGTTCCATTTAATCCGTATATTACGAGGTTATTTTCCCTGATCTTTCTCTCCATTGATTCGACATGTTCGTCCAATCTCAGTACCCTAGCATCGTTCTCGGTAATCGCTTCCATTCCTTTTTTTAGGGACGTCTCAACGGCACCGAGTCTCTGGTACCAATCCATATCTTTTTTTCGATACTTTGTAATCTGGTATTTATTCTTTCACCTAAGTCTTTTAAATCTAAAGCCATTTGTTTAATAAGGGTTTTTAAGTCTTCGTCACCTGATTCTTTCTGTCTGGACGATTGTGGTGACAGTAGGGTTGTTTGTTTCTTAGTTGGAAGACCGGGGTTGAGTTCGACGCCACCAATAATCAGAAGAATGTTACTAGTACTATTGTTTTAAATTAATTTATAATATATATATATATATATATATGAAAAAATAGTGCGAATGTAATATTGTACTGGGATAAGGTGCATACATTGAGAAAAAGGCATCTACTTATCGTGCAACTGAAAGTTGCTGATGGCTTGCGCCATCTATCGGAATAAATATCAACTATTCTAGTTGGTTTTTAATTATTCCAAAATTGGACAAATACCCATTCTTGATTATTCAAGAAAAGCTAACTACGGACGCGTTTCGGGCTGTTGGCCCTCATCAGCGTGGTGCAAGCTGTACCTAAACGACCAAAAAATTGGTCATTAAGGCATCCTGAAAAATCATGAAACGGGTAGTTAAGGCCAGAATTGCGTGAGGACGCTACAAAATGTGAAAAAATAGTACAAATGTAATATTGTACTGGGATAAGGTGCATACATTAAGAAAAAGGCATCTACTTATCGTGCAATTGAAAGTTGCTGATGGCTTTCAGTTTCACGATAAGTAGATGCCTTTTTCCTAAGAATTGGGGTTGATATTTGTTCTTCATTGTCCATGTCCAAAATATGGCCTTCCTGTAAAAAACATAGTTTATCATCAATATCTATTAACTTTATGTTAGAATTTTGGTTTACTATTAAGTCATTTTCTATGTTAGTGCTATAGGTAGTGAAGTAAAAAATCTGCTTCTGGGTAAAATAATTTAAGCTTATTAGACTGTATAATTTATGTTTGTTTTCTTTGGGGTAAATTGGGTTTATTAATTTCATATGTGACTGGAGAAAGGTGTTTTAAAATTGTAAATAGGCCTATATACCTTTGTGTTAATTTACCAGAGTTTGGATAAATAAAGGTCTTCACTAATACCTGATCTCCTTCTTCAAAAATGGGTTCTGGATGTTTAAATCATAAAGTTGTTTATATAAGGAAGAAAAAAATTTTTGCAACAAGTTTCTTTTATTCTGAAATTTGGCAAGCTTTCAGGCGTTAGCCTATCATCAGGCCGAATCGCAAATATATTTGCGATTCGGCCTGATGATAGGCTAACGCCTGAAAGCTTGCCAAATTTCAGAATAAAAGAAACTTGTTGCAAAAAATTTTTTCTTCCTTATATTACTGATTGTAATTATTTAGGTTTTTATAAAGTTGTTTGCTGTGTTCATGGGATTTTATGGTTCTTTCAATGGCTAATTTTCTTGCCTTTTCTATTGGTGTATGTGTTTCTGTGTCATGTTCTATATACTGTGGTTGTATTCCATAGTATAGGAATTTAGGTGTAAAGCCTGTTGTGGTATGTACTGTTTCATTATAGCTTTCAGGAATTTTATGTTTATATTTTGCCCAAGGAATCTTTAAATTAGCATTATATTCACATCTTAACCTATTAATGATAGTGGAATTTAATCTTTCTACTTTTGTATTTGTTTCTGAGTGATGGGAACTGGTGAGTAAATGCTTAACATTATTTCTTTCTAAAAAGTGTTTAAATTTATTGCTAAGAAAAGCTGCATTTCTGTCAGGTATTAATATTTCAGGTTTATTAATTTGGAATAAATTTCTCAAACAAATTATATAGGAATCAGTTGATACAGATTTTGTAGGAAAAGACCAAAGGAATCTATTATGATGATCTACTATCATATGGATACTGTGTCTTGTTGCCCCATAATTATGTAACCCGCCCAATGTTACTAGAGAAAACATGTGTTTGGGGTGTGTAGCTATTGGCATCTGTTGTAGTGGTCCATAAACAGTTCTGTTATTCCTAGACTTGTTAAACTGGCAAGTTTCACAATGTTTGGTGTAATTAGCAATATCCCTAGTCATATGTGGCCAATAATAGTGTGGAGAAATTATTTTAGTCATTTGAGTTGTTTCAATATGTCCATGTTTTGTATGTACTTTGCTTAATAATTTGTGTCTTAGTGATTGTGGTACATAAGCTCTTTTAAAACCCGTTCTATTAATTATAAAGAGATCATTTTGTATTTTAAATTTACTATTGTTAATTTGTTCTGTTGATTGGTGTTATTTTAACTCATTATATGTTAGGTAAAATAAGACAGGTGCTCTTGACAGCATCACACACACATGTCTGCTTCTATATTATTTAATCCTTTAATTTGTTTAATGTCAAAGCTATATTGAGATAGAATTAAGGACCATCTAAATAACCTACCTTGTGGATTTTTACATTTTTGATCGATTTTAAAGGTAAGTGATCTGTGTGCAAGGTGAAATGTATGTTGTGTAGATATGTGTGAAATCTTTGCACTGAATTAATGATAGCAGGTGTTTCAATTTCTGAGGCAGTATAATTCTGTTCATAAGGGTGAAGTTTTCTTGAAAAATAACCTATGGGGTGAAAAATGCCTTGTTCATCCGGTTGTTTAAGAACTCCTGCTACTCCTAGACTTGAGGGGTCTCTGAATAAATGGCATGGTTTTGATGGGTCATAAATATATAGTACAGGTTGTGATATGAGTGAATATTTAATTGTTTGGAAGGCTTGTTCATGTTTCGCACTCCAAAACCAAGGAGCATTTTTTAACAAAAGTTCATTTAAAGGTGACCTAATTTGCGCATAATGGGGAATAAATTTATTATAAATATCTATGGTGCCTAAACATCTCTGTAAGGTTTTAATATTATATGGTCTATTTAATTTTAAAATTGCTTCAATATTTGTGTTATTTGGTGTATATTTTCCTGAGTTAATAGTGTATCCTAAGAATTGTATTTCTTTTTGTAAAAATTTGCATTTATTGAGATTGAGCTTTATATCCTCTTGTTCGAATATACTTAATATGTCATCTAAATGTTTAGTGTGTTCTTCATAAGTTTTGGAGTGTATAATAATGTCATCAAAATAATTTGAGGCATAATGTATGTTATGTTTAGTGAAATCTGACTTCATAATCCTTTCAAATTGTGAAGGTGCATTTTTCAGACCATATGGAAGTCTATTCCATTCATAACATCCTAATTGTGTTACAAATTAAGTTTTATGTTTATCTTTTTCATCTATGGGTATATGCCAGTATGCCTTTTTAAAATCTAGAATTGTATATATTTTTTACTGTGATAACCTATCTATAATTTGTTCTATAAGTAGAATTGGGGTATGTTCTGGAACTGTTTTTGATTAAGTTTTCTAGAATCTATACAGAGTCTTGTGGGGTGAAATGGGGCATCAGAATTTGTATTCACTGATAATGCAGGAGAACTATAGGGGCTAGATGAGGGTCTAATAATATCATATTTTAGTAATTCAGTTATTTGTTTTTGTATTTCAGCATTATTGTAAAAATATGTCCTATATGGCTTTTGTGCTATGGGAATTCTATATACAGTTACGAGCGTCATTCCTCATCTCCTAATCAACTCTGTCACCGTTTGCTTTTTTTTTGGAATGGCGCCCTCCTATTGTTTGGCTACGATCACGCCACCTTTGCCCCCACCCCCATCTTGCCTCCCCCACTCGCTTTTTCGTTTTTGTAACTATTGTGTTGGAGCGGATCGCTCCTTAAATAAATGCATATATTAGTTAATAACTAAATGGAATCCTCTCTTTCTTTTTCCCAGTATGAGACGCCTACGGAAGCCAACAGTACATAGACAGATAAAGCACATAGGCTATAGTTATTAACTAATATATGCATTTATTTAAGGCGCCAATTTATAATTGTAACAAATAGTGTTAAGGTATAAGAGGTCGAATTAAAGAAACCTCCCTTAACATATAAAAACTTTTACCCAAAGTCTTGATATTGTTTGGGCTGCCTCGGGTGATCAAGCAAGAAAGAAAATAAGGAAGACAAAACCAGCGGCTACACCTGTAAAGCTCTCGCTCTACTAAAAGAAACTCTTTATTTAAACAACACGGCTAAGTTATATACATTCAAAAGGAAATTTACATAATAATTTATACATTCAATAGAAATCTACATTCCTAGTCATACATTCAAAAATATATTTACATACTATATGTCATGACTTTTAACATACCCCCACCTTTCTTTTTTGTAAAACAAGAAAGAAAAAATCCGTTCCACCGTGATGGGTGGATCCTGGTAGGTGGGACACCGTTGCAGGGAGCCCAGGCTCTTATCCAGGAAAACCATCTTCTCCTCGGCACACTGCGGCACCCTCTCCATACACACCACCGGAGATTGCCCCATAAGCGTCCATCTTCTTCTTCCAAAGACATCGGAGGTAGTCCCAATCATCTTCCTTGATGGCCATCACCTGGAAATATCTCCTGATGTCGGCCAAAACTCCGAACTTATTTTCCCGAATTTTTATCCCTATCTCAGGAATTCTCCTCAGTAGATTGGGTATCTTTTTTAAATATCGTCTCAAGGAGAGTCCGTTGTATCTTCGACTGGAAGCGTCGTCAAATGCTGGCCGTATAAGCGTCGTTTTGGACACACTCTTAAACAAAAGGTGACGGGGCAAATAGTGTCCTTCAACCTCAGGTGGATTTTCATTGACTCCTTCAATGAACCCCTCACTCAACCAATCTTTTAGATCAATAATATTTCCTTCCACCTTTGATTCAGTACCTTGTTCTGCATCTAGGTTTTCTTCCACCTTTGAATCAGTACCCTGTTCTGCATCTAGCTTTTCTTCCACCTTTAAATCAGTACCCTGTTCTGCATCTAGCTTTTCTTCCACCTTTAAATCAGTACCCTGTTCTACATCTAGCTTTTCTTCCACCTTTGAATCAGTACCCTGTTCTGCATCTAACTTTTCTTCCACCTTTAAATCAGTACCCTGAGCTACTGCTTTAGAATTGTTCACCGATTCATAACCTTTAATTGCTGTTCCAGAATCCTTTACTCCATTACCCTTGGTTTCAGCTTCCGAATCCCCTATTCTATCGCCTTTGGACTCAGCTTCAGAATCTTCCTTATTCTTTAAATTTGCATCTTCACATTTTTCATTAGCAGTTTCCTCCTTCGTAAGAGACCTTGCGCTTTCCTTTATCTTAAATTCCGTATCTCCAGTTATTCTTGCTTTCACCAATTTCCTCGATGCTGGAACTTTGACAACTCTTTCCTCATTTTCCTCATTATCATCAATCGATTCAGTTTCATCATCTGAAATCTTCACTTGATCAGCGCCTTCAGCTGCTGCTCTAGAATTGTTCACCGGTTCATAACCTTTAATTGCCGTTCCAGAATCCTTCACTCCATCGCCCTTAGGCTTCGCTTCAGAATCCTTTACGCCTTCTCCCTTAGGCTTCGCTTCAGAATCCTTTACTCTGTCGCCCTTAAGCTTCGCTTCAGCATCCTTTACTCCATCGCCCTTAAGCTTCGCTTCAGCATCCTTTACTCCGTCGCCCTTAGGCTGATCTTCAGAATCCTTCCTTCCTTCGTCCTTAGGCTTCGTTTCAGAATCCTTCACTCCGTCGCCCTTAGGCTTCGCTTCAGAATCCTTTACACCTTCGCCCTCAGGCTCCGCTTCAGAATCATTTACTCCGTCGCCCTTAGGCTTCGCTTCAGAATCATTTACTCCGTCGCCCTTAGGCTCATCTTCAGAATCGTTCATTCCTTCGTCCTTAGGCTTCGCTTCAGAATCCTTTACGCCTTCGCCCTTAGGCTTCGCTTCAGCATCCTTCATTCCTTCGCCCTTTGGCACCGCTTCAGAATCCTTTTTTCCGTCGCCTTCATCTCCTGCTTTTTGACCTTCAGATTCTTTTACTTCATCTCCCTTATCTCCGTCTTTAGAATTCACTTTATCGGGTTTTGCTTCCGCTTCCTTTGCTTTGTCTTTATCCTCAGCTTCCTTCACACCTACAAAGCTATCAACTGCCGTTTCAGAATCCTTCACTTCATTGCATTTAACTGCCGCTTCTGTTTCCTTCCCTTCACCGCCTTCAACTGCCGCATTCAATTCCTTTTCTTTAATAGCACTCACAGCACCTTTTTTGCCCTCATATTCAATATCTATTATAGAGGAAGCAGAACAAGCTTCCTTTAGCATTCTAGCTTTAGCTAGAGCAGGCTTCACATCCGTAGCTCTAGCAGTTTTTACAGAATCCTCTTTTTTCCACGCCTTCAATTTCATCTTTCATAGACTCTTCTGAGCTTTTCGATAGAGACGTAGAAGTAGTCTGAAGTTTGATAACTTTCTGATTATCGGTATCTGAATTCGGAGAGACACTAGACGCCCCTGGTGGAATTTGAGAAGTCTTGGCCTTAGCATCCCTTTCCCGCTCACGCATAACGCGAATTCTAGCCTTTAAATAAAATCTTTCCATTATGTAAATTTCACACTCCTCAAATTCCCTATTGACCTCTTCGTCAGTAGCCTCATCTTTGGATAATATGACTGACTGGCATAGCTCGTTTAGATTCGTAAGTTCTACATAGAGAACCTCTATCCTATCGAATTTTGCATCCACCCTTATACTATCAATTGAAGGCTCTTTCAGTTCGATATTTAAATCATTAATTAATTTTGTAAAGTTACCTCTCACCGCCCTACGACGTCTCCATTCCACCTCGCTAGCTTTAGTCTTGTCTTCCTAGATTTATCTTGAGCTTCTTCAACTTCTTTTCCCTTGGGCATCTTCAACTTCTTTGCCTTTGAGCTCCTTCAATTTCTTTGCCTTTGAGCTCCTCCAACTTCTTTATCCTTACTTGAGCTTCTTCAACTTCTTTATCCTTACTTGAGCTTCACTTTTCCCTTGAGCTCCCTTTAACCTTTAACAAAGGGCTTTTTGAGCTCCTTTAAACCTTGAGCTTCACTTTTCCTTTGAGCTCCTTTTAACCTTTAACAAAGGCTTTTTGAGCTCCTTTAAACCTTTAACAAAGGGCTTTTTGAGCTCCTTTAAACCTTGAGCTTCACTTTTCCCTTGAGCTCCGCAGATTCTCACTCTCCCTCTGCTACTCGGCAGGCTCCAATACTTCCTCTACTACTCGGCAGGCTCTAATACTTCCTCTGCTACTCGGCAGGCTCCAATACTTCCTCTGCTACTCGGCAGGCTCTAATACTTCCTCTGCTACTCGGCAGGCTCCAATACTTCCTCTGCTACTCGGCAGGCTCCAATACTTCCTCTGCTACTCGGCAGGCTAATACTTCCTCTGCTACTCGGCAGGCTAATACTTCCTCTGCTACTCGGCAGGCTTCAATACTTCCTCTGCTACTCGGCAGGCTAATACTTCCTCTGCTACTCGGCAGGCTTATACTTCCTCTGCTACTCGGCAGGCCAATACTTCCTCTGCTACTCGGCAGGCTAATACTTCCTCTGCTACTCGGCAGACTAATACTTCCTCTGCTTGACCAGCCCACGCAGCCCACCCGGGGACGCCACAAATGTTAAGGTATAAGAGGTCAAATTAAAGAAACCTCCCTTAACATATAAAAACTTTTACCCGAAGTCTTGATATTGTTTGGGCTGCCTCGGGTGATCAAGCAAGAAAGAAAATAAGGAAGACAAAAACCAGCGGCTACACCTGTAAAGCTCTCGCTCTACTAAAATAAACTCTTTATTTAAACAACACGGCTAAGTTATATACATTCAAAAGGAAATTTACATAATAATTTATACATTCAATAGAAATCTACATTCCTAGTCATACATTCAAAAAGATATTTACATACTATATGTCATGACTTTTAACAAATAGTATTTGAATAAAAACATTCAATCGGGTAAAACACGGGCGTTGCCCGGGTCATTCGGCTAGTATTATCTAAAAGAGATATGCAAATTGGGTTAGTCTTTATGTGTCCTATATCAAAATTATGTTTAGAGAAAACATTCTTATATTCATGCAATATATCTGAGATTGTTTGATTTGAGAAATTATGATTAATATCTACTTTACTAAAGTCTAAATATGAATTATAATTACGTTATAGAGTACGGTTGTCTAATACTGTGAAATGAGTTAGAATCAATAATGTGATTTGAGAGAGAGAGAGAGAAGTAGGATCTATAAGTTTAACATTTGTAGTTGGTATTAAAAGATACGAATTTTTAACATAGTATGGGTCTGAAATACATAGAGTAGTGGCATATGACTACTGAATATCAGTTTTTGGATTAAAATAATACAAAAATTTATAATTTCGGAAAAGAAGGTTTTTGAAAAATCTATTTGTAACTTAAATATATAAAATGTTGGTAAACCTAAAATAAGATATTCTATTGGACTACAACAAACAAGCATCTCTTGATACCATGTAAGTTTTCCTAAGGTAAGTTGAAGCAAAATTTTGCATAATGGGTAACTAAATCCTTCTACCTGACCTATTCTTTCTTTTGGGGAATTGTCTGATATTTTATAATAAATGGAGTTTAAATATTTCAAAGTGATAATAGAGATAGATGATGCAGTGTCAAGTACACAAGGTAAAGATATTTGGTTTATAAATACAGAGAATAGTACGAATGTAATAATGTTCTACCTGGGTTGATAAGCTTAGGATGATTATTGTTCTTAAGTGGGCAGTCTCTATGGAAATGGATCTGGTTGGGTAGCTGGTGTAATGCACATACCTTGCAGGGATATGGAGGCTGGTTCATTGATTTGTGGGGTTCTTGCTTGTGGTGAGCTGCTGCTGCTGTCCTGGGAAAAGGCTGGTATTGATGAGCTTTGGAGGAGTTGGAGTTGAATCTGGATTTACTGGATTGCTTGTACTTGTAGGGTGTTTTTGGGTTTCTTCTTCTTTTGTTGATAATTTTAATTGGGTTGTAACTTTAAACCAATCTGAGGGTTCTTGCATCCTTGCAGCTATTAAATATTTTTAAGGTGGTTTGGCATTCCATCTGTTAGTGCTTCTAATAAAAGTGTTTTTTCAAAGGTTTAGGTTTTTGGCTAAAGCAGATTTTTCCTTAAAATATTGTTCCAGATCATCTTTATCATTATATTTTAAATTTAGAAACCTACTTAATAAATTTGAATCCTTAATTGTGTGTGAAATATGATGTTAATTTTTGTTCAATTTCCCCCCAATTATCTATATCTTGTAATTCTTCTATGTAATAACTGAATGATTCTCCCTTGAGATAATTTGATATATTAGTTAGTTTAAAATCTTCATCAAGATGTTTCTGTAAACATTTTTGTTAAAGAATTTGAGCCAAGATATTATGTCTAAATTTTGACCATTAAATTTCGGTATTTCTATAGTACTTGGATTAGGCGTCATGGCATGTTCTACATTCCTTTGTTTGCGCGACATTTTGTAAAAATAGTTTATAAAATTTGAATAATAATTTATTGAATAATTGATTAATTAAGTTGGGAATCAGGTAATCCTGTCGGCTTATTGTTATGAATATTTTGTTGTTGTTGTTAGATAAAGGGTTGATAAGACAAAGGATCGATAAGATAAAGGGTTGGTGCAGTCGTGATAAGAAAAATATAATTATTTACCGTCAGGTAGCTTTTAATTTCAATTACCTGAGGAGAGATTACACATTAGTAATTTAGTTATAGAATTTATAAAGTTAATCCTATATTAGTGATATAAAAGGATAAATATGTTAACTACGCATATTTACAACAAAACTGAAAGTCTTTAAAAAAAACGATGATAACAAAAGTAAAATTATCAATGAATAAAAAAATATATATATTTTTTAAATATAGAACTATTTGAGTTTTTTTTATTATATAATATATATATATATATATCAAAATTCGAAACTATTATAGACGCGCATGATTCTTCTTAAAAATAAACAATTTCTAATGCCCTTACTACAATGGAAACATTAATGAGATGTATAAATATTTGTAATTCTGCTGTCCTCAAAGTTTATATCCATAGTTCATATAAAATACCCATTCAAAGAGTCTAGCATCAGTATCACTATAAAAGGAAGTTCCAAAAATGCAATATAATAGCGATATGATAGATTAAACTGGCGAAATCGCTGGGAGGGTTCACCACTAATGAGCCAGGCCCTCCCATTAATTTTTCCATTGCAGTAAGGACAAGAGAAATTGTTTATTTTTAAAAAGAATCATACGCGTCTATAATAGTTTCGAATTTTGATAACAAATGGCGCGCTAGTGCATCATAATATAATTACTATAATAAAAGACACAATTTAATATTTGCGGAAGAGCGATTGCTCGAATATTTATAAATGTATGTGATTCTGCTCTTTTCACAAAGCTTATGTCCATTGTTCATCTAAAATACCTATTCAAAAATCTAGCATCAGTATCACTATAAAAGGAAATTCCAAAAATGCAATATAACAGCGGTATGGTAGATTAAACTGGCGAAACCGCTTAGAGGGTTCACCACTGATGAGCCAGGCCCTCCCATTAATTTATCCATTGCAGTAAGGACAGTATAAATTGTTTATTTTTAAAAAGAATCATACGCGTCTATATTAGTTTCCAAATTTGTTAACAGATGGCGCGCCAATGAATTATAAAATATATATGTCATAATTTGCCTGATGCCCAAAAGGTATAATTTATTTTCCCCCTAATTAATATGTTAATATGTAAATACAAATTAACTCATCTAAAAATCTGTACAAAATAAACGTGGGAGCCAGCGCGCGCGGGCGAAGGCTACGGCACTGGTCGCGCGCGCGCGCTCACGAGTGTGGTACAAGTTTTTTTTCGAAGCATACATGCACAACGGCTGCGCCCTTTCATTCGACAACGACGAATACGACAATTAAGAATCGAAAAAAATAATAACCTCAAAATAATTGGCAAGGCAAAGAGACAAGAAGGCCAGCAAGAGGCCGAATTATATCAAGAGAAGAAGTCGGTGATAGAAGAACTAACAGCGATAATGAGAAGACCTGGGCGGGACGCGCCCACCACTGCTACCAGATTTAACGGATCAAGTTCCGCGGAGTCGTTCTTAAGGGAGCTTAACAATCCGTTAAGGCGATCATCCGAAGATGTCCCTCATACCCAGAAGCGACCAAGAGGATCACCCTCCACCCCGCCTAAATCATGCAAGCACTGCCAAGGGCCCCATTGGAAAAATTAGTGCCCACAAAGGTCCACCTTGCCTGGACAGCGTGCCGATCATCCTCGACTATCGACACCACCGCTGTACTTTCGTGACCCAAGAGACAACGCTGCCGAATGACTTGAAGTACAACCCACACGCCATTAACGTGGTAAATACCCTGACTCTCAAGTTGCTACTAGCCAACCATATATGTTCTTTTCTAATAGATACTGGCGCTAAAATTAATATCATTTGTTTAAAACAATTCAAAACATTAGGAACTAAAATGTTACCTTCAAATAATGATATTACTATTAGAACTTTGTCTCATAATATCCAACCTGTGGGATTTGCACTTATTTTAGTTACTGTAGGATCCATTAAGGAACACTTGCTATTTTATATAATAGATTATGATATACCAATTGGCATTTTATCTTTAAATTCATTGGGGATATTTATATTAACTATTGAATTTTTTCAAAAATAATATATCAGAATAATATCATGTTAACACAGTCACAATATTGTTTTAAAGATTATTTTACGCCATCATTAAAAAACTTTAAAATTCAACCCGACCCTAATAACCATACCATACCCCACACTACTCAATCTTTTCCTCATTACAACCTTAATAGTACCACAAATGTAGAAAATTATATAGTTGCACATCCTCATCTAATAAATGAATGTAAAATCTTATTAGAGAAAATATTGGTTTGTTTCCTATCGATAAGCTTTCAGTACCTGCGTTAAATATCGACCCGGTTTAAATTATACCTAAAAGTGATAAGATTATAACACTACGACCATATAGAATACCATATAGGGATTACCCTGAAATGAAAATTCAAATAGAAAAAAAAATTTAGAAAATGAAATGATAGAACCATCGAATAGCTCATATGCCGCTCCCGTAACACTTGCTAGAAAAAGGGATGGCTCGAAACGTTTTTGTGTAGATTTTAGAAAACTTAAAGAATTAATGTCCGTAGATAATTATCCCATACCTCTAATAGAAACAGTACTAGTTCAATTATCTAATTACACATACTTTTCCACCATAGATATAATCTCCGCCTTCTGGCAAATTCCTATCCATCCTGAATCTAGGCCCCTACTTTCCTTTGTAACCCACCTGGGGCAATATCATTTTAATAGAATTCCATTTGGTCTCAAATTAAGTTTTGATGACTTCATAAGCCATTCTAACAGTTTAGAAGAACATTTAGAACACTTACAGGAATTTTTTCATTTTTGTAAATTAGAAAAAAATAAAAATATATCTTTTTCCAGGACATCTATTGACTACTTGGAATATAAGATTAGTTCAGGTACCTGCACTCCACATGTTAGGAATATTGATGTAATTAACGCCATAAAACCCCCTACCTTGCAATCATTCCTAGGCGCCATTAATGTTTACCACATATTCATTCCAGATTATGCGCGCAATAGAAATCCTCTAAATCAACTTTTGAAAAAGAATGTTAAATGGGAATCGATGTCAGACTGTCAAAAAGGCGTTTGACAAACTCAAACAACTACTTTCATCAGGTCCAATTCTCCATCTTTATAAATCAGATTTGCCCTGTCAGGTGTACTCTGATGCATCTTTGCAAGAGATAGAAGGAGTACCGAAACAGCTTCATCTCTCTCTCTCTCTCTCTCTCCAGATGGAAACTCATATCCAGTACAATATTATAGCCTCACTATGCGCAAATACGGGCGCAATTATACCATCACCGAATTAGAGTGTCTGGCCATAATTGAAACAGTAGGACGTTTCAAGGTCTATCTGCCGGGAAATTGTTTTACCATTTTCACCTATCATTGCGCCTTACAGTGGCTGAAAAACAACAAAAATACGACAGGAAGACTCTTTCGATGGAGTTTGAGATTGTCAGTCTACGACTTTCAGTTGAAGTTCATCAGAGGCACCGAACAACTAGAGGCTGACCTGTCATCTCGAAATCCGTTTTGTGGCCTTTTTGACGCCACGCAATTAAAAATGTACCAAAATGAGCTTCGGGATAATTCCAAGTATGTTCATCAAACCTCAGGCCTGACTACCATCAACAGACGTGGTGTGAGCAAAATAGTTGTTCCGCCATCCTTACGACCCACCATACTGAGAGAATCCCACCAGAAATTCAACCATCCAGGAATTTCTTAATTAACTAGGATCATCTCCCCAAATACTTTTGGAGCGAAATGTCGATGGATATTCGTGCCTTCGTTAAGAATTGTAACATCTGTCAAATGAGCAATACCCCAAAAGGACCGAAGTATGGAGAGTTGGGCGAATTGCCAGAATCCCCGCAGCCATTCGATCTGGTCCCTATGGATACTATAGCCGGATTTGCTAGATATGGGAGTCCAAAAAATTACCTGAATGTAGTAG
This sequence comes from Cordylochernes scorpioides, assembly GCA_030710605.1. Classification (NCBI taxonomy): domain Eukaryota; kingdom Metazoa; phylum Arthropoda; class Arachnida; order Pseudoscorpiones; family Chernetidae; genus Cordylochernes; species Cordylochernes scorpioides. The sequence continues at coordinate 33,587,345 of CP092883.1, forward strand.
TAGACAACGCTACTCGATTCGCATGGACATTCCCATCTTGTTAACCAGTACGACCACATATATTCAAGTAATAAAAAAGGTGCTACAAAGCGATTGTCCGAAGCGTCTCCTTACAGATAGAGCCCATGCCTTTACATCACCGAGGTTTAGGAGATTTATAATCTCCCATAACATACAACCACAATGCTCACTACCAGCAACCAACCACAAGCAAACGGTTTATACGAACGTTTGAACGCAACCCTGACCGGAAACCTTAGGCTCCTCCATCTTCAACATCCTAGAGATAGTTGGACCATGCTCCAATCCAAATAGTTAAGGAATATAACGATACCCCTCATCCCGTCACGGGATTTCTCCCATCATACCTCATGAACGGCTCCCTACCGAAAGAACTGTCACATCTAAATCCTTATCCATCGGTCACTGAATCTAGACGCCTTGCGTTACAGAGAACGAAAGAACGTCATAAACTTGATAAGATTTAATTTGATAAAAATCACAGGTCCACCGACTTTGAGGTAGTCGATCTAGTCCTTACAAAAATTTCCAACACACCAATACGGGCAAATTAGTGCCTTACTTCCTAGGTCCATATGAGATAATTGAGGTGATATCTCCCTATACAGTAAGAATCAATAGACCCAATCAAGCTCAAAACTTAGACACAGAAATTATCCACGTAAACAAATTGAAACATCACACACCTCACTCAAGAAACAACAATAGCGCGCCAAAATCACATTTTATTTATCATCATTTCCCACCTGAAATATTTCATGATGATTATAAGAATTATGTATCTACTTTAGGTAACCCATTTAATCACATGAACCCCGATACATTTCTACTCCTGACACTATCCCAAAGATTGATATCCAATTAGAACCTTCCCCTACAACGAAGATTATGCTCTCATCCTCACCAACAAGTAATCATACTCCGCAAATTAGCCCTCAATTAAGTGCTTCTTTATTAACTGTGACAGTGCGAAATTAGAAATAGGTCAGTTATAAGCAAAAATACGTTAGTTTCGTTGCCCATTATTAAGTATTTTTAATAAGATTAAACAATTTACAATTTGTTTTCTATCCCTCCTTACAATGGCATGTATTATTAACCCAAACATCTCCATGAAGATTATACATTTGCTGATTTATTTATTGCCGTCGTCCCGATTAAGACAAATTCAATCAATCTTGATTCATTGTCTTGAAGATATCTATGGTCCTTTGGAACACCTTCAAAGACTTCATTAATAACTCAGAAAAGAATTGTGACCACGACATTAATATTGATTGCCCTCCATAAGATCCTGTCTTCAGGAATTCCTATATAGAATGGCAGAAATATATTTTTTAATTAGAATACCACCACCTGCGTTGCCCATTGACCACCCCGAACTGATAGTTTTCCCAAATTCATTTCCCTTTAAGGTGTCAGCAGGATTACTGATAGTCACAGACCCGTCTTGAAACGATCTGTTCAGGATGTACGTCACAGAATTCAGTACGTTGCCCTCTGACCATTTGCAATAAACCATTATGTTCACACATCGACATCAAGAGCTATTCTCCTTGCGCTATTCATTTACATATCAGTTCCCTTTTCTCTCCATCTCAAACGAGAAACCTTCCGTGGACTCCAGTGGCCCAATTTGGATCATCCTACCGAATTCTTCGCCACGACCCAAGTCCTCATTCCTCAAACGTACCCTACCTCATCACACATTCATTCCTTTTCATCCCTAAGCATTTTCAACACCCCTTTTCTTACGTTTTTTATGGAGAGTACGGCACAAAGGGGCATGCTCAGTCCATCATCAATCCACCAACACTCCAGCGCAGGAGATCCTCTCACGCACAGAACATTCTCACAAACATATACACAGTCGTAGCCACATCACACAGGTTCGTATCCTGCTACATTTAAAACTTTATTATCTTATGTATTATATATCAAATTTAATGTAGTTTTCATCTTATTATATTTTATTATAATTCTACACAGATTTTTTAATTTTTGTACCATAGTATCAGAAATAAATTTATAAAATTGCCTCCCAATCTTAACTAAATAATTTTAAAATCATTTTGAATTTATTTATCCCACACAGGTTCCATCTGTCATAATTTGCCTAATGCCCAAGAGATATAATTTATTTTCGCCATTATTGATATGTTAAAATGTGAATACAAATTCACCCATCTATAAATCTGTACAAAATAAACGTGGGATCCAGCGTGCGCGGGCGAAGGCTACGGGAACAGGTTCAAGTTCCCGAAGAACTCAATACTTCGCCAAGACCATTCTCAGGCCAGGAACCCAGGAGTGAGCACAAGAACGGCACCCTGCCCATTACAACAAGGTCCGGGCGGATCATCAAGCCACCCAAACTATTTGAAGAATGAAGTTCTTAAAATGGGGAGATTAAACGGCAGCTGGCATGCCTATATAGTAAATTATCAGTGAACAAATTATTATCACTGATGGTACTCTATGGAGTTGCCTTTTTGACTTATTGTGATATATATGTGATGAGGTATCCAATCGACTTGAAATGTGGTGTGTTATCCGTTCGATTCTCGCTATACTGTGTTAACCGAGAGGAACAGTCAGAATGTGGGAGTTTTCCAATACCTCTCTGCACCTTGGAAGAACTTAAAAAGTTCTCACAGAGTACAGGTAATCGTGTTCGAGGTAGAGTGGAAAGCTTAGGAATGTCCATACACAAAAAACGAAGAGACACAGTTGTAGTAGGAAAGTTCTATGAACAGATAAAGTCGAGCTAGGAGAAAGATGGAGATAGAAGAGTTCTTACTATTCTACATAGTCGATTAGGCGGACCTTAGACACAACTGACGAGGGCTTCCGCTGATGGTGAAGTGACTATATTTTTGGTTAGGGTGGGGGTCTTATATATCTTTGCCGAGAGAAGAAGGATTGAATTTCAGCGGACGCAACAAGAGCGTGGATCGGAAGCGAAATTGTATACTCTGGCAACGCCCTGTGATCTTGCTATCTTTATGCCTCCTTTCAACATCTCGATTGTAGACGTTTTTACTTCTAACTCAATCTCTTGCTTCAGCTCAACTCTTAATCTATCACGGAGTTTTATTTATTTAGCACATTTTGTACAAAATACATTACATATGATGATGTAATGACATATGTCAATCATGCGTATAATCATTTACAGATGTGTTTCTATTATACAACATGAAAATCTTGTTATAAGTATTATACAATACAGGTTTATTTGGTTTAAATTACCATATATATCCACATGTAAACCTATGTATGGTGTTAGCCTAAAAGTAATAAATATTTTTCTTTTTAAACTTCCAAATACTTTTTGCTGAGTAACAACAACTAACAAACACGAGGACGTTACAGCTTCAGTATCACTATGAAAGGAAGATCGAAAAAATGCAATATAACAGCGGCATGGTATATTAAACTGGCGAAACCTCTGGGAGGGTTCACCACTGATGAGCCAGACCCTCCCATTTTATTTTCCGTGTGTGAGATAGAAAGGAGCCAAACCTAGTGGATTCTTGTTGGGAGGTGTTATAGGCGAAGGTAACATAGGGGAGCACTGCATTCCAGTTTCTTTTCTCGACATCGACCTACATAGACAACATGTCATCGAGAGTCTTGTTGAGTCTCTCGGTTAAGCCGTTGGTCTGTGGATGTTAGGCTGACGTAAATCGAATTATGGTCCCGCAGAAATCGTTGATTTCCTTTAATGTTCGTGATATAAAGGTTCGACCTCGATCTGAAATTAAGTCTCTAGGAGCCCCATACTTAAGTAATATGTACTTCTACCATGAATTTGGTAACTTCCTCCGCACCTCTATTAGGTATTGCTCTGGTCATTGCGTACCTTGATAGATATTCTGTCGCAACCACGATCCACTTGTTGCCGTTGTTCGAAACAGGAAATCTCCCCAACAGATCTATTCCTACCCATTGAAAAGATTGGGTTACAGGTGGGTTTGGTACCAGTTGTCCTGGTGGGCGCCCCGTGGATCATTTTGCCTTTGACATTCTCTGGGATGTAACACATATTGTTTCACAGATCTGTACAGGCTGGGCCAAAATTAATTTTCCTAACTCGATCTAAGGTTTTGGCAAATTCCAAACGTCCTGCCATCGGTGAATCATGGGCTTCCCTCAAGATGTAAATTCTAATCTGTTTAGGAACCACTAAGAAGCCACATTTTGCCCATGGGATCGTAGTTCTTGCGGTAAATACCCTTAATTAATTTGAAACCTTCATCGCCTTTAGATTGGCTACCTTGGATTATTTTAGTAATTTGATCGTCCTTTTCTTATACTTTCCTTACGTCGGAAATTGAGATCAACTCTGGAATGTTGTTTTCGTCCGTGTCTAGAAGAGGGCTTTTGAAAGGTAGTCTGCATCTTTGAGTTTTTTCCCACTCTTTTAAACAATAGAAATGTAAATATTTTAAAGACGTAGGGCCCTTCTGGATAGCCCTCCTGATGGATCCTTTATATTGGCTAACCAACACAGAGAATGAGGATTGGAGGCTGGAACTTGTAAATAGCCCACCTACGGCCAGACATTCTCTCTCTGTCTTAGAATAGTTCTTTCTGTAGCGTTGAGGGTTCTTGAAGTATAGGCGATTGGCTTTTCCTCTCCTTCATGAATTTGAATCAATATTGCTCCAATGCCATGTCCACTCGCGTCTGTGTGCAGATGTGTTTCGGCTTCTTTAAAATGGCCGAAAAGAGGATCTGTAGTCAACGCCGATTTCAATAACTGGAAAGACTCATCTTGCTCCTTTGACCAAACGAACCTAGTATTTTTTTTTCAGTAATTCGTGTAATGAATTTGCTTTATTCGTGAAGTTTCTCACAAAGCGTATATAGTAATATGATGAAACTTCTCACATTAGTTGTATTTTTTGGATGCCGAAAAATTATGATGGCCTCTATTTTTCCAGGATCTGGGCGTATACCTTTCTCTGAAACCAAATGTCTTAATACCTTGATTATCTTTGATCCAATCCGTACTTCTCGGGATTGAGACATAAACCTGCCCTCTGGATGCATTTATGGACCTTGTCCAGGCGTTCCTGTGCTCTTGAAAGGAAGAGGCATAGAAAATTATATCGTCCAAGTAGCAGAGACAATTTGTCCACAAGAATTTAGGGCTAGATATTTTTCTTATATACGTTGACTTGCGCATTCCTCCAGGTGAATTTCGCCCGTTCCCCAATCAATTATTGCATTTGTGGCCCGGAAGAAATCCTAACCGAGAATTATATTGTGGGTACATTCGGACAGCACGACAAAGTTGAAACGAAGTGCAAGCTTTTTGCGTCCCAAAGTCTCGACGTATTTCTTATTTTCCACTTTTAAAATTGGACCTTTTTTTTAAACATAGAATGGGATCCGCAAATGTCGACGCAAATTCTCAGAAATAACAGAAATATCGGCTCCGGAATCACCCAATGCCTCAATATTCAGTCCATTAACGGTGATCACCACACAGTTATGTTTCATATTAGCAGTAAATGAGAGGGGGAGGATTTTCACTTACGTCGGCGGCCGTACCTTCTGTACAGTTCGCCTGATATAATTTCCCTCCATTCCTCTTGAAAATAAGCGGCTATTCCTTCGAGCGGGTGATCTTGATGATCGACGTCCTGTAGGTCTTCCTCTCCATGGATAAGGTGAATTATTCTTAGGCTGATGAGTTGGGGGTATTCTAGGGTCTTTTTCGTCGATATCGGGCATATAATATTCAGGTGTTGTTGGCCTCCTTGGTTCCCTCCTGGTGCGAGCAGCGGTTAATGCCTGTCGTCTCTGAAGGCAATATTTGACGACGTGGCCGGGTTTTCAACAATGGAAGCACAACGGGCGGTCATCTGGGGTTCTCCATTGCTGGGATTTTGGGAAACTTGGGATGGACGCATAGTTGAGTCTTTTAGGTCGTTCATATTTCGTGAATGGCCGGGATTGGTTTTTCTGGTTGGGATTTTAGTTCTTTTTAGAGATTGGGGCTGATTTCAATCTTACCTATTCTATGATCATATACTCTAGTGTATCTGGGCTAGTCATAGGTTGGGCTAAGGCCCTCTGAATTTCTTCTTTTACAATCCTTCTAATAAATGAGGAAATATCCTCTTCCTCACGTTTGGAAGTCTCTCGAATTTTCTAACAACGATTATTTTCTTTTTCAATTATTCTATTTTATGGCATTCCTTCAAGAATTGCTCCACATTTTAATATCTTCCTCGAGCAAAATCTGATAAAGGACTTCCGCAACTCCCTTCACCAAGTGCCATAATTTGGTCTCATCGTCCATCTGTGGATTAACTACCTGGCATAAGCACAACACATCCTGGATGTATGCTTTCGAGGATTCTTTTGCTTGCTGAGCTAGAGACTTCAGATGAGACTCAGCCTCCTTCATCACCTCTTCTCGTTGTCCAAATGTTTCACCAAGAGCCTGCTGAAACCTTCCCAGAGTGTTAATATTTCTTCGTTATTTTCCTACCATTGACCCTTATACATTCCAGTCAGGAAGAATACGGCGTTCACCAGATACATCGAGTCGTCCCATCTATTATATTTTGCCACCCGACTATAATCCTTTAGCCACTTTTGTGAGTCCTGGTTTTCATCTCCCGTAAAGGTGGTAGGGCATCTTGGCTGCTTCAAGGCAGTATAAATTGAGGAGGCTAGGGCTGAAGTATCTCCAGATTCGTTCTTCATCATGGTTGGTTCTGTGAGAGAAAATCCTAATTCAGGAGGTAATCCTTTCAGTCGAAGACTTCTTCTTAATTTAGTTCATTCGGCCGTTTTTTTTTATTCAAGTCTTTACCCGGCGTCTCCACCAAAATGTGACGGATTTTCCTGTAAAATAAGTACTAGGAATCAGGACGGTAGTTTTCTATTTAACGTTTATTCTACCTACATGCCAAAACAAGCTTCTTTTATATAGTCAATTTTGGCTACTATTTACATTATAATTATTATATGAAAATTTACATGACGAATTGGAAAATATATATTCAAATATTATACAGTGACAATATATATATATGTCATAATATATGCTTTTCCAGGATTAATAAAACAAACCAACAGCCAACGAGAGAGACGGTTAAACATTCTTTATTGACTACAAGTCAATTATGGATGAAAAAATGATAAAATACAGTGAAATTATGATTGAGGAAGGCTCCACCAACTTGCCAGAGTCCTCCTCCAGACGATGAGAGGGTCTTCTTGGACGCCTCGTATCTCCAGGCCCAGGAAGTGCCTGTAGATACGGGTCTTGGCAAACGCCAGGATGGCCAGGGCGTCGTCCTCCAGGTCAAGCCCGAAGATCCATCCCTGCAGGTCAGGGGACCGCTGGATGATGGTGAAGGCCTCCAGGATGACAGGCCCGATCCGCCTACAGGACCAGTAGCGGTGGGCCAGTGATAGGTCTACGGACCCACAGGCGATGCAGGACTCCCGGGCTGAGGCCGGATGCGCTGGATGGGGAAGGGCGTGAAGGGCCAGCCGCACGGCAACGTCGGCATTGTGCCCCGAGAAGGCACCTCGCCGGAGAGAAGGCCAGCTGATGGAGATGGGGATGCTGACGTGGGGAAGCCACCGGGCTAGCAGCTGGGTGATGGGCAGTGCAGCCAGGCGTGGACGTTCTAGCATGCGGCGGGCAGTGCGGGTGGTTAGGCGCTGGAACGCAGTGGCCGTCCCGCGCAGCACGATGCCGTCCTTGATGTTGTCAACCCGGTGGGTGTGGTTCCGGTTTTCCTCCACAATCCGGCTGCAGAAGGTGGTGAGTGCCGCGATGTCAGCGAGGGCGGCGCGGGTGGTGCGCAGAGGGAGAGATGAAGAGCTGGTGAGATCGCCAACGCGCATTCCCGCCCACCGCGATGCGACCAAAAGATCTGGAGGCCGGAGGAACCTGGAGTCCCCGATGATATGGAGCTCCTGAAGCTGATGTGGCGGCAGCACCCGGTGGTTCAGCTCCAATATCTCCGAGACGGCCTCCCAGAGCTTGAGGAGCCTGCGGCGCCGAGGTGGATGCCATGTCCCAGATGTTGGAGGGGTCAGCCACGTCCCACTCACAGCGAGCCAAGAGTAGGCGTTGAGGCCTCCGCGCAGCGCTGTCTGAACGCCCCTCAAGCACGCCAGGCGAAGCTGCGTTCTAATGTCGAGAAGTCCGAAGCCGCCCACGGAGACTGGCCTAGCAAGAACGCCGCCCGGCAACCAGGTAGTACGCCGAGGTCCCCAGACAAAGCGCACTAGTCGGGCTTGCAGCTTGGCGATGGTGGAGTCTGTGGGCAGGTAGCCGTGAAGATGGACGAGAGAGAGATGGGCAGCTAAAGCGAGACACTTTAGACAACTAACTTACGACCATTTTTGACCACATTCCTGAGGGGGCCGCCCGTCAACACCTGGCGACATTTTTGGTTAGCCCCCCGGTTGTGTACACAGGGAAAACAGTCGTTCAGCTGATAACGTCTCGCTCGCTCTCTCTCGGCTGGCTGCCTGGATGATTGCTCTAACAACTCGTCGTGTGATTATTTCTCACCTCACCACATCATTACCTCTATATTGTCACATCGAAAGTCGACAGGATCATATCACAGAAGAGTCGACAGGATAAGACCTGGCCGGGAAGCAAATCCCTCATATACCGGAGTATGAAGAAACAAGAAGCCAAGCCACGATGATCGGCCAAACCCAACTCAACTGTAACCACTCCTTTTCGAGCCCTCAACCCCTTCTTCGCCAACCTTTGAACCGTGATCCCGAAGAAGTATTCACCTACGACGGAGATGGAGCTGCCACGCACTTCTTCCAGCACTAGACGTGCCCAAGAACGATTGCCGCGCCAGAGCAGGACACCTTCCATCATCATGGACAAGACTCCGCCATATCCCTGCCGCTACTGTGATGTACAACACTGGTACGCACAGTGTCACAGACAGAACTCTCCCGAATCTCAATGAACTTACCTGCGCCCTAAACCAACATAACTCGTGAGTGTAATTGTTTTAACTCCTACCATTCATTCTTTAAATAAGTCATTCCTTGTAGATTGTCCCAATATTTCCATAATTAGCTCAATATGTGTGAATATGTAAAAATATTTTATATTTCCATTTATCTCTCCACCCCTATTAACAGTGATCTCATTATCCATATTATATCTAGCTATGTGAAACCCATTTAATTAGTTACCTTACCAGTAGATGTAACAATCGTCATTTTAATAAAATAATTTCCATTTTAACGTAACTCTTTAAAAAATCATTAAAAAAAAAAAGGAATTCTACCTATTAACGCTTTACGATTTTTACTATTAACAATAGATTTTTCATAATCAAATTATTTATAAAAATATACCTCCAGCACCTAAACTTTTGTATGTCTATTTGTATAGACCTCTCCTACTTGTAAGCACGGCTCACGAAAAATAATTTCTTTCCCTAATCGATTCAAAATTCACCCTGTAATTCAGGCGTCGAAGAATTCCAACCACCACGTGAGCCTTACTTACAACCAACCCTTGGTGACTCTTATCTATCTTCCCCTTGATGCCCCTCTCATTCTTACAACTTTGTTAACTTTACACCAGCTCAGGACCTTTTATAGATAATTATTGATTAATCAATTATCAAACTTCTATATTGTCATTTCAAAATTCTATCCTTCGCCCTTCATTTATGATAATATATTTCGTAGTTCATCTCTAGCATATCCACCGACCTACACCATCTAGCCAATGGCGTGTTCGTCACAGGGTGCAGATTGACTAACTGCTAGATATTTATCAACCCCTTTTTGTTCGCACTTGAACAATCTGCATCGAGCGACACAGTTCGCCCCTTCTTCTCGCGCCACACGTTCGCCACACGGACCCTGTCTCCAAATCTATGTTTGTCCATTCTCCAAACCAGCACGATATAGCCTACCTCCGATATTTCCCACGGAGGTACGTTAAACATCGTCGCTGATTCTGTCCGGTCCGTCATCATTTCGCGCAGACATGGGTCTTACTTTCAACCCACCGCGAAATCATCGCCTTGCACAAGCTTCCACGACGGTTCAAACACCTCGTGACCGAGCAGCTTGTCACTTGTAACGGACAACGCAGTCCTCGTCCCAATTTTTGGCACTGTGCGCGCATAGTTTCCGCAAATTGAATATAAGTCCATTCGACTTCCTCACCTACACACGGGACTTTTCCCTCGGACTCGCTACACAAGTAACTGCATAGATAAGTTAGATTGGCCCAAAGCAAGTTTCCCCTCGCTCTGTTCGCCGAAATTCTAACATTGTATGTAGTTCGATATTTACCTCAGTCCTGAGCTCACACAATTTCCAACCTCAACCTCATTTCTCGTACTCTACACTTATAGCATAAAAAGCCCATGACAAGTTTCCCCTTGCTATGTCCGCCTGAAAAATATCTTAAAGTGTAGAGTTCCCCAGTCTTAATGATCTTCAGAATTCCATCATATGTATGTGACTCTTCTTCCCCTTGTTCACACTCCTCAATAACATTTCCCTTATAGTACATTAGATTTTGTTGTATATAGCCTTTTATAATCTTGATATTTTCAAAGATTTCCTTAAATGTCAAACTCTCCGGTGTTGTAAAACTACTTGTAAATAATATTTACTTGTGTACTATACAATATTTTATTTACATAAAACTATGTCACCATTACCTTAACTAATTTCAACTGTAAAATTAGTTTCTCTATTCCTGGCTTCTCCAGCTTTAAGTATACTCAAACCATGTTCAGCCTTCTTCAACGGGGGCCATATGTCATAATATATGCTTTTCCAAGATTAATAAAACAAACCAACAGCCAACGAGAGAGAGATGGGCAGCTAAAGCGAGACACTTTAGACAACTAACTTACGACCATTTTTGACCACATTCCTGAGGGGGCCGCCCGTCAACACCTGGCGACATTTTTGGTTAGCCCCCCGGTTGTGTACACAGGGAAAACAGTCGTTCAGCTGATAACGTCTCGCTCGCTCTCTCTCGGCTGGCTGCCTGGATGATTGCTCTAACAACTCGTCGTGTGATTATTTCTCACATCACCACACATCATTACCTCTATATTGTCACATCGAAAGTCGACAGGATCATATCACATATATATATACATCCTCTCATAATGGGGGTTTCAATTTTTTGATTCATTAAAATCATTTTTTCATTTATTAAATACTAGCAGATGTACCCGGCTTCGCCCGGGTTTTACCCGAGTAAAGATTTGTCTAACGAATCTCTCAATAAAGTGAACATTTTTTCCCGGTCCCTTGAAAAATACTCGATAAGTTGAATAAAATCAATATTGAAGACATATTGTATATGCCCACTTCCGCCTGAGAGGACCTACGTCACCACTACGTCACGGCCAGCCAATAACCGAGCTGCCCCATCCTCCCTCCCCCTTTTTAGTCATAATAAAGATAACTTTCCTGTTGTTCGCTTCGCCTCCGCGTGCTTCAATATATCCACTTCAATCGGCAGATGTAGTGGGATAATTGACTACTTCCTTATACTATTACATCATCTAGTCCAGCTTCAACTTATAGCCCAACAAATATTAATTGGTTCCTTCGGTAATTGGAAGTTAAAGGAATAGTATCTTGCCTAGGAATTGTATCATTATTCTTGTCTCAAATAAATTGCCGTGTCATCCTGAATTTTGTCTTTCCTAATTTTCTACATTTCAAATTTATCCTGCCACCTGCCGAAATTCTAGCTTTATATATCTTACGATTTCAAACAAAAAATCAATAAGTTCGGTACAAAACTGGAAGACGACTATATTGACGCACATTTCAGATCACGTAGCAATAACTTTTGACATTTATCTCAATTTTAACAGGCAAAGGACAGTTTAAAACTCAACATGGAAATTTATAGAAAAAGATGCTGATTTGAAAATATTTACCGAAAAAATAGCAATACAGGACGTAGATAATATTATCACCATGATAAACCACGCGTCAAACATCAAAGATATTGACAACATTGTAAAGACTCTCACACAAATAATTAAAGAGGCAGCTTATCTGTCACTAAATGTCAAGACAAGAAGCGGAAATCATAAAACAAATACATACTGGTGGGATGGGAAGCTGGAGAAAATGAAAAACGATTTCCACTATAATAGAAATTTGTATTACCGACATGGAAAGGTCCTTGAAAAGACCTATAAATCAATGAGAAATAAATATTTGAATAAAAGTAAAAAGGCAAAAAGAGCGAGTTGGAGAATTTTTATAGAAGAAAGTCATTCAAATAACTCATTTGGTAATGCTTACAGATATTCAAGTCATTGAGATCGAAAAATAGAAATTTAGGATTACCACTAATAGATAATTTACCAGATAATTTAAAGACCGACAAAATAAAAGGTTTAATGAACGATCTATTTCAGGATGATATTGGAGGTTTGGATAAAGATGATCATATTTTGATTAGATATTATACGCCTATATATAAAAATAAAAGTAGTGTTTATATCGAATCTAAGGAAATAGAGGAAACAATTTTAAAAACAAATATTAAAAAAGCACCGGGCCCTGATTACATTAGTAACAATATGATTAGACAGGCTAAAATAAAAATAATCCCAATTCTGCATAAATTATTCAATAAATGTATAGAAATGGAATATTATCCAGATGAATGGAAAAAATCATTCTTAAAAATAATTCCAAAACCAGGCAAAACGAATTATGAAATAAATAAAAGTTATAGACCTATATCATTGACATCTAATCTATCTAAAACATTTGAGAATATAATAAAAAATAAATTAAGTAACTATTATTTAGAGAATAATTTAATGAGCTCAAGGCAGCATGGTTTTATGAAATCTAGATCGACAATTACTGGAATGGATAAAATTATAGAAACTATATTGAAACATAAACAAAAATAATTGACTTCCTTGATAGCTATAGATATTGCGGGTGCATTCGACAATGCATGGTGGCCTGCTATTATAAAAATAATGGATAATGATGATGTTCCCTCAGATTTAATACGGATCATAAAATATTAATTGAATAATGAAAGGGAGGTGAAATTTACATACGAATCAGAAACTTTTTATAAGAAACTAACTAAAGGATGTCCACAGGGTGGACCTTTATCACCACTTCTATGGAATATTTTGCTAAATGATTTGTTGATAAATGAATGCAGATATTATATGTTATGCAGACGACGTTACAATAATTTGCTGGAATAAGACTATTGAAGGACTAAAAACCGCAAGTGAATACACCTTAAATTATGTGATCCAATGGTGTAATAGAAATAAATTAACGATCAGTACAGAGAAGACTAATATGCTATACCTACATAACAGACAATAAATACCTATTAAGGTTAATAACAATATAATAATGCCGGTCAAGCAAGTAAAAATTCTGGGAATGAAATTTTCTAATCATAAATGGAAAAACAAAGTTAACTTTACACCGCATGTTAATGATATTCTGTGTAAGGCAGGACGTATGAAAAATTTATTATGTTCACTAAGTGGCAATATGTGGGGTTTAGACACTCAAAAGATGTTAACTTTATTCAAAACAATCATCAGGCCTGTACTTACATACGGTTCTGAAATTTGGTTCAAATATTTAAACAATCGTTGTAAACAAAAACTGAACTCCATGCAGTACCAGATCATTTTATGGGCAGTTAGAGCATACAAAACCACTTCATCAAACTGTGTGCATAGCTTGGCAAAAATTCCACTCCTAACAGACTATATAGAATCCAGAATAATCAAATTTGATCTAGCTCAACTGTCCATTGAAGATCTAATTACTTACGAACCCCACGCTCCAAGTATAGTCAAATCATTCTTACACGCAAAAATGAATGAAATTTTTGAGAATACTAATGAAATTTTCAGAAGCTTTTTCGTATTTGAAATTCCAAGATTTTTCCGTCCAAATTTTTATAATATCCAATTCATTACAGATCATGGCAATTTTGGGAAATTTTTGGCAACTATCGGCGCCGTGAAGGAACCAGGATGCTTATGCGGAGGTGAAATTCAAGACGCGAGACATCTACTTCTGGAGAGCCCAATTTTCCGGGATTTTAGGGAAAATAGATTTGGTCGTATTGGACAGCTTGATGAATTTGTAGACAAAAAAGAAAAGTATAAAAATTTTGATCAATTTTGTAAATACATATACAACTTTCTCTTGAATTGGAAAAAAGAGAAGGAATCTTAGAAAAAAAAAAGAACTGCGATGCTTGCTCTGCGTGTTTTGCTCTGTTGTTTGTTTTTCTCTTTGGACAATTTCTTTAGTTAATTTATGTAAAATAATGAATTGAACAGGATTGTATATAGCCGAATTGCTGTAATGCAGTGAAAGGTATTGACGCTAATATCCCTGAGTTTGGGATATCGCGTTTCATGATGTTAATAAAGTTAATTAATCATGATTATATTTGGAGCAGATTGTTGAATTATAACAGATAAATGAGAATATTTATCTTGATTATTTTTATGCGAAAAGTTATTTTAAAAATTTTATTTGCTAGAAACCTTCCTAGTACCATACTAAATAACTTCCCAAATTTTCATGGCGTTTCAATGAGTGGTTTGGTCAGGCATAAAGGACAGACACACATACATTCATTTATATATATATATATAGAAGAGCAGAATATAAAACATTTATAAAACCTAGGTAAATTCATTTTTATATATATCACACACCTCCACACAACTTCTACTCTTTAATTATTTTCAACAGGTCAATTGTATAAAACATTGAAAATAGAGAATTTGAAAGCATGTAGTAGATATCTGAGTCAAATTTTACTATTCTGAAATGTGAAGAAAGTTTTATCTAAATTTAAACGAGCTAATATCGAAATATTCATAGGTCCACACACACACACAAATGAATCAATTTCTCATGTAACTTTCAAATACTAATTTACTCCTTTTCATTAAGCTCTTTTCCTGTGGCTCTCAAAAGAAACTTCGCTATATAAAACTAAAGTTCCTTTTTAAAAAATTGGGTATTAATCGATTCATCATTTAGGGAAGCTAAATGTAGCACTCATTCAATATGCGCTATTCGCTGACTATTTTTATTGCCAGAGTTCATACTTGTTCGTCAGCCTGTTGGGGTTATGAAGTACCTATGTTCAGGTTTGTAATGGCCTTGTCTGGGTCATACATTTCATTTTGGTTTAGTCTTTTTGCTCTTCTCGTGAATATGTGGCAAGTGAAAATTCTATGGATCATACATATTGCTGTCACGATGATCACCATCATTAGGAATATCATCAACGGGATGATCAGTAGTTCCATTTTGTTGGCATCTATGCTTAGAGAAAATCGGTTGCTATACTAGTATATAGCTACCAGGCTATTATTTTAATTTAGCCGCGGAGTGTTGAGAACTTGCTCCTATACGACGCAACTCTCTTAACTACACAAAACAAACCGCTCAAAAACAATTAAAATGTGAATTATTAATATTGTAACACAATATTTTAAAGCCTAACATTTTTATCGAAGCACTTCGCAGGCTGACTGCTTGAGGGAACGTCTCGTCCCGCTCGAGTTCGTATGTTTTTGTTTTGGAACGGTAAATTAATGTTCTATATAGATTTTCTCTATCGCCATATTTAATCATATTTAATCACTTAAATAAGAATTTATTTACTTGATCTTTATTGAATTGTTATATATGATTAAGAAGACGTCTGTTGCCTCGCTCCGCGAATTGTACGTCACAATAGAATACAAAAATACGCTAATAGAAATAAAACCTTTATAACATATGGTTATAAACCTATTATACATCGAGTGTGATAATATAGTAGGGAGGCATATTGTAAAATATTTACGATATTATATAAAATTATAATAACAAGTAATCTTCAAAGTATGAATCTCAAGCTACACAACAACGTACCCATCTTTTCTTTCAGCTGCCCAAACATAGAGCAAATTTGTTTTTCATAATGACTTTTAAGATATTATCCGAATATTATATACTTGCACTCACATCATCAAAACTTTTACCTTTTAAAATGTTATCATAGGAAAATTAAAAAAAGTCAGAAGGAGAGTCCAGGGGAATAGGGAGGGAGAGGAAGTTCGGAGGTTCCGTTCTTGGCCAATATTGAGCACCGAAAGGATATTGTGAGGTCGAGAAATATCGTCTAACAGGATCCGATTTTTCTTCCATAAAACAGACCTTTTTAAAATAATCTCTTCCCATATATAAACGACGAGGAATATTCAAATAAACGCATTATTTCATTGTTGAACCTTCTTCAAGAAACTCAAAGTGAAAAAAGGCTTTCGAAATCGTAAAAGAGCAATTAACAAGTTTTTATTTTTTATTTTTTATTTTTATATATTTTTTGAGCATTGTATCTTCGTTCAACCCGTTCACCTGATTTGTGTTTTTTCTCCCGTTCATACGTAATCTCTTGTCTCATCATCACCTGTGATTATTTGTTTCAGCTTCTGCCCCACTATTCTGGTAGCTTTTCAGAAGGTTTTTTTTTTTCGCAAATTGAAAGTCTAATCTTTCACTGTTCTCCATTGTGAACAATTTAGGAACAAACCGAACTACTATTCTAACCATATTTGAATCTTGGCTTTATATTGGTTGCATCAACCCTTATGTTATATTTAATTGTCTGCTCACATATATGATATAATTATAAGGTTTTCTCGCAAAGGTTATATTAATTAAAGTTTATATTTGAGAAATGTAAGATTATTTGGTCTGTGGTTTGTTATGTTGTCGCTAAAAATATTTCTGGACTTGGTATTTTACAAAGTAAATATATTATCTATGATACGGTTTAGAGTAGAAATGCTTCAGTTTGAGTCTGATTTTTTTGGTAGCAACATTATTCCAAATTTTGGGTAAAGTATTGAAGTCAGTCGAATTTAATATTTTGCTTGAATAATTTTGCGAATCTGTTGTCGGTTGTTGCATCTATTTTGCTTATTATAATTCAGTCGTTTTCCTTTTTGATTTATATGGAACCTCGATTTTGATAGTGTAATCTCTCCCAAGGGACTTTAAAATGAATACTTCAATTATTAATAACCTTAATTCTAAAGGTTTCCATTATAAGTGTTCTGAAGAGAGTCACTCATAAATTATTATTTTAATAATTAAACGATATTTTGATAATATCAAGATGACTAATATTTATTATGACCAAGTGAAAAGTTATTTATATTAAAAGTGAACTATATTGTAATTTTTATTTTGTTCTTAAAATGGAATCACAAAAAGGGCAAAATATTATATAGGAGACGCCTATAGTGGCAGTTAATTTAGAATGAAATTGTTAAAGGTAAACGCGATATTAAATGAGAACAAATTCTAATGAGTTGGATCGTTTAAGAAATGAACTATTCATGTTTCCAAAAATTGGTGAATTAATATATTTATACATTTTAAAGTTTTTGATCTCTCTTATTCCGACTGAATAAATATACGCGAGAATCAAAATTCCATTTTCATATTAAATTTTAAAATCTTGAATTTATAAATAAAATTTTACACTTTTATAAATTCAAAAATGCTAACATTGTTCATATATATATTATATTAATTGAAAAAATATATATATGTGCAGGTGTATTTTTGACAGAGTTATAGAATTATTATTTGCTGATTGATATAGAGAATTATTGATCATTTGCTTGATACATGAATATAATTTTTGACATTGTGGTCGCGGCATCAACAATAAAAAAGGCCTAGATCAGAATTAGCTTTAATTGAGCTTAAGGAATATATATATAAAAACAGAATTTGATAAAGTAACTGCCTGACTTAAGGCGAGTAGAATAGGGAAAACAAAGGATTATTTACATAATTATAAAAGGTTTGAGCCTGCCAACGGGAAACAACAACAATGGATTCATATAGGGAAAGCGCGACCTCTGGCGGTCTAATCAACAGAGTGATTATTTATATATAAATTATAATTTTAAAATAAAATAACATATTAATATAATATTTCTCTCCTGTGAAAAGATGTAATTAGGGTTCACCTAGAGAATAGTGAGAAAAAGTATAAAGAGAGTGATAATGATATAAAAAATAAAGTAAAATGATTATTATACATCATATTGGTTTTTTAATGTAACCAATAGATAGGAAAGTACAGAATGATATAAAGTGTGGATGATGACAACATGATTGATAAAGAGTGAGAAATAAAAAGGTGGTATTCCATTATCATATTGGCTTGTTGTGAACCAACAGATTGGAAATTACAAAAATTATACACATATTAATGATTTATGAAAATATAGGTATATAAAATATGAAATACATAATCTTAGAAAGTATTGCCTGATTTAAGGCGTAAGAAATAATAAAATGAAAGACTTATTTACATAATTACAAAGCCGGCCAACGGGAAACAACAATAGATAGGGCAAGTCGTGACCTCTGGCGTTCGGTTTTTACAGAGTATTTTATTCTAAAAATTCTAATTTTATAATTAAATACAATTTTATATAACATATATATATTTATTTATATTCATATATTATAAGCTATTTTTAAAAAGTTAAATTAAAAATATAAAATATAATCTATAAGCAGTATATATCTGTTTGAATTTATATAAAATTTTAATTTATTAAAAATTATTCACCCACAAAATATTCAATAAATTCTAAAATTTCATACATATTATGTTTTTGTGTTCCTGGTTTAAAGAATCATTAGGTATGATGGTTAGGTTCAGCTTGAAATTCATTTGCAAAATTGTGAAATACTGGATATCCTAACCAGAGAGATCTCAGCTATATTTAAGGCCGGAAAAAAAGATAAAACACTCTAACTTCCTCTACCTGCCGCGAGATGAAACTCATAGCCTTTTTTGTTGTACTTCTTATTGCCATGGGTAAGTGAACTTCTCCATAGTCTTAAAAAACGCTCTTACTATCTCAATATAAAACCTATTAAGACCAGGTGCATCTAAGTTTTTAGTTGATTATATCGTTCTTCCAAACAGAATATGTCAAATGTAAATAACAATATATCATAATCCTGTAATTTTTGAATATTTATAAAACATCATTAATTGATTTTCAACCCCATTGATATATTGAATCTTTAAGGATATAAATTTATTTTTAAGATCGTATATATAAGAAATTTGAGCTTTATATTATTTAAACTTTTTTTCAGTTTTGTGAGCGATTACTAATATCATTCAAGGCATTTTTCTTTGTCAATTGAGAGGTATTTACTGCCTTTTTCATATAAAAGATTCGTAAAATGAACAATACTCCTTAAAAAAATTATTTTTGTTTTCGGATAATGTTTTATATGTTGCCTACCCCATATAAAATTGATGTCCCTTTTGTATCCATGTTTAAGGCTGCAGAGGAGGCCTAAGCAATAATCCCCGTTTTGATAGCTGAATGCCAAAGAGGCTGTCACACTGTACTTTCTGAGACTTCTGGTATTTAAACGACTTAGATTTTGATTCACAGTATGTGACGTGTCTTTACTAGTCAGGCAAATAAGATGTTATTTACTTCGCTTGGTAGTGTCTAAAGGCCGTTGAAATCCTGCATGACGTTCTATTTGATCCACCCGGATCTATTTATTTTATATGTTTGTAACGTCCATGAGATTTAGACGATCCGATCAACAAAATCAGGGTAGAATGAACAGCATTTCTTTCATTCAAGCTTCTACAGCGATAAAAATTAGGTACAAACTAGTATAGGTTCCTAATTTTTTTACCGAATAAAAACAAACTCTTTTATAAGCAGCCAAAATATAATGGAAATTTCTATCAAACATACTCATTTTACAAAATTCCCATTTATTGCATAACCGAACATATTGTACTCTTAATGCATATTTAGCGTCTGTTATCGACCTCAATCCTGCTGCATCAAATGTAAACCATCAGGGAATAGCACAAATTCCAGATTTATATCGTTTTTCGAACAATGGGATAGATTTTAATATAAAATATCTACATGTGTGTTGCGTGTGAAGAAAAAAGGATGCAATTTTATGATCCTAAGGTCACATTACACCTGTGTAGTGTCGCTTAATTATTTAAATATTTAAATAGAGACATAGAAATAGAAAAGTCAGTATAGTTTTATTATCAAATTTAATAAACAAGTGTTTCTATTTTCAAATCACAAATATTTTAAGAAAATCCTATAAATATATATTTTATAAGAGAATGTTGTCATTATGAAACTTTTTTTGTATTTGGAATGGAAATCTGTGTGGGTACCCGCTTTTTAAAATCTTCTCTATTTAGTGTGAGGTTTATAAAATACTTTTCAAAAGGCCTTTCAGATTTTATCAATAAAAATACTAATTCAATCTACATATTTCAATTTCAGTCAAGCATAATTTGAAATGTGTTTTTTAGAAAATATTTTGTGATTAACATCTACTTGAAACAAACGTTCATACGAGGGTAACATATTTATATTTTAAAAAATAAAATAGAGAATTAAGAAAAGGACATCTTCTGATCGTGCAATTTAAAAGTTGCTGCTGACCTTTGCCAATTCTGGAATAATTAAAAATCAACAATTCGTTGATATTTATTCCGACAGATAGCGCAAGCCATATTGATCCATTTTTCAGATAATGTGAACTAGTTGAGAATTTTAAATATAAATTGGGAAAAAATCGCAGTATATATCAGGCAGAAATTTTGGAAATATGAAAAGCCCTCGAATAAATATACGAGATGAGTAGTGGATGTTTACAAATCAAAATCATTATTAAAAATAATTCGGAGAGTTCACTGAAAAATATTTCACATCTTATAAAAAATCGCTTTCTGGCACAAAAATTAAGAATCATATTCATAAAATGTGTATAAATAATAATCACTTTCAATGTTTAACCCATTCAGGATTTAAAGGGAATGGAACGAACACTATGGATTACGGATCGCAGACTAGAGCCTTTTTTAAACGCAATCGAAGAAAAAGGAAGATGAAATCAAACATAATTACAATGCTACACATATTTATTCTGTTCATGGTTCCGTCAATAGTTACCTTTATATAGTAAAAAAACTGGAAATGATCAATAGGAATGTGGTTTGGGCGTAGAAACATCAAAATATATAATATTAGAGTTTCTCAAATATTATTAATACAATTAAAGAGCTTATCTTTATTTTGTTTCTAAATTAAAATGAATGAAATAGACATTTGAACTATGGATTTTATGAAGGATAACCGCCTATTTATTGAACTAAAGAGATTTATTATAGATATAAAACTCTAATATCTATCACCCACAAATGATACAATTATTATATATTAATTATATATATATTTTTTAATGTAAATTGTGAAAATAGTAATATCATTGTTTAGAAGTAATAATATTGTTTAAAATATATAATATTTTCACAACTTATGCTTAAGGTTCATTTTGACTTTAAATTGTATATATACATCTAGATGCGATTTGTGTAATACAAGTACTTCGGTGTACAACAAATATCTTAAATCTCCTAATTTTCCTTGAGTAAAATACATAAATAAAACCAATCTAATTTATCTTTTATTTGTATTGAAGATATTTAAAAGTTACTGCAATTCTGTTTGCAGCGTTCACCCTCTCCCAGGCCCAGTTAAATTGCAGCGTCAGCGCCGCCATGCAGTGTTTGAAGTCGTGCCGACGAAAAAGGGAGCCGTGGCGTCTGTCTTATGGGAGGATGTTTATGCTTTTGATGATAACTGGAAAAAATTAACTAATAAATGTGTTTCTTTTATTATCACCCTTTTTAAAAATGTGAACCATAGATTGGCTCCTTGACAACTTATGTATTTCACTTGATTTGAAAAAATAAATTTCTCAAATATACAGGGTGATCCAAAAGTCCCACACTATTTTAAAAATTAATAACTCCGCGAATATTTGCGCTAGAGCAATGCGGTAAACACCATTGTGTTCGGGATGAAATGGGATTTTTTATGGCAAATAATGAAAAATTCGAAATTGATTTTAGTTACAATTTTATTCGCCAGATGGCGCTCTAACAGAATCAGAGATTCAGCGGCCAAATTGTTTGATAAATTGAAAAATATAACTGATCGACACGTATTTTTCCTTTTTGAATACCAGAAAAGAACCCTAATAATTTCAAATAACAAATTAATAAAACACCACTTCGCCAAAAGTATGAAAAATTGGTTAACGATTTTCAAATACAATCAGAGATATGTAAAATAGGTAAATGCAAATTAAAACATGTAGCAAAAAGAAATTTGATATTTTAGATACGGTTTGTTTCCGAAGATAATAAATTTCTAATATTTTCAATTCAACTCTCACTCAGTATCGATTATATTTATTTTAATTCAATCGAAAAATATGTATCTATCTCTGATAATTTATTTTACTCTGGAATGCCGTTGTTGTTGTCGTGTCCAATAAAGAGCCTCAGATGTATCCATGCATCTCCATCACAGCAGCAGCAATGTCCACTATCTTGGGTGTGTAAAGCTGCTGCTCTGGGTCTATGTCAATTTTCTGCAAGGCTGCGGCCATTGCTGGCTATGAGAATATGTGGGTAGGTGTTTGGTCCACACCAAGACAGTTGTTGCATGTCCTATAGGTTCTTGTGCCATCTGGATGTATTGTCATTCCTTTATAGTGTTTTGTTCTAAGTCTTGTTATAGTTTTTGTCATTTTTCTCTGAGAGCTTATTTCGCATTTTGATCTTTTCTTTTTTTTTTTTTGTTTAATTATCTTGTATTTTGACAAAGAATCAGCGTCAAATAATGAAATTTGTTCTTTACTTTGGCTCAACTTTCTGGCTTCCTTTGCCAATTCAAATGCCATTTCATTACCCCCGATCCCAGCATGGGCAGGGATCCAATGTAGAATGCAGTTATTCTCCAATGGTTCCAGTTGGGTAAGTAACGAGTGTATTTTCTGCGTGATTTTAATATTGCCCTTCTTAATTTCTTCTAGAGCGGATATGGAGTCGCTGTATATTATAAAAATCCTTCTGCTTGATGCAGGGATGGATGGTTAAGGCATACATCAAGGGCTTTCCAGATAGCTGTCAGTTCACAAGTGAAGTTTGACGAAATCTGTTCTGCTCCTTCTTTGATTTTGATGTTTGTTTCATCTTGCAGTATTATGTTAATTCCGGCCCCTCCATTACTCAGGGTAAGGTCTGAAGATCCATCTGTATATGCTGTTAAAGGGGTGGCCTAGCATGTTTAATCAAGAATTTGTACTATGAGGACATAGCCATTAATATTCCAAACACATTAGACCTCGAAGCTCAAGATATCAAAGTCTACCTCAATCAAAACAAAGCCATCAACATATATAATATGTATCACCCTCTAAACAATACATTTATTGACGACAATGGCTCAATTTCTTACAGACAACACTATTATTGTAGGTGACCTTAATGTCAAACATCAACTATGAGGATGTTCCACGCCAAACCCAAGAGGCAAAATACTATCAAACATATTTGACGACAATGCCTTCATTTGCTTAAATGATGGGAATCCTACCCATCATTCCTACAAGCTATAATACTGCACAAGCCCTTGATATAAGTTTTTACTATCCTGACATTTTCCACAAATGCACATAGCAAATATTAAAAAGTTTTGGAAGTGATCATTTGCCTAATTTGATAGAAATTAGCACCAAGACCAAAACTAGCTCAATTAAGAAAATTTCTGGAACTTCAAAAAGGCTATTATCATATTAGCCTTTTTAAAGTTCCAGAATTTTTCTTAATTGAGCTAGTTTTGGTCTTGGTGCTAATTTCTATCTTTCGAAAACACTATTATTGAAGCAGCCAAAGTTTCAATACCAAGAGGTATATAATATTAAGAAATAATTTCCAAATTATACACACCAGGCAATTCAAACACTTATAACTAAAAGAAATGAACTACAAAAAAGTGCACCCAAAACCAAACAAATTGTAGAACTGAACTGAACATTGTGATTGCAAAAATAAAAAGATTATACGTAAATGTGAAAAGGGAAAAATGGAAACAAACCTGTGAAAACCTGAACCCAAGAAACCCAAATACAAAACTTTGGAATTTGGCAAAACAAATTGACAGAGTCCAGCCACAAACTGAAAACACAAATATGATTAAGAATACAGATGGTACACCAGCAACTAATGACAAAATTGCTGCCAAACCTTTAGGTAATTCATATCAAATAAGTAGTAAAATCAAGGTTGAAAAAAGGCCCGAAAGATTATTCATGACTGTAAAAATGTCACCAGCACTCATAATATTTTCCATGAAAAAAATTAATATGAAAGAGCTAAATTATGCATTAGAAAACACTGACCTAAACAAGACTCCTGGGCCAGATGGAATCCATGGCCGAATGATATCAAACTTGGGCAAAATTGGCAAAGAAAGACTTCTTAATATTTTCAATAACTCCTGGAAAACTGGAAAATTGCCTCAAGACTGTAAAAATGCAACAATAATTCCCATTAAAAACTTGACAAATCTGCTGATGACCCAAAAAACTACCGACCTATCTCCCTCACAAATATTTACTGCAAATTAATGGAAAAAATTATACTCAGACGACTCACCTACCACCCCGACACAAGAAATCTCTTACCAGAAGAACAATTTGGATTTAGGAAAGGACATGGGACAATAGATCAACTCTTATTTTTCACACAAAAGGTAAAAGATGTACAAAACAAAAAACCAACTAACCACATCATAGCTGCTTTTTAGACCTTACACAAACTTTTGATAAGGTATGGAAA
This sequence comes from Cordylochernes scorpioides, assembly GCA_030710605.1. Classification (NCBI taxonomy): domain Eukaryota; kingdom Metazoa; phylum Arthropoda; class Arachnida; order Pseudoscorpiones; family Chernetidae; genus Cordylochernes; species Cordylochernes scorpioides. The sequence goes on from CP092883.1 coordinate 33,612,186, forward strand.
AACAAGTTAATTACAAAATTATACAAACATTTCAAAATTGATGGAAAAGCTATAACTTGGATAAATGATTCCCTTATATAAAAATATATACATCAGCGTCAAATATAATGGCACTCTATCTAAAACCTTCAAATTGTACCAAGGATTACCACAAGGATCAGTCCTTAGCCCAACTCTCTTCACCCTATTTATTGCAGGCATAGAAGAAAACTTTTCACATAAAACCAATATTGGACTTTTCGCTGATGACATTATTCTATGGAGCAGCAACACTAACTGGAAAAAGCTGAAAGAGATTTGAACAAGACTCTTCTCCACCTAGAATAATTTGCTAATAAACATAAATTAGAATTTAACCCCCAAAAATCTGAAACCTGTCTTTTTACTACCGATAAGAAACTATACAAAATAAGACCAAATATTATTCTGAAAGAACAACAATTGCAATATAATAAACATCCTAAATATCTCGGCTACACCCTGGATCCAGAAATTTACTCCAGTAAACATATTGAAGGAGTTGTTAGAAAAGGAAGAGACCGACTAAAAATCTTGAAATATATTTCAGGAAGAGTGGGAAGCTGAAGCAACAACACTAAAATTAACTTACACATCTCTAATGAGACCAATCTTGGAATATGGATATCAAATCTATGGTACAGCATCTGAAACAAATCTAAAAACACTGGAAAGGATACAACTAAATGCAACTATAATTATTACAGGTCTTCGAAATACCTGCCCTGATAATATTGTACTTTACGAGGCAGACATTATTCCCTTAAAGGATAGAAGAAGCTACAATCTGCCAAAATATATAAACAAAATCAAGAGTTATGAAAACAAACACAGAACTTTCAATTACATACTTAATTGGGAACCCAATATAAGACTCAAAAAAGAAGGCCCTCTCCACCTGGCCAAAAGAAATGAATTTTTAAAAAATAAAGTGGAAAAATATTATTTAGCTGAAAAAATATCTCCATGCGAACCACTAACAAAATGTTATTTTTAATGCCACTTTAAATGAACCCACCAACAAACAATACCAAAATCCAGAATACTTAAAACAATTATCATTAGAAATAATTTATAAAATTCCTAAAAATGTAATAACTATCTATACCGATGGTAGCAGAGACGAGTTGGGACACACTGGCAGTGGCTCTCTCATTAAAACCACAAATGGCATTGAGAAAATAAACAGAAGAAACCCAGAATTTTGCTCAGTCTTCAGATCAGAACTTATAGCCATCTATAAGGTCTTAAAATCCATCAGAAACACTAAACATCCTGATATATGGATTCTTACTGATAGTAGAAGTGCCATACAACACTTGAGTCACACAGGGAAACTTAGAGACAAAGTAAGCAGGAACATAATTGGTTATCTCCAAAAACTCTCAATACCTCAAAAATTCACCTTCAATGGATACCTTTACATGTTAGCATTGAAGGCAATGAAGCTGCTGGTGCGCTAGCGAAAAAAGGCACAAAAGAACCCTTGCTACAGAAAAATAAACTTACTTTTAAAGAAATAGAAACAGTAGCCAAAATAAACAAGAACTGGAGGATCCCACCTAAGCACAGTTGGTATACCCTAGAAGCAGATGGCCACCCAGACCTTTCGGTCCACAAGCCGGCATGCGAAGCGTGCCCTTCGCTGCTATTCTATTCAACTCATAAGCCAAGTAACGGTATCCAAGCTAGTGCTTGGACATTGTACCTGGAAACACCACCTCCCAGACAACGTGTCTGGAAGGATTTCTATACCTGTGGCCTTTAATCTCAGCAAAATAGGAAACTATCTACTTTGTCCAGCAGGGACCGCGGGAAGGCGGCCCCCGGTCGACTCTGTTCACTCACAGCTGAGGAAAAGCTCAGCTGCCACGTCGTGGGCTATCCCAAGAAGCTTGCTGTGATTTCTCAGCAGCTCACTCTCGATCGCGCCCCTCGCCCTCCTTCTTTCTTCCTGCACACCCACTACCCTTGGACAATCCAAGACGTAGTGGCGTGCATTCACATCCCTTTCTCCATAGACGCAATCAGGGTTTCTCTTCATTTTAAATCTGTGGAGACTTGGGGAAGAGCCCATGTCCCGAACTACCCTAATGAGTTTATGGGACATTACCTTACAGAGGTACTTGGGTGTTGTTACCCCATTGAATACCTCTCTCCCCTTCACACTGTTCCTCCATCTGTCCAACCATAAGTCCTGGACGTGCCCCCAGATCCTCTTATACGAGGTGTGTTCAATAAGTATCGCGACTTTTGAATTTTCGCGGGTTACGTATATTCGAATTTCGATATTTTTGTGGCTTTATGTTGTTACTCATGTCTCTCACTTATACCGACAAGCTCGGCCATTTTGAATGTTCACTTAATTGTTGACAGCTGCTTTGCTTGCAGGTGTTTTGGATCGTCTTCGATTTTTACCTATTAAAAAAAATGGATCAAAGAACCTGTATCAAATTTTGTGTGAAAAACGAAATTAAGTGCCCGGATTGCATTCCGAAGGTTGAATGTGGCATACGGAGAAGCTACCTTGGACCGAAGCAACGTTTATCGGTGGTACAAAATGTTCTCAGAAGGCCGAGAAGATGTGAACGACGAAGAGCGTGCCGGACGCCCGAGCACTTTAACAACAGACGAAAAAATTAATGAAGTGGAGAAAATGATATTGGCCAATCGTCGAATCACCGTTAGAGAAGTTGCTGAGGACCTAAACATATCGATTGGTTCGTGCCATTCGATTTTTATCAATGATTTGGGCATGAGACGGGTCGCCGCGAAATTCGTACCAAAATTGCTCAATTGCGACCAAAAACAGCATCGCATGATCATTGCTAATTAGATGTTGGACTCTGTCCGCGACGACCCAAATTTGCTCCAGAGAGTCATAACTGGTGACGAAGCGTGGGTTTATGGTTATGACGTGGAAACCAAAGCTCAATCATCTCAATGGAAGCTGCCGCACGAGCCAAGACCGAAAAAAGCGCGCCAAGTTCGGTCGAATGTGAAAGTTTTGCTGACAGTTTTCTTCGATTGCAGGGGCGTAGTGCATCATGAGTTCTTGCCACAGGGTAGAACGGTCAATAAGGAATATCACCTGCAAGTTATGCGCAATTTGTGCGAAGCAATCCGCCAGAAACGCCCGGATTTGTGGAAGAACAAAATTTGGCTTTTGCACCACGATAACGCCCCTGCTCACACATCGTTGCGTGTGCGCGACTTTTTGGCCAAAAACAACACACTAATGATGCCGCAGCCACCGTATTCCCCAGATCTGGCCCCCTGTGACTTTTTCTTGTTCCCTAAACTGAAGAGGCCCATGAAAGGACGACATTACGCTACGCTTGACGAGATAAAGACGGCATCGAAGGAGGAGCTGAAAAAGATTTTTTTTTAAATAATTTTTTGAAGTGCTTCGAAGATTGGAAAAACCGTTGGCACAAGTGTATAATATCTCATGGGATTACTTTGAAGGGGACAAAAAGGGTATTCATGAATAAATAAATAATTTTTGAAAAAACACAAAAGTCGCGATACTTTCTGAACACACCTCGTAAATTTCTTTCTTGGTCACTGGGGTCCTCAGTGATCTACCTCTAAAGCATCCTGTCTGCGAACTCATTACCTTCGATGAGGCTGTGTCTCCTAAACCAAGGGAGCTCCGGAGCCCGCGTCATCATCTTCAGCTCCTAGATTATTTGATGCGCGAGTTGCCCTTTCTCCAGATTGATGGCGACGAGGGCCGACATACAATCTGAATAGAGGCAGTCCGGACTGAAGTTCTTCTCTGCACACACTCTGAGGGCTACCCTGATCGCAACCAGCTCGGCTGAAAAGACCAATTCGTCCACTCTGAGTGTTAAACTTTCTTGGAAGATCAGCTCTCCATTAGTGAATATCACTACCCCAGCTCCAGTAGTGGTTCCAGACTTACTACCATCAGTGAAAACCTCCGTGCCAATCCCTGTCGGCCCTCCAGGACTCCAATTCCACTTTGGCAACCACTGCTGAATTTCCTTGGGTCCCTCTTCGATTCCAGGGCCCCCGCTTTAAGTCCCAGGGCATCTTCCCTGTTCTCCCAGATCTTCTGTCTGTGGTCTCCTCCTCTAGTTTCAATCCCAGGGGAATAAGCCCAGCGAGGACCAAAAAGACCTCACTGCTGGTAGTGCGATATCCCCTTGTGATTCTGAGTGCCGCTGTCCTCTGCACTCTCTCTAGAGTTGTTGCCACCTTCTGATCCCTGTTTCGGCGCCACCAAGCCCCGGAAGCATATAGAAAGATTGGCTCGACACAGGAGAGGCAGAGGTTCCTAAAAATAGTACATACGTTTTTAAACGCAAAAGGTCGATCTAAAAATGATTTTTATTTGAGGGGACACATTTTTAAAATTGTGTACAGTATAATAAACAATGATAACATTTGACAAGCCCATAGGATATTTGGAATAAAGTACGACAAATATATTTTGTCACTCCCCTCTATATTTAATTTGTTGTATCATGACAAATATCCAGTTAAATAGTCAAGGGTCGCCAATCAGTCAAGAAACTACACATTTCTTATAGCAAGAAATCCTATTAATAGTGCCATCATAATTTTTGGTACTATATTAACATTTCAAAAAGTAGTGTATATTGATATTAGCAGTGGTTTTCAAAAATATTTTTGCTACATGTTTTAATTTGCATTTACCTATTTTACATATCTCTGATTGTATTTGAAAATCGTTAACCAATTCTTCATACTTTTGGCGAAGTGGTGTTTTATTAATTTGTTATTTGATATTATTAGGGTTCTTTCCTGGTATTCAAAAAGGAAAAATACGTGTCGATCAGTTATATTTTTCAATTTATCAAACAATTTGGCCGCTGAATCTCTGATTCTGGTAGAGCGCCATCTGGCGAATAAAATTGTAACTAAAATCAATTTCGAATTTTTCATTATTTGCCATAAAAAATCCCATTGCATCCTGAACACAATGGTGTTTACCGCATTGCTCTAGCGCAAATATTCGCGGAGTTATTAATTTTTAAAATAGTGCGAGATTTTTGGATCACCCTGTAGATTAAAATAATACAAAAGGTTTCTGGAGATGAGCTTCTTTTATAAATTAACTCATCTCCACAAACCTTTTGTATTTTTTAAGCAAATTATATAAGTTTTATATGTGCGACCTGAATGACATCATTCACAATTTCCCATTAGCGGTTGTTAGCGCAATTATCAGAGAAACCTATATATGTAAATTTAGCCTCATTTGTGAATATAAAAATAACAAATGATTAATTATATAGCAATAACGCGCCATCTATACAATAATGACTGGCCTTGTCCTTATTGTTTGCGGAAGAGCTTTGCTGGATGCAAATATTTAAATGTAATTCTACTATCCTAAAAGCTTATGTCCACAGTTTGCGCAAATACCATTTCTAAGATTCCACCTGTTGCATATAAAAGCAGAATGATTCAATACAGTATTAGCTCTAAAGAAGCGGTCTGGTAGATTAAATTGGAGAAACCGCTGGGAGGGTTCACCACTGATGAGACAAGCCCTCCCAATATATTTTTTCATCGCAGTGAGGACAGTAGAAGTTCGATATAAACATCCGCGTTTTGGCGTTTCCATTTGTAAAGGATCTACTTATATAATTGCCTTATTCTGAAGCTCACGGATAGAATGCGCGCCCATTGGCTGCCGCCGGCGAACACGTGTCCTCCCTGCCCTCCTCTAGACAACCCTGTTATCAGCTGTGTGATACATACACCTGTCTATAGCGGCCATTCTAGACAACCCTGTTATCAGCAGTGTGTTACATCCACCTGTCTATACAGACCACCCTGTCTATAGCGGACACTTTAGGCAACCCTGTAATCAGCAGTGTGTTACATCCACCTGTCTATACAGACCACCCTGTATATAGCAACCATTCTAGAAAACCCTGTTATCAGCTGTGTGATACATACACCTGTCTATAGCGGCCACTCTAGACAACCCTGTTATCAGCTGTGTGATACATCCACCTGTCTATACAGACCACCCTGCCTATAGCGGTCACCTTAGGCAAACCTGTTATCATTAGTGTGTTACATTCACCTGTCTATACAGACCACCCTGTCTATAGCGGACACTTTAGGCAACCCTGTAATCAGCAGTGTGTTACATCCACCTGTCTATACAGACCACCCTGTATATAGCGGCCATTCTAGAAAACCCTGTTATCAGCTGTGTGATACATACACCTGTCTATAGCGGCCACTCTAGACAACCCTGTTATCGGCTGTGTGATACATACACCTCTCTATACAGTCCACCCTGTCTATAGCGGCCACTCTAGACAACCCTGTTATCGGCTGTGTGATACATACACCTGTCTATACAGACCACCCTGTCTATAGCGACCACCCAAGACAACGTTTTTAAAATATATTCGCACTCGGGTAAAACCCGGGCGTTGCCCGGGCCATTCGTCTAGTTTAATATAAAACAAAAGGAAAGCCACCATACAATCCAATGATGCTCCCCGCGAGGAAGGGGGGGAGGGGGGCGGGCGGTTGTAGGTCACGTAGTCTACAGCCGCTAGTACAACAGAGGTTGAATTTCATAGTATGCATATTGTATAGAGATTTTATTGCCATAACTATATACATGTATATTTTACAATCATTAAATAAATATTTATTTATTCTAATATTATGTATATGCATGTATTTCATTATTATGAATATTGATGATTTTCCTAACAGAAATTTTTATCTATACTCAAATATATAAGATACTCACACTATATAACTTTGAATATATTTTTAAGAACTTGAATAAACAATCAATGCTTCTTGTGTTATACATGGGACTTCTCAATCGATACAAATCGATTGTTGCCACACCAAAATATATTTCCATTATTGATTTTAATATTTATTCATTTTTTGTGAACATCATAGCATATATCTGTGATTTTAAATTGTAAATTTAAATTTAATTTAAATTGTAGATTATTAATAATTATATATTATTTTTATATATATGGGCCAAAGATGTTGATAATTAGCTGAATAAAACTCCATTAGATTTATCAAGTATATTTCTACGTTCAAGATGAATGACCGCGGATAAAAAAAATTACGCTAAAAAATAATACAATGTAGACAAGAATTTAATGAGCTCAATATTACTCGAATGTAAAAGGGAGCATATATATATATGAATAAAATCTTTTTTTTTTCAAATTTTATATTTCATAGATCAAACTACTCTGTAAAATTTACCGGCAGATGTCGTGGCTTCAGACTGTATAAATCCATTGTTGTTGTTTTACGTTGTCCGGCTAAAATCTTTTTATTAGGTCATATTTTATTTTATTTATTCTTAAAACGCCTTAAATCAGGTAGTAATTTTCTCAAATATATTTCTTATATTTTCAATAAAAGCTCAATTAAAGCAGATATTCTTATTAATCTTTCTACGACTGCAATAACAATACCACATTACTCATGTATCCTCGAAACAATAAAATAATTATTTGATTCTTAATCTCAAAATTTTATATCACAGTGAGCCGACAAAGTATTTTATTATAAAATTAGTCGACAGGATATCACTGTTTGTTTGTTTCAAAATACCAAAAGCATTATAATGCAAAACCTTCTTCAACCAAACATAGCTCACTTCAATTAAACATACCCTATTCCAACAAAAATAACCTTTTCCAATAGCCATTGCAATCTCCAACTAACCATAATCATCTCCAAACAAGAATGACCCTCTCCAATCAAATACACGCACACGTAGCCATCTCCAATAAACATTTAATCTACAATCAATCATAGCAATCTACAATCAATCATAGCAATCTACAATCAATCATATTCATCTACAAACAACCATAACCATTCTAATCAAACCAGCCATCTCCAATCAAACATACCAATATCCAAGCCATAGTCATTTTCAACAAGCAATCGTCATTTCCAGCCATCACATCAATAAACCCAACGCTAGTCATCATCATCGCCCAGAAGTTTCAGTTCCCTTTCATTAGTCTTTTCAAGGTACTTTTTTATTATTAAAAAAAAAGAAGAATAAATAAAATTAAGGTAAAAAGTTTCTTTTAATTTTGATTTTTTTTAAGATTTCGAGCAAATTTCTGCTCTTCTACAGGCAAATACTTCTATCAAGATGATCTTTATACAAAAATAATCGAAAAAAAATGTGTTATTGGCATATGCTCTCGTGGGCGTGCATCAGACTGTTTACAGCTGAAACAATTTAATTGTGTTTATAACATTGTACATAATTTACCATTTTTTAACTTTGCAAATTACACCCATGCTTTTCAGTAGTTTTCAATCGCCTATTTAATTATAGTTATATTCCTATTTGTCAAATCATTTTTAAATATCATTTTTATAGCTGTTTTTGCTTTTTGAATTGCACCACACCTTTAAAATAACTTTTTCACCTTTTATAAGAGTCGAATATAAGACAAAATCAAACTATTTTGCCTTATCACCTTTGTAACACAACACTTATGTAAAATAGTTGGCCGGAAAAACAACAAAATATATTTTTTTTTACATCTTCAATATTTGACAATAATCAACTGAATTATATCATTATTGAAAAATCATATTTCCAATTTTTCTTTTACAATTGTTTTGCAAACATGTAAATTTATCAAGCCAACATGCGTCAATTTTAACTTTTGTTTTATTCACCCTTGATTATTTTTGTCTAAATGGGATCATTCTTTATAGTTACCATTGCTTTTTTTTAAATCTTTACATGTCATTGTTGTTAGATTACTCTTTTTTTTCATTAAATCATATAAAATAAGATACAAAAGATAAATTAACTTTATTATGCTCGAAGAACAAAAGGTAACAACAACCGTTCGATGCGCTCGCGTCTTGTGAAGTCACTGAAGCGCGAAGGGCGACGACAAACAATTTATAGCTTTCTCTCCTTTCCTTTCTTCTTTTATACAAGGTGTCGCGTTAAGCGACGCAGTGCCTTTATTTATCCCAGACGCCCAACTTCTCTATTTCAGGTGTCCCGGGAGGAGAACACCAACCTATCTCTATGCAGGGAAGAGCGACTACAAGAAAAAAAACTTCGAAATTCCGTTGTCTCTAGGGCAGGTATCTGGCAATGATCGAACAAGCCAAGCAACAACACGAAAGTCCAAAGAGTGAACTAAAACAACTATTTTTATTTCTAGTCACGAATACATATATACATATAAGGGTTTACATATAACTAATATATTTTTTAAATTATAAAACTATTTTAGAGGCGTAATATTCTTTTTAAAATAAAGCAATTTCTACTGTCCTTACTGCGATGTCCATAGTTCTTCTAAAATACCCATTCCAAGAGTCTTACAACAGTCACCTATAAAAGGAAGTTCCAAAAATGCAATATAACAGCGGTATGGTAGATTAAACTGGCGAAACCGCTGGGAGGGTTCACCACTGATGAGCCAGGCCCTCCCTTTAATTTTTCCATCGCAGTAAGGACAGTATAAATTGTTTTATTTTAAAAAGAATATTACGCCTCTAAAATAGTTTTATAATTTGATAACAGATGGCGCTCTAGTACATCGTAAAATATATTTTTAACAAAAATGGTCGTGCAAGAACAAGGCAGCGGTTAGTGGATTAAGATCTTCGACATTTTCAGACATGTAAATCAATGGACGTAAGTTCATCAAAGACTCCGTGTCACAGAGAATGGTGTAAAGTTCCTCAAATTCTAATCGAGCTTGACCAAAAATCTTTCTAAAGAGTTGTTTCAGCAAACCAATCTTTCCCACCATCCACCCCACCATGATAGTGTTAACATTGCTTGTCCAATCACGCAAGTTGAAATGAGCAGAAGCCAACAATCCCTGTGCTTCGTCCACAAATTTTACCATATGAGTGACTTCTGAGAAACTAGCCACACAGTTATCGATGTACAGAGATTCCTTCAACAATTCAGCTGTCTCTAGCCAGGGTTCAGGAGCCTTGTTCAAGTGGTGAGACAGCGTGGCAAGCAGGAGATAACGACTTGTCGTGATTCCGAAGACAACTCTCGCATGACGTAAAACCATCACTTTTCCCTCTTTGTCATACCAGAGAAATTTTAGATAATCTCTGTCTTTCTCCCTAATCCCAATTTGAAGAAAAGCCTTCTCTATGTCTGAGGAGACTCCTTTCTCGCTCTTCTTAAATCGATTCAAAATTCTTGGGATGGTTTCTATCATATTCGGACCTCTTTCCAAACAATCATTCAGTGAAAGTATTCCCTTCTTCCTGGCTGAAGCATAAAAAACTGGTCTTATTTTGGTGGTAAGACTATTCTCTTTAAAAACTGGTTGATGTGCAAATAGTGAACGCCTTCAGGTTTGTCTGTAACCATTTCTATTATTTTATTTTTTAGCCACCTTTCGAGAATATCTTCATATTCTGTCAAATATCCGGTATTCTCAAGATGTTTCCTCACGTTTACTAATCGCTTTTCAGCAACATGTCTATTGTTCGTGAGCATTTCTCTTTCGCGAATCCAAGGAAGCGCAACCTGGTAACGCCCCTCACAAACTTGGTAAAAATACGTGCGAAATATTTTTCTGTTTCCTTTTGTATCGAGTAGTTTTGACGAGTATCCGAAATACCAATAGCCTATAATCTCAATAAATTATCTAAATCAATATTCAACAGTGAAGTTGTGCAAAGTCCATTAACGCTAGTTTCTTTTTCTGTGGCCGGAATCTTGCCCATTAAAGTCCAGCCCAATCTTGTTTGCACCGCCACAAGCTCCAGAAGGAAGTTTTATATGCTCTTTGGTTAGTAATTTTCCAGCAATGTCTGCTCCTAAAGGAATCTCAAGAGGTCCCTTTTGTAGATCAGTCAAATCTCTGTCATGAGCACTAAGTTATTGCATTCAGTTACCCTGAAGGACCTTGAGAACGCTGTCGTAGATAACCTCTTGCCTCAGTGCTTCAAAATTCAGCCATAGGATCCGTCTAAATTAGTCAACCGTATATCATAAAATCTATGTTCGTACAACTCTGTGTTCGATCTACCAAACAAAGAGTGGCGAAGAGACTCTTGTTTGGAACATTCATATCCCATTTCTTCTACCGTGCTCTGGAGTATATAAGACCTCTGTGATCCCGTAGATGCCTTTTTCTTAATTTATGCACCTTATCCCAGTACAATATTACATTTGTACTATTTTTTCACATTGTGTAGCGTTCTCACGCAATTCTGGCCTTAACTACCCGTTTCATGATTTTTCAGGATGCCTTAATGACCAAATTCTTTTTTTTTGGTCGTTGAGGTACAGCTTGCACCACGCTGATGAGGGCCAACAGCCCGAAACGCGTCCGTGGTTAGCTTTTCTTGATTAATCAAGAATGGGTATTTGGCCAACTCTGGAATAATTAAAAGTCAACGAGAATAGTTGATATTTATTCCGATAGATGGCGCAAGCCATCAGCAACTTTCAGTTGCACTATAAGTAGATGCTTTTTTCTTAATTTCCTCTGATAGTTACTCGCATTGTGGGTAACAACACCACAGGCGTCGTCGTCAGATTGGTCAAAGTTTCACCTTTAATTATCCCTCGGGCTGAAGTAGCGATCTCCTCATTCAAGTTTTTCCTGGGGCACATAATCCTTAAATATCTCAATTCCCCACAGCTGTTACCATTCGCCCTAACTTTGCAGAATTTGCTCACATGACCATATTTAAGGCATCTGAAACAAACCCCTTCCTTAAATTTCCCAATTTATCTTCCAATGACAAATTTTCCGCGAATCCGCACTTTGTACCCTCATGATCTCCTCTTTCACACAAAAAAACGGAATTTTTCCTCCTATTCCCTGCTTCAGAGGCATTAAAAAAAAAACAGCAGCCGTGGGCAGGGATTCCTCTCAATTCTTCGATACTTCACGATAGTGATCTATGACTGAGGGCGATAATTTGATGGTCGGCTGGCTATTATTTCGTCTCGCGTAGCGAACCCAGCTCTCCAATGCAATCAATTGTCTCTTAAAAATTTCAATCAAGTCTCCGAGAGAAAAAGCTCCTGTAAATTCCGTAAAATTCAAGCTTTGAGTCTGACGGCAATAGCTTGAAGAGCAAAGGGCACAATAAGTGCTAATAAGCACAAGTGCTAAGTGCACAATAAGCTTTCAACGACAACACCCAACGACTCCAAACTTCTAATCTGCACCAGGATTCTGCCGTACAATTATCTAAAAGCCCTCACGTCTTTCGACACTAAGTGGATTCAAGGCCAAGAGGTTGTTCATATGCACATCGATCAACCTTTCCTTTTTTCCGAGGCGTGCCTTCAACAATTCTACGGCCTTATATCATAATTTTCTTCATATAAGCAAAATCCTTCCCTGGTTTGGGCCGCCGTTCCACTAAAGTAGACCTTTAGATAGTTGAATCTACCTATCTTTGTCAAATGTTCATTTCTGTTGATTGATGAATCGAAGGCATTCCAAAAATTCAACCACTGACCAATTTCCCCGCAAAATATTTCTATTTTCAATTTTAGGATCTTAACCATCCCAGTAACAGAATTCAAGATGCTTCTATGGATATGTGGAACAAACTTCTATTCATCTGCTGCTAAATTGCCCCGTCTAACAAGAGTATAGCATAACCATGGCTAAATGTATCAAACCCGTTTGATCTAATTTTAACAAAAGCCAAATATATAAAATTCAACTCATTTTTCAGATTTATTTTGAATTTTATAAAAACTACTAAATTCCATTGGAACGCTTTCATTTCGAAATTAACTATTTTTAGTATTGTTTTAATTGAATAACTCTTTAATATCTAGCATGATGCACTAGCGCGCCATCTGTTATCAAAATTCTAAACTATTTTAAACTATTCAAAAAGAATCTCACGCGTTTAAAATAGTTTCGAATTCTGATATCTAGCATATTTTCATTCTAAAATATTCCTTAAAACTTTTTTTAATTTTCTCGAATACACACAATACTTAACAATTTTATTTCATTTAACTAAATTTGCATTTCAATCTTTTGTACATATATAAATTGTGTTGAAATATATTTTTTAAATATTTTCATCTAACTAACTAACATGCTAATTTTGTACATATTTAAAATTTCTTTTTTTCTTTCTTTTCGTTTAAAATTTTCGTTTATCTTCAAAGTGCAAGTGTCCCTGGGGGGACATCGCGCTCTAAGTCGAAATAAATAAATTTTTCCTGGATATTCTTACTTTGTAGCCTTTGCCGTTTCCCTTAGCATTCCGTCCGCGACCACCACACTTCTTCTCTTTAACAAAGATTTCCACGTCACGGCTTTCTCCCGGTATTCCTCCACCATTCTTTGCTCTTTCTCTAGTTCTTTAATATCTATCAATTTACCGATTTCTTTGTCTACCCGCCTTAGTTTTTCGTAGATACCCGAAAGCTGTCCCAGCAGTTCCTCGTGTTCACACTTCTTATGCACGTCGGATTCCTCTATTCTTTTCCCATACTTGGATAAAGATGTGCGATGTGTGGTTCTCTTTTTTTTTTAAATCTTTCCAGCGCTTCTTCCCTGTCCATCTTCTAATTCAAAAGGTCCCAAATATAGGCTCGGCTTTCTCCTTCAGTCTCGGCTGGGATGCCAAATGTTGCGTTCAGTGGCGCAGTTCCCAGGCTCTATTTTGCCCCAGAAGCCCAACGTCTCTATTTCAGGTCCCGGGAGAAGAACACCACCATATCTCTATGTAGGGAAGAGCGACTCCAAGAAAAAAAACTGCGGAATACCGTTGTCTCTAGGGCAGGTATCTGGCAATGATCGAACAAGCCAAGCAACAACACGAGAGTCCAACCAGTGAACTACAACAACTCTTTTTATTTCTAGTCACGAATACATATATACATATATTGGTAAAATAAATTATATTTTGATCCAATATATGAAGTAAACGAAAAAATTGCGCTACAAATTTTAAAATAAAAATACAACCTTTCGCAATGAGTGTTTTTTATTATGATATCTAAAGGCTAGTCGTACAGGAAAATGTAAACGTTTGAATTCAAATGGAGTATCCGTTGGTATCTTGGAAATGCGTGGTAGTAGTACATGTTCCCCTTGATATTTTCCATTTAAAATTGTTGCCTCAATTACGTTATTCATTAATTTTTTTACTGATAGCCTAGTCCCATTGCGAAAGGTTGTATTTTTATTTTAAGATCCAATAAATGCCTTTTTAATTGAATATATACATATAAGTATTTACATATGACAAATATATTTTTAACAAAAAATGAATTAAATTTACATAGTTTCAAAAGATAGAAATCTATACAGAAGAGAATATCAACATATTATTTTCCCGACACAAGGAATATTACAATTGTTATTGTACATTTGTATCAATTTTGTAATTTCCTATCTATTGTTTACCATTTAAAAACCAATATTATATAAGGAACATCACATCTTTTTTTTTTCATTCACCTATTGATCATTGTTTTTTTCCACTATGAATAATTTTGCACATTTTTATCTTCTAACTAGCGGATGTACCCGGCTTCGCCTGGGTTTTACCCTAGTGATAGTTTACCTAACCAGTACTAAATAAAAAATATTTTTCGAGCATACATCCACTCTCTACTTAAACTTTTTTATAAAGATAAGCTGTACCCGTTCACACGTTGCTGCGTTTGTACAAAAAGGCAGTTTTGATACCTCAAACATAATTTATTAATTATAAAATGTATACAATACATCAAAATGAAAATTAATAATGTAATTATCCCTACATATAAGTCATTTGAATATAACATATGTACAAAACATAGATATACATAGTTAATGATAGAATTAACATGCTTCTTCATTTGTGATAGTGAACAATATTGCAAGCGAATTTCCATTGAACAACAATTTTGTAATTATTAAATATCATCATGAAATGAATTATAATGTTACGATGTACTAGAGCGCCATCTGTTATCAAATTATAAAACTATTTTAGAGGCGTAATATTCTTTTTAAAATAAAACAATTTCTACTGTCCTTACTGCGATGGAAAAATTAAAGGGAGGGCCTGGCTCATCAGTGGTGAACCCTCCCAGCGGTTTCGCCAGTTTAATCTACCATACCGCTGTTTTATTACATTTTACAACAGTCACCTATAAAAGGAAGTTCCAAAAATGCAATAAAACAGCGGTATGGTAGATTAAACTGGCGAAACCGCTGGGAGGGTTCACCACTGATGAGCCAGGCCCTCCCTTTAATTTTTCCATCGCAGTAAGGACAGTAGAAATTGTTTTATTTTAAAAAGAATATTACGCCTCTAAAATAGTTTTATAATATGAAATGAATTGTATTTGATGATTGATGGTGAACTTTTTCTTACTAGTGCTTGTAAATATACAACATTTTTTGTTTTCCTATCTGGTACAAGAACAAATAAATTTGATGGTTTTCCAACTCGTGAACACCCAACGTACAGCTGTCCATGTGAGAAGCATGGATTTATCAAATTTAATCCACATACTTGCAATGATTGTCCGTGTGCTTTGTTAATGGTCATTGCAAAGGCTAGTCGTACAGGAAATATTTTCCATTTTAAATGGTTGCCTCAATTACGTTATTCATTAATTTTTTTACTGATAGCCTAGTCCCATTGCATAGTCGCGGTGGATTTATATTTCGTAGAAGGATGATTGGGGAACCAATTTTCAAAGATAAAATATACGGTGGCATTCCTGGTAGATCCAATGAATTTAAAAATTCTATTGGATAATTAACTGATTCATCGGGATTGACAACAGTATCTATGGATTTATATGTTGTTACTTCTTCGGGTATTTCATTTTGAATTGTGCAGTTAATTAAATTCACATCAATGTGTTTGGCTGACAATATAGCACGCTTATTAACCCAATGATTATTTTTATAATTCTGCGATAAATTTGGAAACACTTTGGCAATAAAATCATCAGTGAATTTTTCAAAGTGACAAAAGTTTTCTGGTAATATAATACAGTGTGTGGATTCGTCCATTTCCATTCTACCTTTCCCAATATCTAACAATTGTTTTGCAAATCGTTCAGAAGATTCATCTTGTTGTAATTGAACACGCATATTGGTCTTTGAAGATATTTTCTCCACATACCGCCATAACACTGATTCTTTTAGACATGCATTCAATTCATCTGCAGGTGTTGAACGTGGTATAACTGGTAGAGTTTGTCGAAAATCACCAGTTAGCAAAATGAGTGCACCACCAAAGAGCTGCTCATTTCCTCTCAAA
The DNA here is from genome assembly GCA_030710605.1 of Cordylochernes scorpioides. Classification (NCBI taxonomy): domain Eukaryota; kingdom Metazoa; phylum Arthropoda; class Arachnida; order Pseudoscorpiones; family Chernetidae; genus Cordylochernes; species Cordylochernes scorpioides. Next base: position 33,628,485 of record CP092883.1, read on the forward strand.
TCTTTCAATGTACGATTGAGTGCTTCCAAAGATTTCTTGTGTGCCATGGTGCATTCACCCCATATTATAAGCTGACATGATCTTAGTACTTTTCCCATCCCAGAATATTTGCTAATATTACATGTTGGAGTTTCAATTACCTGCATATTTAATGGCAATTTCAACGCTGAATGTGCTGTTCGACCACCGTCCAAAATAGTTGCTGCAATACCAGATGATGCAATAGCAAGTGCAATATTATTTTGTGATCTTATAGTTGCCAAAATAATTGAAATAAGAAAGGTTATTCCAGTGCCTCCAGGTGCATCTAAGAAATATAAACCACAACTCTTGCTAGATATTGCATTTATAATTGTGTCATATGCTGTTCGTTGCTCTAATACCAATTTCGGCAGATTAATTCAAACAAATTATTGTAATTCATTAACATCGAAGTGCGTTTCTCGTTGTATATCACGATCTAAAATGTCAATACCAGATCTATTTGGAGCAATCATTCCCAAGTCTGTCAGTGATTTGTTGGCTATTGTCAAACACCCATCCTCAATTAAAATCAATGCTTCATTGTATATATTTAATGTAAATTGAATGTTGGGATTAGCATTTATTCTACGCATGCGATGTAAAATGTCTTCACGCATATAGTAGTTAGTATGATGGAAATAGTGTACATATCTGGTGTGGGTGAGCTGTATTAGAAGCATCAGCGAGTGAAATATCCCAATAAGCATCGTTTTCTAAGATATCTAATTTCTGGAAAGCCTCACGAAATGTAGCACACACATGGCCATTGACTGTTTTTATTAATTCTTGAAAAGATGTTGTTCCACGAACGTTGATTAATAATAATCTTAGGTAAAAGCATTCTGCGTTATTTGGATGTACAGTGTACAGACGAGCCAATGCATCTGTGGAATATAAATTGAGCTGTCCTTGTACTGTTCTACCTGGTTTACGACGCTGAAATTTTCTTGTTGATGTATTCCACGTAATATAAGTTGGTACTTCAGAGTACAGTAGTGTCCTTGCAAAGGTATCATTTCTACATATTGTGAAAAATTCAGTTAATGTTGTTGGCGGTGGTGACATTGCTCTTGCACGTACATTTTCTGATGTAAAATACACACGTTTTCCATTTTCAAGATGAACTGATAAATGAACAACCGTTGGATATCGCTCATGAATGAAAAATGACAAAATACGCCATACAGCCTCATTGCTACTTATGTAGCGTCCTAGTTGATATTGGGTGACTTCATCATTAGATGCAGTTGTATTTTCCACTCCAAACACTGCCATATCGCTTCCTTTGTTCACATATTTGCAAATATATTTTATAGCTTACACTGAGTTGCAGAACTCTACATTTATGTGCGCGTTATACGTTTTAAGTAGTAATGAATAATATGGTACCACCCAACGATTATCAACATCAATAGAATTGTTGAGTAATTTTAGTTTAAAGGATTTTCCACCATCTTCGGTAGATCGTCGTCGATAGAGTGGATATCCATCATTGTCTGTAATAGTTTCAGCAAGTAAGTCTCTAGGATACCGCTTTGTGCACTTTCCATCTGACATGCATGGTGAATTATTATTTAGTGAGCCACATGGACCATGAATAATATTTTTTGAGACAATATCGTGCACGACTTTATCAATTTCAATGTCTGGTATTTCTGCAGAGGTAATTTCATCAATTCTGCTTGGTGTTATCTTTTCCATCATCCATATTAAAATATGCGCATGTGTTAAACCTCTTTTTTTTGCCATTCAATGGAATACATCCAACAGGGCGTCTCTCCAAATACATGGTGTTTGACAATAAAATCTAGTAAAGATTTTAATTTATGTTTAAATATACGTGCGGAAATATCATGACGATCTGATGGTGATTGTCCAGTTAATAAAAGCTCCTTTATGTCATCCCATGCTGGGTTGCATGTAAATGTGATGAAAAATTCTGGACGACCATATGCACGAACATACGTCATTGCATTTTGTGCATATTCATGTATGTGTCGTGGACTGCCTGTAAATGTGGATGGTAAAATGACCATTTTTACCAATTCCTTGAGATTGCCATCATTTACAACTGCATCAGGTAAATGGATGTACTCTTCAGAACGCAATTTGACTTGATTTAGTCGTATGTAGAGGAGCCTTTCACTTTCTATTTTTGCATACATGTCAACAATGTATTGATGAAATAATTGTCTACATTTCAATAAATGATTATCAGCATTCTCACGAATCATTATTCGATATGCATAATAATTCATATAGCACTGACCTTTTTGTTAATGTCCACATTAGTTGTAGGATTTCTCATATTAATATTAAAATGATATCCATCCTCTCCTTGCCAAAATAGAATGGGATATTGTAATGCATCATATTAACGATGCGTTTCTGATACTTTCTGGACGCCACTATTTCTACGATGAAGAATGATATCGCGAGAATTAAATTCTTCACCAACTATGACAATTGCCACTTCATCGATCGTTGGTGCGTTGAATTGTCTCCGATGTTGACCAATAGGTGTTTTATCTGCCTTTATTATTACTTTGTAATCGTCAGATGGCATTTTTCAATGGCGGTTTTAAATAATTTAATTAATTCATTATGTTGTTCAAACAAATTTTGTAATTCAGCGACAATCTCTCGTTTAGTACTCACATTCAGTTGAAACCGTCTGTTGAATTGTTCGTTAGTATTTCCCATGAAATATATCTGAATATATTTGTGCTCAGAATTTGGCAAGGGTAGTAGTGATCCAGCATGGTGATAAATTTGCCCTTGTACTTTAAATTTTGGCATATAATTTGCGCTAACGATATTCGTTGCTCCGAACGATGTCATTTGGAAGCATGAGTTGTACTTGCGTATATTTAAAAAATGTTTTGATTGACTTGTTTCACCTGATACTAAAGTTAATAATGGTTCAGGTGGTGAACGCAGGTCTGGTTAACTTTACTTTTCCACCTGTACAGCACATACCTGGTGTTTCATTTTTAAAATTTTGAGCACCTCAATACGTACACCTTTTATCCATTTTTCCAATAATTACACTTGGATGAAGACTGTAATTGTAATAGGGATTGTAAATGAAGCCACATAAATTCAAATCAGTATGCATCGTTCGCCTTGTCTGTGTCCTGCGAATTCGATCTCTTTCTTGCCTTGCTTGACTCTGTTCACTCATTTCTAATGATCGAGCAAGAGCAGTGTGAACTCGATTTCTTTCTTGCCTTGCTTGCCTCTGTTCACTCGTTTCTAATGATCGAGCAAGAGTAGTGTGAACTTGAACTCTTTCTTGCCTAGCTTGTCTCTGCTCACTTGTTTCTGAAGCTCGGTATTCTCTTCTCCTTTTTGCTTGATTTGTAGATCGACCAATGGCACTTCGCTTTGGTGGCATAATTGTGGGGTTAAATAAAACGTTATTCCAATTATTTTCTTCAGCTAGAAATCAATAATATTCAGAATATCAAAATAATATTATTGCGATTTCACCGCCACTCTGTGTTGTGACGACGATCTAAGTTCTATAGAGGTAGTCGATCACCTATATTCTTGGTCGGCGGGGTTGAAGGTTCAAAATTAAGGTGTCGCTGCTTATAGCACTATTAAAATATTAGACGAAAACAGGAGGGAAAATTATATTTATTATAAATTAATAAAATAAGTATAATAGTTTTTAATTAATTATATATTTAAATATTTACACTAAAAGAATCGGGGATCAGGGCAAATTCTAGCGTTCGAAAGTTGTTTACAGGTTCTTCTGTATTTTTTTTTTTTTCATTTTAGCCGCTGCATCCCCGTAGCCGCTTCCGTCGGCCTTCCATTGGCTGCTTCGAACTCCTTCTTTTCCAACATTTCTCCCACCTTTGAGTTGGCGCCTCGACGACTCAAACATGGAAAGGAAAAGTTCAGTAGATCCAATCGGTTGGGTCTCTTGATAGGCCGTCCGTAACTTAACACAACATTCGGGGTTTCAATGTGATGTTGCTCTTGTTGTGAAGTCAAAGGGTCCTCTTCAGTTGTCAATTGAACTTCTTGTGTGGGAGATCACTCCGTTAGAGGGTCTCGACATCTTATCTCTGGCGTTATCTCTAAATTGTAGAATATTTGAATAGGTCGTATTTTATCACCTGATGAAGTTTTCACTTTCACAACCCTCACAAGTCCATCTTTTCCTGGATAGAGTTGGATTATTCTGGCTAACGGCCAGTGTAGTCTCATTAAACTCTCTTGTCCAATGAGCACCATGTCTCCCACCTTGAATGGTATGGTAGTCTTCAGGCGTCTCGTTTCTTGTCTCTGGAATCCAAAATATTCGATACGAAATCGTTCTCTAAGATCTTCTCGTACACGTTTGATATATTGATATTTGCGGGAGAGGGTCTGGTTATCAATCAAGTCCAGGTCTGGAACGCCAACCTCTCTGACCTCATGTAAGAACAACGAAGGTGTCCATGGAGCGAGATCCTCACTTTCTTCCGTTAGCTAGGTCAGAGAGCGTGTGTTCATCAAGCTTTCGACGTCACACATTACCGTGGAAAGTTCTTCATATCCCAAGGAGGTTTGACCGAGAATCCTAAAGAGCAATTGTTTCATCATTCCAATCAAACGCTCCCACCATCCACCCCACCAAGGAGCACCAGTCGGTATGAATTTCCAGGTGATGTTTTTCAATGTGGGATCACATTTTAATCTCAAAAAATCAATCTTCTTTAAAGTATTAGCCATGCCTCTGAAATTAGTCCCATTATCCGGACAGTCTTTCAGGGAAAGTTTATCTCTCTTCCGGGACGATGCATTAAATACTGGCCTTATTTTAGAAGTTTGACTGTTTCTTTTATACACTGGTCGATGTGGCAGGTTGTGTACACCATCTAGTTTATCCTCTCTGGAATACTCTATTATACCCTGATTTATACATTCTTCAAAGATTTGTCCATACTCTTTCATGTCTCCAACTTCTTCAAGTTTTCTTCTTACAGAACTTAGTTGGTTTTCGGCTAGGTCTCTATTCGTAGGAATCCTTTCCTTGTCTTGCACCCAGGGTAGAGCTACCTCATAGCGCTCCTCAATATCTCGCGTCGTGTTGTGGGCGAAATGTTCCTCCATTTCAGCTTGTAACGACTGATTCTTCTTCTCAACCTCCGCGTCAGAGACTCCAATTGCATCTAATTTCCACAAGATTTCTAGATCCAAAGATAGAAGTGTGGTCACGCAAAGGGAGCTGGTGTCATCTCTCGCCTCCGTTGGAGGAATCTTTCCCATCACAGTCCATCCTAGTTTGGTACGGATTGCCACCAGTCCAGATGAGATTCTTCTATGAGCATCGGTTAGCAATCTCCCGGCGATGTCCGCCCCTATAAGGACTTCTATACGGTCCCTCCTCAAATCAGACACGTCGAGTTCTTCACTCCCTTCTAAAAATGATCTTGGACACACCGGAGGTATGCTTCCACAGATAAGGGGTTGACCTAGTGCTTCAAACTCACAGCGATAGGAATTATTGATGTCCGATAAATGAATGGTATAGACCTCATGTTCAACTACGTTGGTACTCGATCCTCCAAACAAGGAATGCCGGAAGAACTCTCTCCTTGATTGTTTGTATTCCATTTCCATTGCTGTGCTATGTAAAATATATGATCTTTGGGATCCCTTTCTGTTCCCTTTGAGGGTCACTCTCAAAGTAGGTAACAAGACGTCTGGGGAGGTTGATAAGTTGGCGAGAGTTTCATCTTGCACCGTAGGAGACTTGGAAGATCCACCTCTATCTAAAATCAGTTTTGTGCACATGACATCCAGGTGGGAAGACATGTTGCAGATCGAACAACGGACTACATTTCTGCAAAATTTATTTAAATGAAAAGGCCGAAGAGAGAGAGAGACATTTATAACAAACGCCTTTTTTCCTCATGAGTGATATCTTTTCGTTTAAACTCATATTAGCTGCAAAGTCACACTTAGGGCTTCCATGGTTGTCTTTACCTCAAAATACACATTCATTCGATTTGTGAACTGAATTCAAAAGTTCTGAAGCTTTCGCAATTGGTTTTTCATTGTAGAATCTTGTCTTTGGATGTTTGTTTACTAAATTAGGTTTAGAAGTTGATTCATTCCCGGTACCGATTTCGTTTCTAAAACTCCTCTCCCGTACAGTTAATTGTCTTTCTAGAAAGGTAATCAAGTCATTAATTACGTAACCTGTCGGGAGTTCTTTGTTCAATTCCAAATTAAGGTCTGCAGGTAGAAGCTTTATTATTATCGGGCACAACAGTTGTCCGTAAACATCAATGGACACACTTAGTGACTCGAGACTTTTTATTTGAACAGAAAGGTTGTCAAAAAGTTCGCTGAAGGTTCTTACATAGCTTGAGGTTTTGAGTGGTCTCATTGACAACAAATTGTTCATATGTCGGCTAATCAAAATTTATTCTCGCCCAAATCTTTCTTTAAGCAATTTATAGCTTTCTCGTAATTGTCCGCAGATAAAGCGAAACCTTCGACTGTGTTTAGTGCAGTTCCGCCGAGATGTGACTTCAGATAGTTAAATTTATCGATCGGGTTCAGTGAGTTGTTCTGGTGAATAGCTGCATCAAAAGAATTCCAGAACGTCAGCCATTCACTAAAGTTTCCATAAAATTTCGATATCATCAATTTCGGAAGTTTCACAGTCGTGCAGGAAGGTACATAATGTCTCATTTCATTTTCATCTATTCGTGAGTTCGAAATCGAATTCGGTATATGTTCGCCACGAGAATCTGATTGGCAAATCTTTTTATTTGCCCTAAATCTCTAAGTAATATACAGGGTGATCCAAAAGTCCCGCACAACTTTAAAAATTAATAACTCCGCGAATATTTGCGCTAGAGCAATGCGGTAAACACCATTGTGTTCAGGATGTAATGGGATTTTTTATGGCAAATAATGAAAAATTCGAAATTGATTTTAGTTACAATTTTATTCGCCAGATGGCGCTCTACCAGAATCAGAGATTCCGCGGCCAAATTGTTTGATAAATTGAAAAATATAACTGATCGACACGTATTTTTCCTTTTTGAATACCAGGAAAGAACCCTAATAATAACAAATAACAAATTAATAAAACACCACTTCGCCAAAAGTATGAAGAATTGGTTAACGATTTTCAAATACAATCAGAGATATGTAAAATAGGTAAATGCAAATTAAAACATGTAGCAAAAATATTTATATTTTATATGGGGTTTTGTGAAATAGATTGAATGTTTGAAAAACACTGCTGATATCAATACACGAATTTTTGAAATGTTAATATAGTACCAAAAATTATGATGGCACTATTAATAGGATTTCTTGCTCTAAGAAATGTGTAGTTTCTTGACTGATTGGCGACCCTTGACTATTTAACTGGATATTTGTCATGATCCAACAAATGAAATATAGAGGGGGGTGACAAAATATATTTGTCGTACTTTATTCCAAATATCCTATGGGCTTGTCAAATGTTATCATTGTTTATTATACTGTACACAATTTTAAGAAATGTGTCCCCTCAAATAAAATTAATTTTTAAATCGACCTTTTGCGTTGAAAAACGTGGTAGTAAAATCATTTTGTATTATTTTTTTCACAAAATTTCTAAAGTTATTGGTGTACAGAAAATATTCCTTATGCTATTTCTTCTAATGAGCGAAAAGCGAAAACTAAACATAAGGGGAAAAATTGTGTGTACCAGTGTTATTCGAGAAGTTATAACACTCTGGTTTGCACGACATAATATGTGAGCAAATGACAAAAAAAATATTACTGTTCACAAAAAAAGAGTCAAGATGTGAGGACAGCATTTATTATCCCCATATCCCAACACAAAGAGCTGCAAAATATTGGTAGATAATATAATACATGGCGGCTTATATAACACATGAGGTAACTGCCTTCTCTCTTGTGTTAGGTCACAATCCTTGCTCAATGTGGCACCCTTCATTCTCAATCACCGCCTGCAGACGATAAATGAAAGAATGGACAGCATTAAATAACATATCTGTTGAAATTGATAAAACGTGCCATCTGATAGAAGCCTTCAACATGGCCAATGTGGTAGGCCAGCATCGATAAACACGCGACTTAATGTACCCCCATAACCAAAAATCGCAAGGCGTCAAGTCTGGTGATCTTGGAGGCCACTGGTATATAATGTGGCGACTTATCACACGATTTTCACAGAACGTATCCTTCAGCAATTGTTTGGCACCTCGGGAGATATGAGGAGGTCCTCCATCTTTCATGAATGTTATTTCGCTTAGTAAATTAACACAAAGCAATAACGCGCCATCTATACATATAAAATAAAAGGACTTAAAAGCGCGAATGTTTCTTTTATACATAAAACGAACTTCTACTGTCCTTACTGCGATGAAAAAATATGTTGGGAGGGCTTGGCTCATCAGTGGTGAACCCTCCCAGCGGTTTCGCCAATTTAATCCACCATTTTAATAAAAGGACTTAAAAGCGCGAATGTTTCTTTTATACATAAAACGAACTTCTACTGTCCTTACTGCGATGAAAAAATATGTTTGGAGGGCTTGGCTCATCAGTGGTGAACCCTCCCAGCGGTTTCGCCAATTTAATCCACCACGCTGGCGAAACCGCTGGGAGGGTTCACCACTGATGAGCCAAGCCCTCCCAACATATTTTTTCATCGCAGTAAGGACAGTAGAAGTTCGTTTTATGTATAAAAGAAACATTCGCGCTTTTAAGTCCTTTTATTTTATATTTCGCTTAGTGCTTTTGCCCTGCAATATGGGAATACCCTTTTCTCTCAAAAGTTGAACATAACGTTCATCAGTTACAAAAACGGTTTTAAAAGTTCTTCCATTGATTTTTCAAAGAAAAATTGCCCAATAATAAAAGAAGTGAACCCACACAAAACTGTAAATCTAGGCTGGTAAAGTGGCATTTCTGTAAAAATCCTAGGGTTTTCTGTTGCCCAAATGCGGCAGTTTTGAATGTTAAATTCTCCGTTTAGAGAAAAGTGAGCATCATCTGCCCACAGAACATTCGACAGCCAGTTTTCATCAATATCAATTTGCCGGAAACCCATGCAGCGAATTCTTGACGCATCTCAAAATCGCCAACTTTCAGCTCGTGAAATCTTTGAATTTTGTATGGGTACACACAATAGAGACATTAAGTAAAGCGTCTTCGGATATCACAATCATACTCGGCGAATTTAACTCCAAAAGTTCAATTTGGGGATCACCTGTCCAGGATAACAAAAGTCAGCAGGTTGAGAACATGCTAACCGACCTCGACCTTACACCGTTAAATAACGGAGAGAACACCTACCTATCTAAGTCCACAGGCACAGAATCCGCAATAGACACCACAGCGATAAATTACAACATCGCACCCACAACACAATGGAAAATCCTGAGAGGTGCAATCAGTGACCACAGACCAATTTTAACAACCCTAAACTTCAAAATTGAGAATGTCCATTAGAATAAAAGAACATGGAACTTTAGGAAAGCCGACTTGAAAAATATTCACAGAAAAGCTTGAAGAACTGTGCAACGAAAAATTGAATTACAGAGCGCTTGACAAAAACTTGGAAAAATTCTCTTCGAACATTTCAAAAGCTGCAAAAGCATCGATACCTAGAGGTAGACGTAAAGCCCTGTGGATACCTTAGTGGAAGGACCTCAATATCGAGGCAATGATATCAGAGACAGAGACAATATCAATGAACTTCTTAAAAAATAAAACAGAAGAAAACAGAATGGAACTCATTGAAATTAGTCACAAAATAGAACAAGAAATTTGAATATGCAAACAAGAAAAATGGGCAGAATTCTGCGAAAAAATGGATCCAAGAAAGAACAGCCAACACTGGAATATGATTAGAGTGTTAGAGAACAATCAAAACCAACACCAATCCTCCAATACTCTAACCGATATGAATAGAACAGCGCGAACGAGAACAAACAGATGGCTGACATAATTGCTGAATATCTTTCAAGCACTTCCATACTCAACTATACGAATGAAGACAGGACTCTAAAAATAATATAAACCAGTTAGTTAAACAAGCAAGAAACTTCCATCAACAAGATATTTTCTCGAGAGACTTCCCACTGAATGAGCTAAACTTATCAATAAAATATCCAAGAGATCACCAAGAGATAATCTAATCTTTGGTCAAATGATTAAACACTTTGAAGACAAAGCTAATAATCAACTCCAACGAATACTGAACATTTCATGGCAAACTGGTAAACTACCAAAGAATTGGAAGATATCAATTATAGTGCCAATACTGAAGCCAAACAAAGATGCCAAGGAATACAAGAACTATCGGCCAATTGCTCTCACCAGCAAACTTTGTAAAATACCAGAACGAATTATCCACTCTAGGCTCATAGTCTGGCTCACTAACAATAATAAAATAAACCTCTACCAAACTGCCTATAGATCCCAGCACTGTACGACTGATCAACTGTTCTACTTCTGTCAATCAATAATAGATTCTTTCCAGGAAAAACCGCCAAAGAAGACCACGGCTATATTCCTTGATATGACCTCAGCTTTTGATCGAGTGTGGAGGGAGAAATTACGTGAAAAGCTGCACAACATCAGAGTAAGAGAAAAACCTTAATATGGATTGCAGACTTCTTAAGGGGAAGAAGGTTAAAGGTTCGGGTTAATGGAGAATTTTCCAAGGAAGGAAGAACATGGACTGGTGTAACTCAGGGATCTGTGCTCAGTCCTCTACTCTATCTGCTATATATTAACGACATTCATCCTTACCTCACTGAAGACACAATGGTTGCCTGTTATGCAGATGATATAGCCATATGGCACACAAGTAACAGTATAGAAAATTCGTAAAAAAAACTGAACACATCAATGAGAGGACTGGAGAAGTGGGCAATGGAACTTCAAATGAGCATAAACCCAATAAAACCAAACCTATGCGTCTTCTCCACTCACAGGGAAAAAGGCATAAATATAACCAAAAAATAAGCATAAACAAACAAATAATTGATAAAATTAGAAATCCATAATACCTAGGTGTGATACTGCAGTCCTGGATCTTTCAAGTTGGTCTCGAGGACCACGCCATCACCATCTCCTAAGCGGCGAAGTACGCGATCTACGTATTCATCGTAGATCGCAAAATGCGTGGTGTCGCTGGAGACCCACTGGCGATTCTCCACCAAACTCTGCAGCGCTGGAAGAGGCGCCATATTCATTGTACATAGTGTATATAATGCATATTATCTTTTTTAATAGTGCAGCCTGTGCATGTATTGACAAGATGTCAACAGAATTATTTTAATTATTATTGATGAGGAATTGGAATTTTCAGAACACATAATTAGCACCTCAAATAGAGCTATCAGAAAACTAAACATTCTGAGAAGGCTATGTGGAACAAATTGGGGAGCAAAACCCAGAATTCTCAGAACAACATATACCACCTTAATAAGGCCGATAATGGAATATGCAACACCGGTCTGGGCTCCCTCAAGCTCATCACTAAAAATAAGACTAGACAGTGTTAAAGAAAAAGCGGCCAAAATAATCACTTGTGCTGTTTCATCCACCAACAATGAGAAAATTCAGAGAGAATGTGTTCTAGACCTACTCGCTCGAAAGCAGAAGACAAAATAAAAACAACTTGGATCGGCACTTCGGAAACGAGGAACCAGAGGACGAGATCTCTATGACCACTTGTGGTTTGGTAGATCCGCCCTTTTCTGAGAATGAGGTGAAACTGAAGGGCTTTCAAGTTCGGGAAAAGGAAATCTCCTGGTCCCGAAGGGATCGATAACACGGTCGTGAAAGCCCTGTTAAGAATGCACCCATCGCTTCTTTCCAGGTTATTCAATAGGTGCCTGGACACTGGTACATTTCCTGAGGCATGGAAGGTTACCCGAGTAGTGCTTCTCGAAAGGTTTGGTAGAAAGGGTAATTCTCCTAATGATTATCGTCCGGTTTCTTTACTAGTGTGTCTAGGTAAGGTCCTGGATAGCCTACTAGCTCAGCGACTGAAGCATTGGCTAGAGAGTAATGAGCTCCTTTCCTCTTTCCAACATGGTTTTAGGGAAGGGAAGTCCACAACCACAGCTCTGAACGAGGTGTTAGAGGGGGTTGAGATGGGCTTAAATAAGGGTGTTTGGGTTCTTTTCGTGGCCCTGGACATTGATGGCGCGTTCAACTCCATGAGTTGGAACAAGCTGATGAGAAATTTGATGGACATGGGTTGTCCTGATAATTTGTGCAGCTTGGTTCGTGACCTTCTGAGGGATAGACGGATTAGCCTCAGTTTTGGTGGGCGGAAGTTGGAAAAAAACTGTGCTAGGGGTTGCCCCCAGGGCTCTTGCTGCGGACCTATTCTGTGGAATATCCTGGTAAACACCGTTTTCCAGGAGGAGCTCCCTGAGGGAGCCAGGCTGGTTCTCTATGCTGACGACCAGTTCCTCATCATTGAGGCTGCTTCGAGAGCGAAGGCTGAGAAGTGTGGTGAAACTTCTCTCCAAATTCTCTCGAACTGGGCCTATGACTCTGGCCTTAAGTTCAATGTCTCCAAAACTAAAGCCCTCAGCTTTAAGCCAAGGGACATAAGAAATAAAAGGAAAGGGATCAAATGGGAACACAAGCCGGCTATCCGTATCGAAGGACGGAGGGTATCGTTGGTCAAAAGGATGACCATCCTGGGGGTGGTCATTGATGACAAGATGGGTTGGCAATACCAGGCCAAGGAGATGGTAGCGAGAGGTAGGGAGGCGTTGTGCAGGCCTGTCCTGATTGGCTCTCAACAGGGGGGAGGGAGAAGGAGGGTACTATTTTTAGGAACCTCTGCCTCTCCTGTGTCGAGCCAATCCTGCTATATGCTTCCAGGGCTTGGTGTCGCCGAAACAGGGATCAGAAGGTGGCGACTACTCTAGAGAGAGTGCAGAGGACAGCGGCACTCAGAATCACAGGGGGATAACGCACTACCAGCAGTGAGGCCTTATTGGTCCTCGCTGGTCTTATTCCCCTGGGATTGACACTAGAGGAGGAGACCATCAGACAGAAGCTCTGGGAGAACGGGGAAGATGCCCTGGGACTTGAAGCGGGTGCCCTGTAATGGAAGAGGGACCCAAGAAAGCCTCCGCAGTGGTTGCCAAAGTGGAATTGGAGTCCTGGAGAGCCGACAGGGAATGGCACGGAGGTTTTCACTGATGGGAGTAGGTCTGGAACCAATACTGGAGCTGGGGTAGTGATATACACTAATGGAGAGCTGATCTTCCAAGAAAGTTTAACACTCAGAGTGGACGAATTGGTCTTTTCAGCCGAGTTGGTTGCGATCAGGGTAGCCCTCAGAGTGTGTGCCGAGAAGAACTTTAGCCCGGACCGCCTCTATTCATATTGTATGTCGGCCCTCGTCGCCATCAATCTGGAGAAAGGGCAACTCGCGCATCAAATAATCCAGGAGTTGGAGATGATGACGCGGGCTCCGGAGCTCCCTTGGTTTAGGAGGCACAGCCTCATCGAAGGTAATGAGTTCGCAGACAGGATCGCTAAGGCAGGATGCTTAAGAGGTAGATCACTGAGGACCCCAGTGACCAAGAAAGAAGTTTATAGGAGGATCAGGGGGCACGTCCAGGACTTATGGTTGGACAGATGGAGGAACATTGTGAAGGGGAGAGAGGTATTCAATTGGGTAACAACACCCAAGTACCTCTGTAAGGTAATGTCCCACAAACTCATTAGGGTAGTTCGGGACATGGGCTCTTCCCCAAGTCTCCACAGATTTAAAATTAAGAGAAACCCTGATTGCGTCTATGGAGAAAGGGATGTGAATGCTCGCCACTACGTCTTGGATTGTCCAAGGGTAGTGGGTGTGCAGGAAGAGAGAAGGAGGGCGAGGGGCGCGATCGAGAGTAAGCTGCTGAGAAATCACAGCAAGCTTCTTGAGAAAGCCCACGACGTGGCAGCTGAGCTTTTCCTCAGCTGTGAGTGAACAGAGTCGACCGGGGGGGGCTGCCTCCCCGCGGTCCCTGCTGGACACAGTAGATAATTTCCTATTTTGCTGTGATTAAAGGCCACCGTTATAGAAATCCTTCCAGACACGTTGTCTGGGAGGTGGTGTTTCAAGGTACAATGTCCAAGCACTAGCTTGGATACCGTTACTTGGCTTATGAGTTGAACAGAATAGCAGCGAAGGGCATGCTTCACATGCCGGCTTGTGGACCGAAAGGTCTGGGTGGCCATCTGCTTCTAGGGTATACCAACTGTGCTTAGGTGGGATACTCCATTTCTTGTTTATTTTGGCTACTGTTTCTATTTCTTTAAAAGTAAGTTTATTTTTCTGTAGCAAGGGTTCTTTTGTGCCTTTTTTCGCTAGCGCATCAGCAGCTTCATTGCCTTCAATGCTAACATGTAAGGGTATCCATTGAAGATTAATTTTTGAGGTATTGAGAGTTTTTGGAGATAACCAATTATGTTCCTGCTTACTTTGTCTCTAAGTTCCCCTGTGTGACTCAAGTGTTATATGGCACTTCTACTATCAGTAAGAATCCATATATCGTGATGTTTAATGTTTCTGATGGATTTTAAGACTTCATAGATGGCTATAAGTTCTGATCTGAAGACTGAGCAAAATTCTGGGTTTCTTCTGTTTATTTTCTCAATGCCATTTGTGGTTTTAATGAGAGAGCCACTACCAGTGTGTCCCAACTCGTCTCTGCTACCATCGGTATAGATAGTTATTGCATTTTTAGGAATTTTATATTAATTATTTCTAATGATAATTGTTTTAAGTATTCTGGATTTTGGTATTGTCTGTTGGTGGGTTCATTTAAAGGGGCATTAAAAATAATATTTTGTTAGTGGTTCGCATGGAGATATTTTTTCAGCTGAATAATATTTTTCCACTTTATATTTTAAAAATCCATTTCTTTTGGCCAGGTGGAGAGGGCCTTCTTTTTTGAGTCTTATATTGGGTTCCCAATTAAGTATGTAATTGAGAGTTCTGTGTTTGTTTTCATAACTCTTGATTTTGTTTATATATTTTGGTAGATTGTAGCTTATTCTATTCTTTAAGGGCATAATGTCTGCCTCGTAAAGTACAATATCATTAGGGCAGGTTTTTCGAAGACCTGCAATAATTCTAGCTGCATTTAGTTGTATCCTTTCCAGTGTTTTTAGATTTGTTTCAGATGCTGTACCATAGATTTGATATCCATATTCCAAGATTGGTCTCATTAGAGATGTGTAAGTTAATTTTAGTGTTGTTGCTTCAGCTCCCCACTCTTCCTGAAATATATTTCAAGATTTTTATTCTGTCTCTTCCTTTTCTAACAACTCCTTCAATATGCTTACTGGAGTTAATTTCTGGATCCAGGGTGTAGCCGAGATATTTAGGATGTTTATTATATTGCAATTGTTGTTCTTTCAGAATAATTTTCGGTTTTATTTTGTATAGTTTCTTATCGGAAGTAAAAAGACAGGTTTCAGATTGTTGGGGGTTAAATTCTAATTTATGTTTATTAGCAAATTTTTCTAGGTGGAGAAGAGTCTTGTTCAAATCTCTTTCAGCTTTTTTTCCAGTTAGTGTTGCTGCTCCATAGAATAATGTCATCAGCGAAAAGTCCAATATTGGTTTTATGTGAAAATATTTCTTCTATGCCTGCAATAAATAGGGTGAAGAGAGTTGGGCTAAGGACTGATCCTTGTGGTAATCCTTGGTACAATTTGAAGGTTTTAGATAGAGTGCCATTATATTTGACCCTGATTTGTATATTTTTAAGAGAATCATTTATCCAAGTGATAGCTTTTCCATCAATTTTGATATGTTTGTATAATTTTGTAATTAATTTGTTTTTCCATACCTTATCAAAAGCTTGTGTAAGGTCTAAAAAGCAGCTATGGTGTGGTTAGTTGTTTTTTTGTTTTGTGCATCTTTTACCTTTTGTGTGAAAAATAAGAGTTGGTCTATTGTTCCATGTCCTTTCCTAAATCCATTTTGTTCTTCTGGTAAGAGATTTCTTGTGTCGGGGTGGTAGGTGAGTCGTCTGAGTATAATTTTTTCCATTAATTTGTAGCAAATATTTGTTAGGGAGATAGGTCGGTAGTTTTTCGGGTCATCAGCAGATTTGTCAAGTTTTTAATGGGAATTATTGTTGCATTTTTAGTCTTGAGGCAATTTTCCAGTTTTCCAGGAGTTATTGAAAATATTAAGAAGTCTTTCTTTGCCAATTTTGCCCAAGTTTGATATCATTCGGCCATGGATTCCATCTGGCCCAGGAGTCTTGTTTAGGTCAGTGTTTTCTAATGCATAAGCTAGCTCTTTCATATTGATTTTTTCGTGGAAAATATTATGAGTGCTGGTGACATTTTTACAGTCATGAATAATCTTTCGGGCCTTTTTTCAACCTTGATTTTACTACTTATTTGATATGAATTACCTAAAAGATTGGCAGCAATTTTGTCATTAGTTGCTGGTGTACCATCTGTATTTTTAATCATATTTGTGTTTTCAGTTTGTGGCTGGACTCTGTCAATTTGTTTTGCCAAATTCCAAAGTTTTGTATTTGGGTTTCTTGGGTTCAGGTTTTCACAAGTTTGTTTCCATTTTTCCCTTTTCACATTTACGTATAATCTTTTTTATTTTTGCAATCACAATGTTCAGTTCTGTTCTACAATATTTTTGGTTTTGGTTGCACTTTTTTGTAGTTCATTTCTTCTAGTTATAAGTGTTTGAATATTTTTTGCCTGGTGTGATTATTTGGAATCCATTTCTTAATATTACCTCTTGGTATTGAAACTTTGGCTGCTTTAATAATGGTGTTTTCGAAAGATATCATATTAGCCTTTTTGAAGTTCCAGAATTTTTCTAAATTGAGCTAGTTTTGGTCTTGGTGCTAATTTTTATCAAATTAGGCAAATGATCACTTCCAAAACTTTTTAATATTTGCTATTTGCATTTGTGGAAAATGTCAGGATAGTGAAACCTTATATCAAGGGCTTGTGCAGTATTATAGCTTGTTGGAATGATGGGTAGGATTCCCATCATTTAAGCACATGAAGGCATTGTCGTCAAATATGTTTGATAGTATTTTGCCTCTTGAGTTTGGCGTAGAACATCCCCATAGTTGATGTTTGGCATTAAGGTCACCTACAATAATAGTGTTGTCTGTAAGAAATTGAGCCATTGTTCCATCGTCAATAAATGTATTGTTTGGAGGGTGATACATATTGTATATGTGGATGGCTTTGTTTTGATTGAGGTAGACTTTGATACCTTGGGCTTCGAGGTCTAATGTGTTTGTAATATTAACGGCTATGTCCTCATAGTACAAATTCTTGATTAAAATTGCTAGGCCACGCCCTTCAACAGCATATACAGATGGATCTTCAGACCTTACCCTGAGTAATGGAGGGGCCGGAATTAACATAATACTGCAAGATGGAACAAACATCAAAATCAAAGAAGGAGCAGGACAGATTTCGTCAAACTTCACTTGTGAACTGACAGCTATCTGGAAAGCCCTTGATGTATGCCTTAACCAACCATCCCTGCATCAAGCAGAAGGAATTTTAATATACAGCGACTCCATATCCGCTCTAGAAGCAATTCAGAAGAGCAATACTAAAATCACACAGAAAATACACTCGTTACTTACCCAACTGGAACCATTGGAGACTAACTGCATTCTACATTGAATCCCTGCCCATGCTGGGATCAGGGTTAATGAAATGGCATTCGAATTGGCATAGGAAGCCAGAAGGTTGAGACAAAGGAAAGAACAAATGTCATTATTTGACGCTAATTTCATTGTCAATATACAAGATAATTAAACAAAAAAAAATAAGAAAAGATCAAAATGCGAAATAAACTCAGAGAGAAAAATGACAAAAACTATAACAAGACTTTGAACAAAACACTATAAAGGAATGACAATACATCCAGATGGCACAAGAACCTATAGGGCATGCAACAATTGTCCTGGTGTGGAACTTACACCTACCCACATATTCTCATAGCCAGCAATGGCCGCAGCCTTGCAGAAATTAGACATAGACCCAGAGCAGCTGCTTTATACACACAAGATTCTGCTGCTGCTGCTGTGATGGAGATACATGGATACATCTGAGGTTCTTTATTGGACACGACAACAACAACGGCATTCCAGAGTGAAATAAATTATGAGAGATAGATACATAATTTTCAAATGAATTAAAATAAATATAATCGATACTGAGTGAGAGTTGAATTAAAAATATTAGAAATTTATTATCTTCGGAAACAAACCGTATCTGAAATATCAATTTTCTTTTTGCTACATGTTTAATTTGCATTTACCTATTTTACATATCTCTGATTGTATTTAAAAATCGTTAACCAATTCTTCATACTTTTGGCGAAGTGGTGTTTTATTAATTTGTTATTTGATATTATTAGGGTTCTTTCCTGGTATTCAAAAAGGAAAAATACGTGTCGATCAGTTATATTTTTCAATTTATCAAACAATTTGGCCACTGAATCTCTGATTCTGGTGGAGCGCCATCTAGCAAATAAAGTTGTAACTAAAATCAATTTCGAAAATTTCATTATTTGCCATAAAAAATCCCATTGCATCCTGAACACAATGGTGTTCACCGCATTGCTCTAGCGCAAATATTCGCGGAGTTATTAATTTTTAAAGTTGTGCGGGACTTTTGGATCACCCTGTATTTCTCTCGATATTCCTCTACGCCTTTAATTCCCTCTCTAAATCGTCACTTTCAAGAAGCGTTTCTATTTCGTGATCAACTAATTTAAGTTCGTTATATGATTCATTCAATTGTTCTAATAATTCTTCAAGATCAATTCTAATTAGCGTGTCAAGTCCACTTTCAATCTTATTGCACGTTTTCGTTAAATATGATCTGTTAATAGCACGCTTCTTCTTTAAACGTAGAATTAATTCTTCCGCCATCATGTGAACAAAGCGGCAAGTAGGGTTAGCTAGCGAGTTCCAAAATGGTCAGCTTAAATGATTTTTTTTTCTAGAATTTACCTTCAACAGTCCCGGTTGGGATGCCAAAAATATTGCGATTTCACCGCCACTCTGTGTTGTGACGACGATCTAAGTTCTATAGAGGTAGTCGATCACCTCTATTCTTGGTCGGCGGGGTTGAAGGTTCAAAATTAAGGTGTCGCTGCTTATAGCACTATTAAAATATTAGACGAAAACAGGAGGGAAATTATATTTATTATAAATTAAGAAAATAAGTATAATAGTTTTTAATTAATTATATATTTAAATATTTACACTAAAAGAATCGGGGATCAGGGCAAATTCTAGCGTTCGAAAGTTGTTTACAGGTTCTTCTGTTGTCGCGACAATAGGAACTTTTTTGGACCAACCGAACAGTGGCAACACGGCCGGCTGCCGCCGCCCACGCATGCGCGAGCAAGAACAAATAATTAGCCCTAAAAGTTCCGGTAAACAAAGGCTGTTTTCGACCTAACGTTTGGTTTTGATGGGCCAGAAAAGGAACTATCCCTTCATAAATTTTAATAATTGCTTTTTGAATAACATTTGTATTGATATTAATTTGTGTGATTTTTTAAATAAATATTTCTTTCAATAAGTATTAATTCTTCATCACTGTTTACTAACTTAGGCCTCGTCATCCAACGTTGTGACACTTCTACTGATCCCTGCAACAAAGGTATTGATTTACCAATTTATAATTTTCAAATCAGTTTCCAGCATTACTGTAAAGCTAGGAACGTTTAGTTCAGGTTAAGCCATCGGGACCTTGATTGTCTTTCTTTTTTTTTCAAATCTAAGAAAAGACAACATCTGTATTTGTTTTTTTTCATTTTAACCGCTGCATCCCCGTAGCCGCTTCCGTCGGCCTCCCATTGGCTGCTTCGAACTCCTTCTTTTCCAACAAATATAAAAAATAATTAAAAACACACAAACTATATAGATTTGAAAAATTTAGCAAGGTCTAAAATTTCTATTCCACATCAAACAAATTGTTCTCATTCCTTTTAGTATAGAGAGAGCTCACTGATAAATAATTCTGTGATATATTTTAAAAATCACAGCTTCTTTAATATTCCATATAAATATTTCAATTCTGGAAATTTTCTTGAGATTAATAGGAATATGTGAATTTTCAATTTTCTAATATTAATAAAATGCATTAGGGGGGAAATAATATTGCAAAAAAAATATATAGCTAAATATATTCTCTAATATTTTTTGTTTACTAAAAATTACAGAAAAAAATATTTTATATTTAACATTTTTATACTACTAATAAAATAGCAATTTTCAAAAAATCAATATTTTGTTTACTAAATTAATTTTTATATGATTTTAAAAAATATTTTTTTAATAAAAAAAAAACAGATTATTTTACTATTGACCACCATATTGAATACACTTATTGTTTGTAAACACCACCATCAAAAACAAATAGGGAGTAGCTTATGTATAGTTAAATATAAAAAATAATATTAATTAGAAAATATTTTTCAGGTCAAATTATTAATGAGAGGGCATCTTTTAAATAAAAACAATAGGGTAAGCACTTTTTTATATAGCAAAGTAAGAGCACAATATTTATTCATGTAAGTTAATTTGTTGAAATCTAAAAGGAAACACTGGAGACGGGGAGATACTTGGCCGAATGTGGAACTTGCCTTCTCATTGGTCGTGACGATGACCCAAGGTCATCAGGCGTGGAGCAGACTTCCTGCCAAAACCTAAGCCTATCTCCGTCGCAATGGGGGCGCTGCTTGCGAGTTAAGTCTACAAATCATGAAATAACTCTAAGGATATTTAAGATATTCAAGAAATTATTTTTCAGAAACCTTCCCGGGGATATACCTAATAAATTCCCATCTAAAAACCAATATGATATGAAATACCAATATCACCTAACATTAATCGTCTTATCAATTTACCATTTATATACTCTGTTTTTATCATTTTGTCTAATAACCCTAATTCAATTTTTTCACAGGGGGAAATTGTTATTTGAAAATATTATTTTATTTCACACAAATTATATTTCATAGATCTAACTACTCTGTAATGTCGAACACCAGATGTCACTGCTTGAGACTATATAATAAACTCATTGTTGTTGTTTTACATTAGGGAAGCTTGGTTCCCAAGCGAAGTGGGGAGGACTTTCTCGCATCAAACCGTCCAATCTCGATGTTGCCTGGTTTGGGCAAGATCCTTGAGCGTCTCGTGTTTGCTAGGCTGTCGTGGATGGCCGATAGGATGTGTAAAGCGCCTCCAAACCAATTTGGATTTAAGCCTTGTAAGTCTACTATAGCCGCACTCTTAAATCTAAAATCTACTATAGCCCGGACGATTAAAAATAAGAAATCTTGTCTTCTTCTTTCATTTGATGGTAAAGGCGCTTTTAACAACGTGCTCCACTTTAGTATCTTACGCCTTTGTGAAAAAATAAAGGCGTTTGTCCCAGGAACATTTATCATCTGTTAAACTCGTTTCTATGTAACCGTGTTGTGAGACTGTCTATGAATGGTTGTACTGTGTCTAGACGAGTTTCCAAAGTATGTTCACAGAGTTCAGTTCTGGGTTCTTTCATTCGGTATATTGTCTTTGACGAACTCCTCACGCTGGATTCCAGGAATGATGTTTACCCGCAAGCCTACGCGGATGATCTGGTCGTGATAGTCTCGATATGTCGACCTAGTCAACTTTCCGCAGCCCAACATACCATAGATTTGATCGCTAGGTGGTGCAGTTTGCATAAACTGGAACTCAGTTTGGGTAGTGTCAGGCTATGGTTCTCCTCAGACTACACGGGAGACTCCCTCAACCGGGCCTGGATCTGTTATCCACGGACGGCCAATCAAACGGTGCGACTTAATTATGTGCTGGGGGTGAGATTTGACCGACGTCTATTTTTCCACCATCACGTAGTTGAAGTCTGCGCTAAGGTCCGCGGCATGTTGCCTATATGAACTATATGAATTATAAAATCAAATATCTTCTTAATAATCATTTAAGGATTATCCTGGGTGAAATTACTGTGATTCTTGTTGAGGTATAATTAATTTAATCAAAACAAATACAATTATTTAACAACATCGTCGCAACAGCTTTCTGACAATATTACTGAATCTACGCGTTACATTACTTCTTTACAAAAATGTCAATAATGCTGTTATCGAAACATAAAACTAATATGCCCACATTGATACCCACTATATTATGATTCCTGATTTTTACCATTAGAGAGCTATAGCGTAAAATGATAATTTGTTAGGTAGTTATAGGAAAAATGATTATTTCTTTCTACACTATCTTTGGATCCAACAACTTGAATTTATACCTTTAAATTTTTCTACACACAATCTGATTAGGATCTAATACTACATGATTCAAATATTAAAAATCATGGTTGGTTGTCGTCATTTTCACAAAATCTAGATAAATTGCTTTCAATTTTGGTCTTAATCAGCAATGAGTGTAATAAAAATGTAAATATAATTTTGATTTGAAATGACAAGGGCCAACTCACTTTGTTATTCAAATTTTAATTTATGTAGTATTAAAAATAAACTTAATTTGAAAATATTTGGGTACAAGTGACAAAATTTATTCCTTAGTTTTCCTTCTGCCTTATTTGGCAAAATAACAGGCATCATATCATTAAGAGTCACAAGACTGAGACCAGATGAGCAGAATGAGTGTGATGTTTTGGTAGCAACATTGTTCCAAATTTTGGAAAAAAAAATAATGAAGCTAGTCTACGAGTATATATTGTTGTATATATATATCGCTTGGGCTATTTTGTGGGAGGTGTTTTCAGAGTTTCGCATCTACCTCTGCATAGTTTAATAGCTTTTTTTTTCCTTTTGAATCCTATATAACCTCAATATACATCGAAATATATACATAGTATTATAATTATATATTATTATATCTATTCATATTAATAATATTATATTATTATGTATAATATTATAGTAATAATAGATAGTCAAATCTTCCCTCATGGATTTTTAAATTAATATTTTAAACATTTAAGACTCTCAATTCAAATAGTTTACATTATAAGTGCTCTCTCGCGCTCGCGATAGATATTTTATATTTAGTCCTTAAAAAGGTGACACAAAACAGAAAATAGAGTAGAATGGAGACGTTTAGTGGCAGCCAATTTAGAAACAAATATATATAAATTGGAGTTACAATAAACGCGATTAAAAGAGAATAAGTACTAATAGATTGGCGCGTTCGAGAAATTATCTATTGAAGTTTAAAAATTGGTAAGTTATCCGAAAATTAAAATTATATAGAGTTTTGAAAATATTTTTCCAAATGAACCGAATATGAATATGTGAGTTATCTTAATTCCATGGTTCAAGGTGAAATTGTGAAAGGCTTTTAAAACTACAAAGGTTTTTCACAATATGAGTTTTTTTTTTTTTATATTTTGAAATTCTAGCTTTCACATGCGATAATCGCTCTTCAACGGGCTTAATTAACACATCGACTAATTATTACAAGAAGTGTTTATAAATATATACGCGCTCGTGGAGAATTTAACACTGAAATTTAAACTAAAAATACAAAAAAAAAAATTAATAATTTTAGAGTATTATAGTTAATTACTTTTTTTCATTTTTCTTTATTATTGAGTTTGGTGGAATATGTCTATTTGCACATTTTTAGGGGAATTGAAATTAATAAAAATGGATATATAGCCTCCTTTTAAGATATCGACATTACGATGTTTGTGTTTCAATATTGGTTAGATATAAGAGATTATAAAGGTAACCGTTGATTATTTTTTTCTTGGCATTTCTGTAGTGGCCTTTGGCTTCTAACATGTTTTAATGATGACCGGTCTGAGTAATCCCTATATATTTAAAGCTCAGTTTTGAAAATAGAGCAATCTATATTTAATTCATTAGATATTAAAAAGGTATATATTGGATTCAAAAATATATGTGATGATTTAAGACCATGGAATTGTTGTAAATAGTCTAAATATCCACTACCACATGTTCCACCCCATGACTGTATATAACTTCTTATGTACTGCACATAGAAGGCCTCAACTAACATCAATCTGTACCGCGTAAGAATCTAATAAAGTATTGCAACTGTACAGATAGAAGGAATGGAGAGAGACAGGAGAAAGTTAAGGTTAAAACAAATCAGGCTTAGAGGATCGTAGAAGTCAAACCTAAGAGGTAGGCCTAGAAGAGAACATAATTATTAATAACGCCACAGTTAACCTTCTGACCCCGGACACCCTGCGAGCTAAGTTTAAACCAATATTTCCGGACAAGACAGGACGTATCTTGTGACCAGAAGTTATAAAAGTTTGAGAGACGCCCAATTTCCGGAACAAGACCGGACGTATTTCTTCCGTCAAAGAGATAAGCCCGGCCCAATCAGAAGACAATACCTAAGTAGGTCAACCAATAGCCCACTACCACGTGAAAAAGTCCCACCAATTAGGAAAGAATCACCTAAATAGGTCAGCCAATTAGAAAGCAGCAAGGTCGTGGTGTTAAATCGAGGCCCTAGAATTGCCAGTCTTCGCTTGGATTCCAACGGTAACACTTGCTCTTAAGATCTCTCTCTCTCTCCTCATCCCATTCCTTCTTGACGTCAGACGCTTTTAGTGGAATCTCTGTTTGTTTATTTCACCTTTGGCCCAGCTGTGTCGCCTTCCACCACGACTGCACGGGAGAGTTGACCTCGAGGTTCGTCTAGCATCAGGTAACACTGGTCCCAGAGGTCCCAAGATATCACAGACTCCCCCGTAACGAAGAGTCGACAGGATAGTGGACGCCAAGGTACAAGTAAGCAAATAGACCACTGTCTGTACAGAAAGATGGAACAGGGAAGAGAGGAGAATCCAAAGGAACCAATGGAGTCCGATCCCGACTCCGAAAGTGGCGGAAGCCCCACTTTTCCGAAGAAAGAAAACACTCTCGGTAGGACGCAGGAAGTTCCCCCCGGCCAGGAAGACGTCACACCCCCGCCGCCGGTGTCAGATGTCCTGGGGAGTTTAGCCAGGACGATATATCAGCTCTCCTCGGCGACAGGACTCTCGCGAGATGTGGAGCTATCGCGTTACGATGGTTCGTACGAGGCGCAGAGCTTCTTCGACAACTACGACGCCCAAGCTGATCTGGCCCAACTACACTACACCGACCGACTGAGAAGGCTTCCCAACCTCCTACAAGGTAAGGCCCTGCACTACTTCCGCAGCCTAAAATTAGACAAATTATATTACGTTGACGCAAGGCAGGCCTTGATAGACCTCTTTCCTGAAACCACAAACGCGTCATTTGCCCAATTCTTGGCCATTAAGTTGACAGATCGCTCCTCGTTAGAGGAATATTATCAAAAAAAGACGGTGTGTGGCCTACAGCTGAACCTTCCCCACAAAATCCTTTTAGAATCCCTGACTGATGGGTTACCCGTCGCTGATCAGCGCATTGTCGCTGCCGTGCAACCGAACACCCTCCAAGCGTGGTATAGTGTAGTATCGCGCGTAAGAGGAACCCACAGTGCGTCGCAAGTGTGCCAACAGACGACCAGAACAACGCCCAACCCTTCCTTCGCACCGTCACCGAGGTACAGTGCTCCGCGACCATGGTCAGCGCGACCCAACTACTCTGCCAACCCACCCCCTTCATCCTGCAGGTATTGTGGCGCCATGCACTGGCACGCCCAGTGCCCCAAACGGCCTGCACAGAGCCGTCCAAGACCTGTGTACCGAGCCACAACTTATCCGCAGCACGACAGAACTGTGTTGTCCTCTCCCGCACCCTTCCAAGTTAACAACACGCGAGCGCATGTTACCCGCTCCCCTGATCCTCTCTACACCACGAGCCCAGCGCAAGCAGTGAACCCTAGCTGTCCCATAGGTACCTCGACCACGGCACCAAAACAGGCCTGTTCCGACGCCCAAGACAGCACAACAGTAGGTTCCTCCTCACATAACTTTCGTTGAACAATTGCTCGTTCGAGCTGAACTGCCCAATAATGTAAACCTTCCTCTACTACTTGATACAGGAGCATCTATCGATATAATTAGTCGGAATACTTTTAAAATAATAGAAACCAATTTGCAAAAGAAAATACCTGTTCACCCATTTAACTTAACTATTAATGCCATAGCTAACAATATTTTCACCATAGGTTATATCTTTTTAAACGTAAAAATAGGTAACATAACGCAGAACCTAAAATTCCATATTATAGATGCCCCCTTGCCTTTTGGCATATTATCCCTTAACTCCATAAAAAGATTTCTACTAATTATAAACTGTCCTCAGCTACTCCTGTATCAAGATAATGTACCTCTACCAACTACCTTATACAAATTCACCTCGTGCAAGCAACACGTGTCCCATGGACAGGTTAATACAACTGTCCCATTTACTAAATCTTCCCCTCCTGGAACGGGTTGCTCACACGTGGTGAACTCCAACACTCTTATTTGGCCTCAATGTAATGTTCCTGATCCTATTTTCAACGCCTCTATGTCTTCCTCTTGCATATCTTTGGACACAAGTAACCTAGGTCACTGTCCCTATAATTTACACAAGGTACTGCATCAATTTACACCCGTTTTCGCCACCAATAAATACGACGTCCCTAAGCTTAAAATACCTCCCGTAAAAATCAATACTACTTCGGACAAGGTAATTGCCTTACGTCCTTATCGCGTACCCCTAAATGACCAACTTGAAATACAAACACAAATCGAACACATGCTTGAACACGGTATAATTACAACCTCAGTATCTCCCTATGTCAATCCCATAACGCTTGTCACCAAACGTGACAAATCAAAACGCTTTTGTGTTTACAATTTTAGAAATAATATCTCCGAACGTAGTTCGAATTAACTTCCAATAAGTTGAAAGAAAGCAAGCAGCCTCGCAAAAGGCCTCCCTGACCTACATCCGGAATCGCATTAAAAATAGCTTCGCTCCCCCTCGCCCCCCCGAGCAAACAAACAGCCGACATCTTGTTACATCCGTCGCCACCCCGTGTTCTCTAATGAACTTTCGCCACCTATTAAATTAAATATTAGTGCGTGCCAAAGACAACACTTTACCTACAAAAATCACACACACACACATAAGTTTAAACAAAAATCGACAACATTAGGACCCAGTAAGTTTCACAGTTAGAAACAATGTGATCCACGAGTCGCATCAAACTTTAAACAAATTCGATAAGTTAGAACAACTTAGGCCAACAAGACCAAAGATATCAATCGAGGACAATTTAAAGCTCTCTCTACCCATCCTAAAAAAAACAGGAACATTCATTTGGCCTACAACTTTACATTCTTTCCCAATATATAATTTCTATTTATAATCTTACTTGCTCTTCTTTCTCGATGAACATTTTTAATTTTCATTTTAATATCTTGTATATAATCATTATATAGCTCTTATATTTTATTTACCTCACCAATCAGTTTAGATTAGTGTCATTTTATTTTATTTTTCTTTACCAAAACTTATTTACTTTTGCTTTATGACTCTATTCTATAATCAACTTTATATTTAATCTTTCGTATCTAATAATCTCAAGTTTATATTTCATGTTTATATCACTAATTTGCATTTATCATTTTATATTTTTTCTCACTTTATAAATTAGATATTATTTACATTGTTTCACCTTCCGCTACCATGTCAATGCTATCGAGTATATTATTGCTCATTATTTTTTTTTTCATTTAATATTTTCACTTTCTATTACCCCTTATATACTGCTGTAGTGTGTAAATCTTTGTATCATATCATCACTATTTTATTATTTTTTTTTTAAGATTACTTTGCATTTAACTTCGCAATTCTATTTTCGATTTTTCAAATCCTTTAACGCTATATGCAAAGCCTTAATTTCGCAATTTCATATCTCAATGATATATTCTTTTATAATCAAACTAAAACTCATGATCTAAAAACAGGGCAATCTTCAATAACCTCTTAAACAACCACTTTAAAGGTCACTTCTTAAGAATTACTAACATTCCTTTTCCGCAGGAACTTTTAACTCCTTCGCAGGCTAGACTTGACCTCCTTTGATTTCGTAATTAACAATCTTGACACATCGTCCCCCAGATTTACCTTATCCCAACTTCTGGCTTGGATACGTGCAAATTGTATTTTTTTTTTATTCCAGGGCACTCTCATGCCACACGCTGGCACATTTTTTTTATTATTTTACACTTTTTCTCGCTAAGCCCCTGACGACTCTAATTAAAACTTTGATTTCTGGTCACTGATCTTCGCCCTCTTTATCCTGCATGCGTACGTCTTAACGACTAATTACTAAAACCCATAACAATCCCCTTATCTTACTTTTCGATTGTGGTACTGTAACTTTATTAGGTCCTTAAATTTACATGTGAAACATGGCCTAGGTTTTCCGCGCCGTGCACATTAAATGGTTTGGGACTTGAGTCAAAGTGACATTGCCTCAACCAAGTAATAACTAACCACTCAACCCTTTCTAACGCCCATCACGAAGAGATCATGATTTTCCCATCCAATCGTTTTTATTTTTACCTATCATCATTATATGTTCTCTATTAAATATTTTATTCATATTTTTATTTTTACTTGTATGTTTAATATTAGTTGTTTATGCTTTATTATCTCTTATGGATATACAGAAATTAACCCCATGTTATATAACAACTCACTTTAATTAATTTTTTTAAAATTACTTCCTTAATAACAGTCTTCCTATTCCGCTCTCTTAAATCCCTCCATATGAACCCTCTCACATCCGGGGCCATCTGTGATGATTTAAGACCATGGAATTGTTGTAAATAGTCTAAATATCCACTACCACATGTTCCACCCCATGACTGTATATAACTTCTTATGTACTGCACATAGAAGGCCTCAACTAACATCAATCTGTACCGCGTAAGAATCTAATAAAGTATTGCAACTGTACAGATAGAAGGAATGGAGAGAGACAGGAGAAAGTTAAGGTTAAAACAAATCAGGCTTAGAGGATCGTAGAAGTCAAACCTAAGAGGTAGGCCTAGAAGAGAACATAATTATTAATAACGCCACAGTTAACCTTCTGACCCCGGACACCCTGCGAGCTAAGTTTAAACCAATATTTCCGGACAAGACAGGACGTATCTTGTGACCAGAAGTTATAAAAGTTTGAGAGACGCCCAATTTCCGGAACAAGACCGGACGTATTTCTTCCGTCAAAGAGATAAGCCCGGCCCAATCAGAAGACAATACCTAAGTAGGTCAACCAATAGCCCACTACCACGTGAAAAAGTCCCACCAATTAGGAAAGAATCACCTAAATAGGTCAGCCAATTAGAAAGCAGCAAGGTCGTGGTGTTAAATCGAGGCCCTAGAATTGCCAGTCTTCGCTTGGATTCCAACGGTAACACTTGCTCTTAAGATCTCTCTCTCTCTCCTCATCCCATTCCTTCTTGACGTCAGACGCTTTTAGTGGAATCTCTGTTTGTTTATTTCACCTTTGGCCCAGCTGTGTCGCCTTCCACCACGACTGCACGGGAGAGTTGACCTCGAGGTTCGTCTAGCATCAGGTAACACTGGTCCCAGAGGTCCCAAGATATCACATATATTTATTTGCCAATATTTCGGTTGGCTGAACGCCAAACCTTTATCAAGGCATTAAATTTTTGCATAAACAAGCTCATTATTTCCACTGTGATATTATAACACTATGCGGCGCTGAGTTTGTTTTTGCAAAAATGTAATGCCTTGATAAAGGTTTGGCGTTCAGTCAACCGAAATATTGGCAAATAAACCTTAAATCCAATTTATGCCTTTTTATTATCTAATAAAAGTCAGTGTATGTATGTATATATGTTTGTCGGCTATACACGTCCACAATACGTAACTAATCTGGTTGAAATTTTAACAGTATATAGAGTTCAATCTGAAAAAACTTATAAGAACCTTTCAGGCTTCTATCTCGAATATCCTTGAAGTTATTAACAAATATTCCCTATTCCACTCGCAACCAGCGCCTCAATGCGATAACTTCGATAAGTAAAGTTGAGGAATGATGGACCACGTGGGGCGACGGTGACCTTGAGTGACGTAATGGTGGTGTAGTGGCAAAAATACATTTGCTATCATTTTATGTATATATCAAATTAAAATACATATTCATATCAAAAATATAATTCAATTTTCAAATATCGTTGTGAACATTTACATTTTTATTTTTATATTTTACAAAAAAACATAAATTTTGTAGCGGGACGTTTCAAAAGAGTGACATCCACGGAGCCAATTTATGATTATGAAATTTATATTTTTATTTTTATATTTTACAAAAAACACAAATTTTGTAGAGGGACGTTTCACAAGAGTGACATCCCCGGAGCCAATTTATAATTATAATGAATAGTATTTGAATAAAAACATTTAATCGGGTAAAACCCGGGCATTGCCTGGGTCATTCGTCTAGTATGTTGATAAATCATGGAATAGGATTGTAAGGAACTCTTCATAGTAAAATTTGCAATAAACAAGGCGATAAGGAAGATGGGTGTCTAATTACACGCTATTGTGTAAATAAACTTTTATACTCTGAACAAGCAAAATTTTAATAAAGTGTATTTATTTTGCGATCTGAATTTAAGTAAATCTCTAATTAATCTCTATGTGTGAGTTATATTAACGAATAGTATATGTTATTTGTGAGTATGTCTCTATAATAAAGACACCCATCTTCCTTATCGCCTTGTTTATTGCAAAAATCATGGAATGTTGGTCTTTAGTTATGAAGTTTCTATTTTGTTCATTCAGTCTAATATGGATTGATCTTCCAGTCTCACCGATGTAGGTTTCATTGTTTTATTGGCATTGAATTGAGTAAATTGCATTGGTTTGAATAATGGGTGTTTCAACTGTTTATAGAATTTAGTAGGATAAGTAAAAAAAATAGAATTTAGTCATAAGATTTCCAAGATGTTTACCAATGGATTGATGGTTGCTGAAATATGTTTTAATTCCTTGTTTGCGTAGAGAATATATGTAATCCTCTGATTACTTTTAGAAAAAGAAAGTATTCATTTGTTTCCATTACACTACTTGTTCTTTTTTTGGAGCGGTTAAAACTATGTCTATATCAATATATATTTATAGATAAAATTATATATATTTGAGATATAGTAAATATATGTTTTTTAAGGAAAGCGTTGAAAAAGAGTAAAGAATTCAGGTTTAGTATAATATAAGCCCGATTAAAAACGGAATCTCAGCGGTTGAGTTTGAGGCGCATGTATTTAGTATCTACTTGGGAAAGGTTCTTTAAAATGATTGAGGTTTCTTACATTTTCCCCTTGTTCACATACTTCATCAGAAACTTTAAAATTATAATAAATGTTGACGGAAGTTATGAAATACTGGATATCCTGACAAGATAGTTCTTTGCTATTTTTAAGGCTGGAGAAAAAAATTGGTAAAATACTTCAGCTTCCTTCACCTGTCGAGATGAATTCCACCGCATTTCTTGTTGTCCTTCTCCTAACCGGAATGGGTGAGTTTTCCATAGTCTTAAAACCTCTCCTCTATTGTCTTCAACTTCCAACTTGATTCTGTTATCCTTATATTCTTAATATATAACTAATTAAGACCTATTGTATCCAAGTTAGTAGTGATTATAGCATTCTCCCAAACAATAAGTGTCAAAACCTGGTGATTTTAAATACCTATAAAGCTATAAAAATTGATTATTTCTCTTTGATATTGTATCTTTCAGTATATAATTTTTTTTTTTTTTTATTATTGCGGATATAATAAAATGTTCGGTCAATAATTAATACACTATAGATGATAACTTTTTATATACAAACTAGAAAAATGGAACTCTTAATACATAAGAGCCCCTAACAGTCCTCTATATATTAGATACATTCCATCTGTGCACATTTTATCAAGCGTTATCAACAACTTGCAAAAACATTTTGGTAAAACGCCTTATTCTAATCTATGAACCACTCCTTAACAGCTTGGAGTGAAATATCATAATTTTCTCTAATGTTTTACCATGTATAAAAATCCTTTAATTATCCAAACAAGTAGTAGCTTGAGAATGCCAGGTCAGGACTGTACGTAGGGTGAGGCATCAAAGTCCACCTATACCCTGTATTTTTCCTCAAAGTGAGGTGTGACGTCTGATGTGACGTTAATTCTAAGTTTTGTAAATGCATGACTAAAGAATTAACTAAATAATTGATAGTTAAAAATACATTAAAAAAACGCGGGGGGCGATCATATTTAGAGAAGAGATAAAAAAATAAAGCAAACACTTATAAAAATCCCTAATCAGTTGCTACAAATTAAATCACATTAGGTTCGAAATTCATGATCATCGTCCCCCGCCGCTTTTATTTTCACTCAGATACATCTAACTGCTCAATGACAGAAGATAAATATTTAATTTTCCTTTTTAAAGCATTTTAATAAAATATTGTTTTAAAATGTATTTTTACTTCATATTTATTTGAATCCAGAAATGGAATACCTTTTTCGCATTGCCTCGATACCAGACTGATCTAATGGTTATTAATGTGTGTATTATTCTTTTAACAGTTACGAGCGTCATTCCTGGCCTCTGTCACGGTTTGCTTTTTTTTTTTGGAATGGCGCCCTCCTATTGGTCGGCTACGATCACGCCACCTTTGCCCCCCCCCCCCCCCCACCATTTCTGTAACTATTGTGTTGGAGCGGGTCGTTCCTTAAATAAATGCATATATTAGTTAATAACCAAATGGAATCCTCTCTTTTTCCCAGTAAGAGACGCTTACGGAAGCCAACAGTACATAGACAGATAAAGCACATAGGCTATAGTTATTAACTAACATATGCATTTATTTAAGGCGCCTAATTATAATTGTAACAAATAGTATTTGAATCAAAACATTCAATCGGATAAAACAAGGGCGGTGCCCGGGTCATTCGGCTAGTATCTATATATTTGTAGGATGGTTGTTGATGTGTTGTGTTGGTGTGGCTTGTGGAAAGGCTGCTGATAAAATTATAATTAAAATTAATTTATTTAAAGCAAGAAATTATAAAGAGAAAAGAAGCAACGGTTGAAATAACGGCCGCCGCACTAGCCTTGTTGTTTACCGCTAAGTGGCCAGCGTCTCTGATGACGTCCCACGCGCATGCGCAGTGAAGTGTTGACGCCCGCCGATGCCGTCTTAGTTCGACTCGCTGAAGCAAAGTGTAGTCGCCACATATTCATAATTTAAATCCTATTATTTTATTTCTCTCTTAGTTAAATAATAATTTTCTCGATATTTCTTCAAAATAAAAATCAATATTTTTATTTCAAATTTCGTTAAAATTTAATGACACATATCAAAACAAATGTTGAATAAATATCTTCATAATTAATATTTCATCTTAAATTTCTTACACGCTATTGTGTAAATAAACTTTTATACTCTGAACAAGCAAAATTTTAATAAAGTGTATTTATTTTGCGATCTGAATTTAAGTAAATCTCTAATTAATCTCTATGTGTGAGTTATATTAACGAATAGTATATGTTATTTGTGAGTATGTCTCTATTTTTTTTTTAAATTGAAGTTATAGTTATATAATTTGGTTATTACCTAGATTTAGTCGTTCTTAGCCATTATTTTCAGTTCTACCGAATACTGGCTGATTTCTTTGTATCGATAAAGGTGTGTATCATATAACTTATTGATGTCCAGTACGATGGCAATATGTATGTCCAGGGGCCTATTAAAATTTTAAAATATTATTCCGTTAATTAGGTTATAGCTCTAATATCT
Organism: Cordylochernes scorpioides; assembly: GCA_030710605.1. Classification (NCBI taxonomy): domain Eukaryota; kingdom Metazoa; phylum Arthropoda; class Arachnida; order Pseudoscorpiones; family Chernetidae; genus Cordylochernes; species Cordylochernes scorpioides. The sequence goes on from CP092883.1 coordinate 33,662,334, forward strand.
TGACCTTTTAACGTTTTTCGTTTTGTAATCATATAGGCTTAAATCTATCTTGGAGCAGAATCATTTTTTGCAACGAATTTTTGTCTTCTTGTATTGGGGACCAATGTTTCCTAAGTGGTTTGACTTCTTCGATGAGTGAAATGTAGATTGGATTTTATATTTCATTTTAAAAATATTTTCATACTCTCTCTCTCATTTTTATATGAATCTAAATTCTTTTAAGTATTCATACATAATTTAGTTAAATCGAGAAATATCATTCACAGTACTAATAAATGTTATTTTATAGAGCCCACCATTAAAAATATTTTTTATTTCAATATCATTATTCGGTCAAATATATTGTAGAAGACTAGAATAATTTATCCTAAATATATATCTCTTGGAAACATATTTCGGCTCTTAATGTAATTTAATATAATACGTTTTTTGTCATTAAATTACCTTACAGGCATGCCAAATATTCTAACAAGCCATAATATTGATAAAAGTACGTTTGTAAATGATATTTTTGATACATATGATTCAAATTTTATTTAAAAATTAATTTATTATATTATTACAGTAATGTAAAAGTAATATATTTTTATATATTATTTTAAAAAGGAGCATACTGTCAAAAATAGTTTGAATTTCTTATAATAGTTGGCGCGCTAATGCATTATGTTAAACTTTTAAGGAATCAATCCATTCAATATATATATATATATATATGTGTGGTAACCGAGGGTCAAACCTGTAGTAACCGAGAGGGACAGTCAGGGCGTGGAGAGTTTTCCAGTACCTCTCTGCACCTTGGAAGACCTTTAAAAGTTTTCACAGAGTACAGGCAGTCGTGGTCGAGGCAGAGTGGAAAGCTTGGGAATGTCCACACCCAAAAAACAAAGAGACACAGTTGTAGTAAGAAAGTTCCATGAACAGATAAAAGTCGAGCTAAGAGCAAGATGTAGTTAGAAGAATCTTACTGTTTTACATGGTCGATGAGGTGGTCCTGAGTACAACCGACAAGGGCTCACGCCGATGGTGAAGTGACTGTAAGTAACATTTCGGCTAGGGCAGATGTTTTATATCTTTACCGAGGGGGGACAGGCGAGAATTTGGACTTTGAACGGGTGCAAAGTGCGTGGGGGCGTCTGCGCTATTCTGCACCCTTTGATCTTGATGGCAACGACTTGCCAAATTCCTCTTTAGGGTTGTTGAATTTCTATCTCGATCTCTCTCTTAGCTCAGCTCTTAATCTATTACATAGTTTTATTTATTCATCCTCAGTTTGTACAAAGTACATTACATATGGTGATGCAATGACACATGTCAATCATGCGTATAATTATTTATAGATGTGTTTCTATATACAACATGACAATATTGTTATAAGTATTATACAATATAGGGTTGTTGGTTTAAATTACCATAGATGGGCCCCGGGAGTGAAAGGGTTTATCCGGATTTAAATGGGTAAAGCCTCTCTAACACAGGTAAGTAATTAAAATTAATTTTAATTAATTTAAACTGTGAGGGTTAAAAAAGTGCTATAGCAATAGGTTTTGTTCAGATATATCTGAAAATTATATAAAAATTATAACTCATATTTAATTTAAAAGTCATGATTTTCATTATAAAAGAGAAATTCAGATAAAACCTTTGTTTGATAAAAAAAATGATGATAAAAATAAAATGATGTTCTAAGAGATTGTTGGCGGGCGTTGGAAAGGGTTAGGGGTTAAAGAATATGCAATTGTAAGTATTACACAGGCAACCAATTACTTAGATCCAGGTACAAAGCGAGGAAATAGACTTGAGCGTCTTCCTAGCCATTTTTTCACCTGTGATCCTGTATAAGGCTACAGTGCTTTGTCACAATTGTAGGGTTATTGGATTGTAAAGTTGTTGAAGAAAAGGTTGTTCATTAATATGATTGAAAGGGGTGAAATGGAGCCATGCGATAAGTATAATTGTTGTATCGACAGTAGGTGATCTGACTTAAAATAAAAGGTTAATTGTGGTCCGCTAGAGCTAAAAAATTGAGAATTGTGAACGCTTTGTGCATGCGTTGGTGATTGTGCTCTGTGGATGATTGAAATAAACTTTTGAAGCGTGTTCAAGCCAGAAGTTGGGATATTTAAATCTGGGGAACTGTGTTCAAAGAGTTTGTTGAAATTACGAAATAAAAAAATGTCAAGCAGTACTGTCGTTTTTCTACTTTGATGTAAAGCAATGGTTGAGAATGATAGGGGTTAGAGAAATAGATTGTTGTATGCCCGACAGTTAATGATATTATTTGTCCTATTATAAAGGTATAAAAACAAATATAAAATGAATAAAAATGTAGCAATATCATTGTGGTTGAATAATGTTTAAGTGAACAAAATCAAACATGTAATATATAAAAGTAATAATAATGAAAAATTAAAGTGAGGGTATCTATGTTGGCTATATACGTCCACAATACATAACTAATCTGACTGAAATTTTAACAGTATATAGAGTAGAATCTGGAAAACTTATAGTGAATATTTCAGGTCTCTATCCCAAATATTCTTCGAGTTATTGCCTTTTCGCTTGCAAGCAGCGCCTCTAGCGGTGAAGATGGGAGTTTGGTAATATCAGCTGACCTAATGTACATGTGAAACGTGTTTTGACAGGACATAGAGAAAAATCTGGAAAATATATTTATCGGATTTTTAGCCAATAAAAAATAAAATTTACAGGTTCTGGGCAAAAATAGTTGTTTTTTTTTTTAGTCAGAAAATGATGATGACAATATTGCTGTATCATGTTTGATTATCAGATACAAAATTATATCGGAAAAAATTCCAAAAAGCAGAGACCACGGGTGAAACCAGTTCATTTTTTTGTACGCAGGAACAAAATTCTTAACAGAAAAACATTCATTCGAGCAGAAAACAAAAGCCAGATCATCTTGCTATAAAAATATCGCTTCTCGGACACAAAGTTTGGAGCGGGACGTTTCACAAGAGTGACATCCACGGAGCCAATTTATAATTGTAACGAATAGTATTTGAAAATCAGAATAATATAATTTTCAAATATGCTTGTGAAAATTTACATTTTTATTTTTATATTTCAAAAACACACAAAGTTTGGAGCGGGACGTTTCACAAAAGTGACATCCACGGTGCCAATTTATAATTGTAACGAATAGTATTTGAATAAAAACATTTAATCGGGTAAAACCCGGGCGTTGCCCAGGTCATTCGGCTAGTACTAAAATATTATTATGAAAAATTTAGGTAAAATTGAATATATATATATTTAAAAAAATAATGGATTAAAAAATTGTGATTATATAATTGAGAGATAAAAATAAAAAATAAAATATTTTATAAAAAAATAGAATATATTTAAATATTGTTATAATGATTAGATGAAGGATTGGTAGTGGAATTGGACAAAAATATTTCTTCTAAAAAGAAGTTACAAATATGGTGTTTAGGTTTTATAAATCGAAAATTGAGAAGCGAAATTTATTGCTTGGAGAAAATACTAAAATGTTGTGTATTGTGATCTCAATTTAACATGTAAAATGTTTAATATGTAGAAAAAATAGAGATTTACACAAGATTAAAATATCAAAATGTTAAATTTTGTTTAGGTCTTGTTCAAATTTTAATATCTAAATGTTTTAAAAGTTATGTTAAGATAGCAACTGCTAATGTAGTAAAAAAAGGAATGCAAGACACGGCCTACTGGGGGCGAGTTAGGGGGAAGGGTGGCAATGGATTTAGTGACGCGGGAATGGTCTCGAGATGTTTAGTCTATCGTTACTGGGGCCTTTGGTATGCCAACTAGCTGTGTCCATTTTTATGACTCTGTCTGGGAATTTATGAAATTTTCGAGGAAATATAAATGGTTGATGTGAAACACGTGTTACACATGGCGATCATTCTGATAGCGGATATTCAGATGACAGCTTTGTGAGCGGGGTGCGATGGATATTGTTTTCGAAGGGGGAGATATGGGGCTTGTCTACAGCGCACGTGCTTCGAATTCTTTCTCCTCTAGTCTGGATCTGTGTGATCTGGATATTGTGTGAAATAGGGTAAGTAAGTAAGTAATACAGATCCAAATGAGTTGGTGTAGAGTATGTAGATAGAATAGGTTTTCGATTTTAACGGGAAATTTTCTGGTCGCTACTTGAGGTTAGTTTCAAAACGATCTATGTTAAATATATCTGGATTTAAATGTAGGAATGGCTGGGAGGTTGTAGGCGGAATAGTTCGGAATAGTTGCGTCTCGAAGATATCTGGAGTCAAATGATTGAATTCACTGAGATATACATCTTGAGACATTCGCTGTGTAATATTTTAATTTATTGACATGTATGGTGTCACTGTCTCTACTGAGAGGTTGATTGGGGCGATCTATTCGAACGACATTGGGTGAGATTATTTCAATTATTGTATATGGTCCAGTAAAATATGGTGCTAATTTACCTGTGTCGGGATGTCTATAATTTTAGACCAAAACAAGATCATTCACTTCGAAATGTGGTGTTCTGTGCTTCTTATCAAATGTTTCTTTATCTTTTTTATGCTTATTTTGGGTACGAGAGCGTGCTATATCTCTAGCTCTAGTTATTTCGGGGTATGGGTTAAGATGAGTTCTTAGATATGGGCGGACAACATTAAACATTAAGTAGGTGGGTGGAAAACTTGTGACAGAATGGGGTGTGTTATTATACGTCTGAGTGACGCGCTTAACTAGTTGAGTCCAGGAAGCTTTCGGATTTTCTAGATAAGCTAGTCTGATTTTGCCTGGAATGGTGGCCTTTAGGGGTTCTATTAAAACTTGTGCTTGTGGGTTATTGCTTGTGGTGAGTAGGGGTTGTATACCAGGTGTTATTAGAATTTTACGGAATTTTTCTGAGGTAAAAGCGGGCGCTCTGTCATATAACAGACGTTTTGGAAATCTTTGTTGTAGTACAGTCTTGAGGGTTTGAATGTACGTTAGGGTACTGGTTAAACTCCCTTTGAGAGTGGTGAAAGCTTGTTGGTAGTTTAATGGTCTATTTAAAAGATGTAGTTTTTACGGTGTTCGAAAGTGTTGTGTTTCGACGTTGTTGCGGACTTAGTAAAAATGTTATTCAATGATGTCAGGCTTAGATGTGAGTAAAAGTGCGACTTTCGACGTGGACACGCTTTGGGGTTGGGTGTGTCACAGGCATGAAGGCGTCTTTGTGGCCTGTTAAGTGAAAAAAATTGTTGTGATGCGCTGTGTGACATGAATAAGTGAATTGAATGGAAAGGTGTCCTGTGAAGTTGTTGTTTTTGGTGCAGCATCTACCTTGTTTCACCATGAATAACAAATTTACTAGTCATGGGTGGTGGTTGTACAAAACACATCAAGATATTTTGGCTGTTAGTGGATGTGGCACGTTTAGTGGCGACGATATGGAGCTTGTGTGGCTCGAGATTGATTTGTTGCGAAGTCGCGCGCTAATATATGGTGGCCAAATGGAGAAAGTGATGGGGAAGTGTGTTGCAGTTTGTTGAGAGAGATGTGTGGATGATTATTAATTATGCATGTAAAAGGAAAGGACGATGGAGTGAAACTATGTTGGATTTTTAACTTGTTTTAGGGAAGGACAGTTACTTTTCTAGTAGTGATTTTGAAGATATATTGTATACACTTCGTTCTCTTTTTATGCGGTTTTTTTTTATGCGGTTTTGGAGTTATGCGGTGCAAGAAAAAAAAATTATTCGAATTTCGAAAATTTTTTTTTGGTGATTCACTTTTCTGAAAACGAATAAGAATAACAACTACAACTCTACTATTACGCAATCAATACAAAGAAAGAATTTTGTAACGTCCTGGTTGTAAGTTATCCAACAAACAGTAGAGGGGAAGTTCCAATGTCTTTTATTCCGCGCCTGCCGGTGTCTTACACAACTCGTGCAAAACCGAAATCAAAACTGAAAACCCGCCGGCGTGCCAGCTGCCGTTACAAATTTCTTTTTTCTTTTATTGACATGTTTTCTCTTGATTTGTTCTTAAAAACAAAAGAGACAAAAACAAAAATACCTCGTTAAAATTGCGTGCTTTTATGCTGCATTTTGTTTTTGTATGAAACTAATTAAAAAGCCTGCATATTGGAAAGCATTAGAAAATAAAACTTTGTGAAAGAAGGTTACTACCGAAAACCGGAAGATAAATTTACTCAAGTGAATTGTAAGTTTTTTTGAATAATTTTAGTGCGTAATTGTACATTAAGTTTTTTCTATAATTTTTAGTCCTCTTAAAGAAAATGTGTGACAATAATAAAAAACAAAAAAGAAGTGCAATTTCGCTAGAAACCAAAATTATAATTCTCGATTGCTTGGCGAAAGGAGAAAGATCAACAGCAATAGGTAAACGTTATAATTTAGGCGAATCTACTATAAGAGCAATAAAAAAAAATGAAGCGGCAATAAGAAGATCAGTCAGATCTGGTACAAATTTGAGTTCTAAAATTTCATCATATTCAAGAGGCACTTTAATAGAAAAAACAGAAAAGGCTCTCGTAATTTGGATTGAAGATTTAACTCAAAAAATAATTCCGTTAGATGGACATTTAATCAAGATGAAAGCCCTTAAATTTTACAAGGAGTTAAAAGAATCAGAGCCATCTACATCTTCACGTGAAAGTAATCCACAATTCTCTGCCAGCACAGGGTGGTTAACTGGTTTTATAAAAAGACATTCTTTTCATAATCTAAAAATAAAAGGTGAGGTGGCTTCTGCAGATGAAGAAGCTGCTAGAAAATATCCTGAAAAGTTGGCTAAAATTATTAAAGATGGAGGATATTGTGCCCACATCAAATCTTCAATGCTGATGAAACAGGATTGTTTTCGAAAAAAATGCCAACCCGTACTTACATTGCAAAGTCCGAAAAAAAATGCCAGTGGTTTTAAAGCTGCTAAAGATCGAGTTACTTTATTGCTGTGCAGCAATGCATCTGGCGATCGAATGTTAAAACCGCTGCTTGTAAATCGATCTTTAAAACCACGTGCATTAAAAGGAAAAGACTTAAATACACTGCCCGTACATTGGATGGCAAACAAGAAGGCCTGGGTAACAACGGCTATTTTCACTGAATGGTTCAATAAATGCTTCGTACCCGAAGTAGAAAATTATATGAAAGAGATGGGTCTCGAATTTAAGATCTTATTAATTCTTGACAATGCACCAGGTCATCCAAACTTAGAACATCCAAATATAAAGGTAGTTTTTTTCCCTCCAAACACAACGAGCCTAATTTAACCATTAGATCAGGGAATTATTTCAACATTTAAAAAATATTATGTAAAATTCACTTTCCAATTCATTTTCGATAAACTGGAATCCGATACAATAACAGTTACTGAAGTTTGGAAACAATTTAATATCTTGAACTGTGTAGATCATGTTGCGTTAGCAATTGCCTAGATAAAATCACAAACTTTAAATGCATGTTGGAAAGCTGCTTGGCCTGAATGCGTATCAAAGAGAAATGAATCAAATAGAACAACAATAGTAACATCAGATATTATTTCAATTGCTAAGGAAATAGGTGGGGAAGGTTTTGATGATTTTGGCGAGCATGATATAGAAGAATTGCTTGTGGACGAAGCCCTAAATGATTATGATATTTTGGAAAGTATGGTAGATACTACTAAAGATTTCGAAACAGTAGATAGCGAAGTGGAAGATGTTACTCCACTGGACGAAAAATTACTTCGGGAAGGCCTTCAACTTTCCGGTAAATTGGAAAATATTTTTATTCAAAATGATAATGATGTAGAACGCGCCTTAAAATTCCAACGTGATCTGAAATTTTGTATGTCTGGCTACAGAGAACTCTACAAAGAACTAGTCAAGCCATCACAGCGTTTGATTACTGACTACCTTGTCAAAGAAAAAAAAATCACTGAAGTTCCTAAAGAAGCATTACCATGTAGATCTGATGACGTAATTTTATCTTCAAGTGATGAAAGTGATCTTGCACCAATCCACAAACGGGTTCGCACATTATCAGACAGCGAATAATGATGAAAACATTCTTAATATGATTTTAAATAAAGTTTTGTTTATGTTTTTTTTTTTACATATTAAGTTTTGTTTTTGTTATTAACACACATATGTGCCATTTATTAAAATATGATGAGAAAAAAATTAAATCTTATTATTTATAAATCTTTTTTTATGCGATTTCTGGTGCATTTTAAAACATTATTTAGGTTTTATGCGATTTTTTTAATAAATGGAACGTATCCATCATTTTACATATAAATGTATGTCTTTTTTGTGCGATTTTTTTATGCGGATTCCCCTGGAACGCATCTACCGCATAAAAAAAGAACCAAGTGTATTTCGATTTTTGCAATTAAAAGAAAAATGCGTTTCACCTATATTTATTAAAATTTGAATATATCGTTGATTAAGGTAGTGCGAAAATTATCCTTGTAAAAGGGCAATGGCGTTATAGTGACTTATAAATTGAATGGGGCGTTTACATAAAATAGTGAACATAACAATGATTTTTGCAAAGTTTTGAGTATTTGATTAAGAAATTGTTTTTTTTTTTGTATAAAAATAAGATACTTTATTAAGAAAAACACACAAATAAGATTAGAATTATGATTCGAGTAATTAAAAAAATGAATTTTATTAAATGTAAAATTGAAAGTAATGAATTAAAATTTATAAGTTGCTTAAAATAAAGTAAAAATTGATAAATGAGGGTGTAAAAGATTTAAAATTTGAATTGAAATGAAATAAAAATGGTAAAAAATCGATTTAAAATGATTACAGTAAAAATGAACATCAAATTTATGGAGAATCAAGTTGTGAGCATGAGGAGAAAGTTAGGTAGGTTTTTTAAATCTCACAGTTTTCATGATTGTTTAGTCAGGAGGCTTGGTCTTCGGTTGTCGTCGTGATGACGCGGAAGACGCTCCATGGAGGGCTTGTAGAAGCTTGTAGCTTAGGTGGTTGCGTTGTAAGGCCGAAGGTTGGGAACTTCTCACCGGTTTATTTTGCGGGATCTTCGGCTGTGTCGTTGGAGTGTTGACAGCTTGCTCTTGAAATATAGTCTCTTGTTGGGGGAGAGATTGCTTGGTCGTTTCGTTGTAATGGCGGGCTTGTTCCTTCATCTTTGCTCTTTGTCGCTTCTATCTGGACAGGCTTCTTAACTTCTTCGTTGTGGTCTCCTTCGTTTTGGTCATCCTGTCGACTTATCTGTGATGACGTCCTTTCGACTTATCTGTGATGATGAGATCCTGTCGACTCTCGCTATAGCTGTGGTAACCGAGGGTCAAACCTGTAGTAACCGAGAGGGACAGTCAGGGCGTGGAGAGTTTTCCATTACCTCTCTGCACCTTGGAATACCTTTAAAAGTTCTCACAGAGTACAGGAAGTCGTGGTCGAGGCAGAGTGGAAAGCTTGGGAATGTCCACACACAAAAAACGAAGAGACAAAGTTGTAGTAAGAAAGTTCCATGAACAGATAAAAGTCGAGCTAAGAGCAAGATGGAGTTAGAAGAGTCTTACTGTTTTACATGCTCGATGAGGTAGTCCTGGGTACAACCGACAAGGATCCACGCCGATGGTGAAGTGACTGAAAGTAACATTTCGGCTAGGGCAGATGTTTTATATCTTTGCCGAGGGGGGGACAGGCGAGAATTTGGACTTTGAACGGGTGCAAAGTGCGTGGGGGCGTCTGCGCTATTCTGCACCCTTTGACCATGATGGCAACGACTTGCCAAATTCCTCTTTAGGGTTGTTGAATTTCTATCTCGATCTCTTTCTTAGCTCAGCTCTTAATCTATTACATAGTTTTATTTTATTCATCCTCAATTTGTACAAAGTACATTACATATGGTGATGCAATGACACATGTCAAGCATGCGTATAATTATTCATAGATGTGTTTCTATATACAACATGACAATCTTGTTATAAGCATTATACAATATAGGGTTGTTGGTTTAAATTACTACATATATATATGAAGTAATGTATAGTTGTTGTATCTTGTTGGATGAATGCAGTGTGGCATGTTGATTTGCAGTCGTGGTGGCCACAATGATTAGAGTGGTTTCAGGCATGATTGGGATTACACAAAAGGACGAGGCATGTTGGATGGCACCATAGAGATGGCCAAAGAGCCAGTGTAGTCGACGCCGGTCAGGGAAGCTCTGTCATTCCTGTCTCAAAGCGGACTAATCTGTTTGCATAAGAAGGGGGCATACCCGACTTGTTTTTCGGACCCTTTTCCTGCTTTCCTGCGTCGACTGTCACTCACTCGAAATTTTATTTGTCACTTTGGCAATTACATTATAACTACAAATCATGGAGACATAGATATATATTGGAATATATTACAACAGTTTATGCCCCGGTTGATGAAAATTATCTTATGGTGATTATAGATGAAATCAGTCGTTCCGCCAAGAGATCAACACCATAGAGGTCCGTACGTCTCTTGACCTCACGGACAATACAGCAGCTACATTATACTCTGTCACCCCGGAAGCCCTGAACTGGCTGAAGGCCTTGCCTCTCAGACTTTAATGACCGATATGTCCTCACTTCTTTTTTCTAGATTTGGTTCATTTTGTCTCCTCTCTAATTGTAAAGATGTTGCTGTATCACCTCATAAGCATAAATAAATAAATGGGGGGAAATAATTTGTATACAAATTTGTTTGATATATATAATGGGGTTATAGAATTATAACATTGGGTATGTTTTCCTTAATAATAATGATTAATGATAAAAAGAGAAATGTTAACAAATAATAATGTTAAGCCCAATGTATAAAAATATATGAAAAAAAAAAGATTTTTAAAAAATGTAAAGATATAAATATAAATTTGGGTGATTATATACAGCATTGAAAGTTGAAATTAATAATTGAAAGTGCATTGAATTATAGGGTGAGCTAATTTAAAAAGTCTAGATAGGTGGACATTGAATAGATTCTGGTACTGCGATGCAATGCGACGTTATGATATCGTAGGCATTGGTCCATCTACAGTATGCTGAAGGTATTAGATATGGCTGTCCTATCAGATGGATTTGGGAATGGTTAATGGTGAGAGCTTTGGTCGATAAAAAGAGTGATAGAGAGTGTGGCAGAGAGAGAGAGTCGTTCTGTCGCAAAAAAAAAAAAAACGATTTGGCCGCGGTAAGGCAGTGAAAGTGAGGTGATCGAAAATTAAAAAAAAATAATAATAATTGCCCGAATGTGAGAAAAAAAAAGAAAAAGGGGCGATAATGCTCGAACCGGGCCGTGAATGGAAAAAAAACTCATCTAACTAGCTGCTCAAGTTCGACTGTTGGGAAGGTTACAGCGAAGAAGCGTTTGTAGTTAAGATGGAATAAATGTGAGAAATCAAAGTTCTAGCGGATAGTAACGATCTCTCTGATAAGGTATGGGCTGAGATGCCATGAGAATTTGGCGGTAATGGTGTCGAGGTATTTTCTAAAATTTGGATATGAAAATCTTAAAATTGGATTTAAAAAATTGAAGTTGAAAAAATTTACAATTGTGTGTTAAGGTTTGTACAATAGTATAGAAAAAGTAAAAAATGATTATAAACATTGAATATTAAAAATATAAGTTATCATCTCGATTGTTCATATAAAAATAAAAAGACAAAAGTATAAACATGAAAAAACTCGAGATATATTTGAAATAATTCATTAATATAAATATGTGAAACATAAAAAAGATGTGAGTATTTGAAATGATAAAAAATAGGAAAGTAATATGATATGAAAAGAAAGTAGCAATACTAAACATATTTTAAAGTAGGAAATATATATAACAGTTTGTGTTCGAGCCAAGACAATCTTTAAGTATACAGGGATTGACATTGATGTAGTTGATAGAACCTATGGTGATGTGTTAGTTGTGATGTGCTATATGTTTATGGCATGGGGAATTTAGTTAGCTCGGTGTTCATACGTCGATGTACTTCGACATAAGTTTGACTAGGTAAATAAATGTTTATTCACGAAGTGTTAGGCCAGATATGCTCTATTAGATAACTTGCGACGTGGACACGCTTTCGAGAGAGAAAAAGGAGAAAAAAAAAGATAAAAGTGTCACAGAAAAAAATGAAGGCATAATGTAGCCTGGTAAAAGTGAAAAAAAAGTGTTGTCGAGTCGCTGTGACACGTGCGAAAAAAAAATTGTAAATGGAAAGGCGTCACGTGAAATCGTTGTTTGGGTAAATAATCCAGCCTAATTCATCATGAACAACAAGTTTACTGAAGTCATAGGTGGTGGTTGTACGAGATTTTGTGAAAGTTGGTGTTTAATTGTGAACGAGAGAGAAAAATTTCGCTAAGTGGGAAGCGAGTGTAAATTTTACGTTTGAAATACATTGGTAGAGAGGACGTGTGTAGAAGTTGGCTGGCGGTGACCTAGCTTTTGAGGGAATTGAACAGTCCCGCGTTATATTTAACTTTTGTTGTAGAAGGAAAGATGGTTGATTAGTAATGATTTTGTTAATTTACATTGGAAAATGGATTTTGAAAAAGGAATGTTGATAAGGTAGCGAAAATCATCAATGGAATAAGGAAATGGAAATATAGCAAAACTTTTTTTTTTTTTGAGACGTTTACATGTAATGGTGTGATTAGATTAAAAATTGATTCCACGGAATTTGATTATAAAATGAGTGTAGGTAAAAGTAAAGGAAATGGAGGAAAATGTGAGAGGGATATATTTGCAATTTATGTTTGAAATTCAAGAGTTTCCTTTTTAAAGAAGCCTTGTTATAATTAGTTGGTTTGTGGAATGTTTTTATAGAAGGAACAATGGTGAAAAGGGCATTACACTGGGTGAGGTGAGTTGGTATTTGAGAAGGCAATTGTGATGAGGACATGGGGAAACTTTCTAAGTGTTGGCTATATATTGTTTTTAGTTGGTAGCAGGCGTACATTTTAAAAATAACAAAAACTTGAATTTTCTCTTTAAATTAGAATTTTGAGTTATAGAAGGTTTTATTGTAAATAGACAATTATTCAAAATGAATATGTAAAAAGGGGTTTAAAGTCTAAAGGTTGGTTGAGAATAGTTGAAAACATTAAGGATAAAATTATTTTGAAAAATGTGTAAAATGAGGTGTTTTTTTTTTTTGTCGTGAAATTAAATTATAGTTTCATGATATGAAGATTTAAAAGTAAATGAAAACTGAAACTTTTCGATTGTGGTACTGTAACTTTATTAGGTCCTTAAATTTACATGTGAAACATGGCCTAGGTTTTCCGCGCCGTGCACATTAAATGGTTTGGGACTTGAGTCAAAGTGACATTGCCTCAACCAAGTAATAACTAACCACTCAACCCTTTCTAACGCCCATCACGAAGAGATCATGATTTTCCCATCCAATCGTTTTTATTTTTACCTATCATCATTATATGTTCTCTATTAAATATTTTATTCATATTTTTATTTTTACTTGTATGTTTAATATTAGTTGTTTATGCTTTATTATCTCTTATGGATATACAGAAATTAACCCCATGTTATATAACAACTCACTTTAATTAATTTTTTTAAAATTACTTCCTTAATAACAGTCTTCCTATTCCGCTCTCTTAAATCCCTCCATATGAACCCTCTCACATCCGGGGCCATCTGTGATGATTTAAGACCATGGAATTGTTGTAAATAGTCTAAATATCCACTACCACATGTTCCACCCCATGACTGTATATAACTTCTTATGTACTGCACATAGAAGGCCTCAACTAACATCAATCTGTACCGCGTAAGAATCTAATAAAGTATTGCAACTGTACAGATAGAAGGAATGGAGAGAGACAGGAGAAAGTTAAGGTTAAAACAAATCAGGCTTAGAGGATCGTAGAAGTCAAACCTAAGAGGTAGGCCTAGAAGAGAACATAATTATTAATAACGCCACAGTTAACCTTCTGACCCCGGACACCCTGCGAGCTAAGTTTAAACCAATATTTCCGGACAAGACAGGACGTATCTTGTGACCAGAAGTTATAAAAGTTTGAGAGACGCCCAATTTCCGGAACAAGACCGGACGTATTTCTTCCGTCAAAGAGATAAGCCCGGCCCAATCAGAAGACAATACCTAAGTAGGTCAACCAATAGCCCACTACCACGTGAAAAAGTCCCACCAATTAGGAAAGAATCACCTAAATAGGTCAGCCAATTAGAAAGCAGCAAGGTCGTGGTGTTAAATCGAGGCCCTAGAATTGCCAGTCTTCGCTTGGATTCCAACGGTAACACTTGCTCTTAAGATCTCTCTCTCTCTCCTCATCCCATTCCTTCTTGACGTCAGACGCTTTTAGTGGAATCTCTGTTTGTTTATTTCACCTTTGGCCCAGCTGTGTCGCCTTCCACCACGACTGCACGGGAGAGTTGACCTCGAGGTTCGTCTAGCATCAGGTAACACTGGTCCCAGAGGTCCCAAGATATCACATATATTTATTTGCCAATATTTCGGTTGGCTGAACGCCAAACCTTTATCAAGGCATTAAATTTTTGCATAAACAAGCTCATTATTTCCACTGTGATATTATAACACTATGCGGCGCTGAGTTTGTTTTTGCAAAAATGTAATGCCTTGATAAAGGTTTGGCGTTCAGTCAACCGAAATATTGGCAAATAAACCTTAAATCCAATTTATGCCTTTTTATTATCTAATAAAAGTCAGTGTATGTATGTATATATGTTTGTCGGCTATACACGTCCACAATACGTAACTAATCTGGTTGAAATTTTAACAGTATATAGAGTTCAATCTGAAAAAACTTATAAGAACCTTTCAGGCTTCTATCTCGAATATCCTTGAAGTTATTAACAAATATTCCCTATTCCACTCGCAACCAGCGCCTCAATGCGATAACTTCGATAAGTAAAGTTGAGGAATGATGGACCACGTGGGGCGACGGTGACCTTGAGTGACGTAATGGTGGTGTAGTGGCAAAAATACATTTGCTATCATTTTATGTATATATCAAATTAAAATACATATTCATATCAAAAATATAATTCAATTTTCAAATATCGTTGTGAACATTTACATTTTTATTTTTATATTTTACAAAAAAACATAAATTTTGTAGCGGGACGTTTCAAAAGAGTGACATCCACGGAGCCAATTTATGATTATGAAATTTATATTTTTATTTTTATATTTTACAAAAAACACAAATTTTGTAGAGGGACGTTTCACAAGAGTGACATCCCCGGAGCCAATTTATAATTATAATGAATAGTATTTGAATAAAAACATTTAATCGGGTAAAACCCGGGCATTGCCTGGGTCATTCGTCTAGTATGTTGATAAATCATGGAATAGGATTGTAAGGAACTCTTCATAGTAAAATTTGCAATAAACAAGGCGATAAGGAAGATGGGTGTCTAATTACACGCTATTGTGTAAATAAACTTTTATACTCTGAACAAGCAAAATTTTAATAAAGTGTATTTATTTTGCGATCTGAATTTAAGTAAATCTCTAATTAATCTCTATGTGTGAGTTATATTAACGAATAGTATATGTTATTTGTGAGTATGTCTCTATAATAAAGACACCCATCTTCCTTATCGCCTTGTTTATTGCAAAAATCATGGAATGTTGGTCTTTAGTTATGAAGTTTCTATTTTGTTCATTCAGTCTAATATGGATTGATCTTCCAGTCTCACCGATGTAGGTTTCATTGTTTTATTGGCATTGAATTGAGTAAATTGCATTGGTTTGAATAATGGGTGTTTCAACTGTTTATAGAATTTAGTAGGATAAGTAAAAAAAATAGAATTTAGTCATAAGATTTCCAAGATGTTTACCAATGGATTGATGGTTGCTGAAATATGTTTTAATTCCTTGTTTGCGTAGAGAATATATGTAATCCTCTGATTACTTTTAGAAAAAGAAAGTATTCATTTGTTTCCATTACACTACTTGTTCTTTTTTTGGAGCGGTTAAAACTATGTCTATATCAATATATATTTATAGATAAAATTATATATATTTGAGATATAGTAAATATATGTTTTTTAAGGAAAGCGTTGAAAAAGAGTAAAGAATTCAGGTTTAGTATAATATAAGCCCGATTAAAAACGGAATCTCAGCGGTTGAGTTTGAGGCGCATGTATTTAGTATCTACTTGGGAAAGGTTCTTTAAAATGATTGAGGTTTCTTACATTTTCCCCTTGTTCACATACTTCATCAGAAACTTTAAAATTATAATAAATGTTGACGGAAGTTATGAAATACTGGATATCCTGACAAGATAGTTCTTTGCTATTTTTAAGGCTGGAGAAAAAAATTGGTAAAATACTTCAGCTTCCTTCACCTGTCGAGATGAATTCCACCGCATTTCTTGTTGTCCTTCTCCTAACCGGAATGGGTGAGTTTTCCATAGTCTTAAAACCTCTCCTCTATTGTCTTCAACTTCCAACTTGATTCTGTTATCCTTATATTCTTAATATATAACTAATTAAGACCTATTGTATCCAAGTTAGTAGTGATTATAGCATTCTCCCAAACAATAAGTGTCAAAACCTGGTGATTTTAAATACCTATAAAGCTATAAAAATTGATTATTTCTCTTTGATATTGTATCTTTCAGTATATAATTTTTTTTTTTTTTTATTATTGCGGATATAATAAAATGTTCGGTCAATAATTAATACACTATAGATGATAACTTTTTATATACAAACTAGAAAAATGGAACTCTTAATACATAAGAGCCCCTAACAGTCCTCTATATATTAGATACATTCCATCTGTGCACATTTTATCAAGCGTTATCAACAACTTGCAAAAACATTTTGGTAAAACGCCTTATTCTAATCTATGAACCACTCCTTAACAGCTTGGAGTGAAATATCATAATTTTCTCTAATGTTTTACCATGTATAAAAATCCTTTAATTATCCAAACAAGTAGTAGCTTGAGAATGCCAGGTCAGGACTGTACGTAGGGTGAGGCATCAAAGTCCACCTATACCCTGTATTTTTCCTCAAAGTGAGGTGTGACGTCTGATGTGACGTTAATTCTAAGTTTTGTAAATGCATGACTAAAGAATTAACTAAATAATTGATAGTTAAAAATACATTAAAAAAACGCGGGGGGCGATCATATTTAGAGAAGAGATAAAAAAATAAAGCAAACACTTATAAAAATCCCTAATCAGTTGCTACAAATTAAATCACATTAGGTTCGAAATTCATGATCATCGTCCCCCGCCGCTTTTATTTTCACTCAGATACATCTAACTGCTCAATGACAGAAGATAAATATTTAATTTTCCTTTTTAAAGCATTTTAATAAAATATTGTTTTAAAATGTATTTTTACTTCATATTTATTTGAATCCAGAAATGGAATACCTTTTTCGCATTGCCTCGATACCAGACTGATCTAATGGTTATTAATGTGTGTATTATTCTTTTAACAGTTACGAGCGTCATTCCTGGCCTCTGTCACGGTTTGCTTTTTTTTTTTGGAATGGCGCCCCTCCTATTGGTCGGCTACGATCACGCCACCTTTGCCCCCCCCCCCCCCCCACCATTTCTGTAACTATTGTGTTGGAGCGGGTCGTTCCTTAAATAAATGCATATATTAGTTAATAACCAAATGGAATCCTCTCTTTTTCCCAGTAAGAGACGCTTACGGAAGCCAACAGTACATAGACAGATAAAGCACATAGGCTATAGTTATTAACTAACATATGCATTTATTTAAGGCGCCTAATTATAATTGTAACAAATAGTATTTGAATCAAAACATTCAATCGGATAAAACAAGGGCGGTGCCCGGGTCATTCGGCTAGTATCTATATATTTGTAGGATGGTTGTTGATGTGTTGTGTTGGTGTGGCTTGTGGAAAGGCTGCTGATAAAATTATAATTAAAATTAATTTATTTAAAGCAAGAAATTATAAAGAGAAAAGAAGCAACGGTTGAAATAACGGCCGCCGCACTAGCCTTGTTGTTTACCGCTAAGTGGCCAGCGTCTCTGATGACGTCCCACGCGCATGCGCAGTGAAGTGTTGACGCCCGCCGATGCCGTCTTAGTTCGACTCGCTGAAGCAAAGTGTAGTCGCCACATATTCATAATTTAAATCCTATTATTTTATTTCTCTCTTAGTTAAATAATAATTTTCTCGATATTTCTTCAAAATAAAAATCAATATTTTTATTTCAAATTTCGTTAAAATTTAATGACACATATCAAAACAAATGTTGAATAAATATCTTCATAATTAATATTTCATCTTAAATTTCTTACACGCTATTGTGTAAATAAACTTTTATACTCTGAACAAGCAAAATTTTAATAAAGTGTATTTATTTTGCGATCTGAATTTAAGTAAATCTCTAATTAATCTCTATGTGTGAGTTATATTAACGAATAGTATATGTTATTTGTGAGTATGTCTCTATTTTTTTTTTAAATTGAAGTTATAGTTATATAATTTGGTTATTACCTAGATTTAGTCGTTCTTAGCCATTATTTTCAGTTCTACCGAATACTGGCTGATTTCTTTGTATCGATAAAGGTGTGTATCATATAACTTATTGATGTCCAGTACGATGGCAATATGTATGTCCAGGGGCCTATTAAAATTTTAAAATATTATTCCGTTAATTAGGTTATAGCTCTAATATCTTGACCTTTTAACGTTTTTTCGTTTTGTAATCATATAGGCTTAAATCTATCTTGGAGCAGAATCATTTTTTGCAACGAATTTTTGTCTTCTTGTATTGGGGACCAATGTTTCCTAAGTGGTTTGACTTCTTCGATGAGTGAAATGTAGATTGGATTTTATATTTCATTTTAAAAATATTTTCATACTCTCTCTCTCATTTTTATATGAATCTAAATTCTTTTAAGTATTCATACATAATTTAGTTAAATCGAGAAATATCATTCACAGTACTAATAAATGTTATTTTATAGAGCCCACCATTAAAAATATTTTTTATTTCAATATCATTATTCGGTCAAATATATTGTAGAAGACTAGAATAATTTATCCTAAATA
This sequence comes from Cordylochernes scorpioides, assembly GCA_030710605.1. Lineage (NCBI taxonomy): Eukaryota > Metazoa > Arthropoda > Arachnida > Pseudoscorpiones > Chernetidae > Cordylochernes > Cordylochernes scorpioides. The sequence goes on from CP092883.1 coordinate 33,681,359, forward strand.
TATATCTCTTGGAAACATATTTCGGCTCTTAATGTAATTTAATATAATACGTTTTTTGTCATTAAATTACCTTACAGGCATGCCAAATATTCTAACAAGCCATAATATTGATAAAAGTACGTTTGTAAATGATATTTTTGATACATATGATTCAAATTTTATTTAAAAATTAATTTATTATATTATTACAGTAATGTAAAAGTAATATATTTTTATATATTATTTTAAAAAGGAGCATACTGTCAAAAATAGTTTGAATTTCTTATAATAGTTGGCGCGCTAATGCATTATGTTAAACTTTTAAGGAATCAATCCATTCAATATATATATATATATATGTGTGGTAACCGAGGGTCAAACCTGTAGTAACCGAGAGGGACAGTCAGGGCGTGGAGAGTTTTCCAGTACCTCTCTGCACCTTGGAAGACCTTTAAAAGTTTTCACAGAGTACAGGCAGTCGTGGTCGAGGCAGAGTGGAAAGCTTGGGAATGTCCACACCCAAAAAACAAAGAGACACAGTTGTAGTAAGAAAGTTCCATGAACAGATAAAAGTCGAGCTAAGAGCAAGATGTAGTTAGAAGAATCTTACTGTTTTACATGGTCGATGAGGTGGTCCTGAGTACAACCGACAAGGGCTCACGCCGATGGTGAAGTGACTGTAAGTAACATTTCGGCTAGGGCAGATGTTTTATATCTTTACCGAGGGGGGACAGGCGAGAATTTGGACTTTGAACGGGTGCAAAGTGCGTGGGGGCGTCTGCGCTATTCTGCACCCTTTGATCTTGATGGCAACGACTTGCCAAATTCCTCTTTAGGGTTGTTGAATTTCTATCTCGATCTCTCTCTTAGCTCAGCTCTTAATCTATTACATAGTTTTATTTATTCATCCTCAGTTTGTACAAAGTACATTACATATGGTGATGCAATGACACATGTCAATCATGCGTATAATTATTTATAGATGTGTTTCTATATACAACATGACAATATTGTTATAAGTATTATACAATATAGGGTTGTTGGTTTAAATTACCATAGATGGGCCCCGGGAGTGAAAGGGTTTATCCGGATTTAAATGGGTAAAGCCTCTCTAACACAGGTAAGTAATTAAAATTAATTTTAATTAATTTAAACTGTGAGGGTTAAAAAAGTGCTATAGCAATAGGTTTTGTTCAGATATATCTGAAAATTATATAAAAATTATAACTCATATTTAATTTAAAAGTCATGATTTTCATTATAAAAGAGAAATTCAGATAAAACCTTTGTTTGATAAAAAAAATGATGATAAAAATAAAATGATGTTCTAAGAGATTGTTGGCGGGCGTTGGAAAGGGTTAGGGGTTAAAGAATATGCAATTGTAAGTATTACACAGGCAACCAATTACTTAGATCCAGGTACAAAGCGAGGAAATAGACTTGAGCGTCTTCCTAGCCATTTTTTCACCTGTGATCCTGTATAAGGCTACAGTGCTTTGTCACAATTGTAGGGTTATTGGATTGTAAAGTTGTTGAAGAAAAGGTTGTTCATTAATATGATTGAAAGGGGTGAAATGGAGCCATGCGATAAGTATAATTGTTGTATCGACAGTAGGTGATCTGACTTAAAATAAAAGGTTAATTGTGGTCCGCTAGAGCTAAAAAATTGAGAATTGTGAACGCTTTGTGCATGCGTTGGTGATTGTGCTCTGTGGATGATTGAAATAAACTTTTGAAGCGTGTTCAAGCCAGAAGTTGGGATATTTAAATCTGGGGAACTGTGTTCAAAGAGTTTGTTGAAATTACGAAATAAAAAAAATGTCAAGCAGTACTGTCGTTTTTCTACTTTGATGTAAAGCAATGGTTGAGAATGATAGGGGTTAGAGAAATAGATTGTTGTATGCCCGACAGTTAATGATATTATTTGTCCTATTATAAAGGTATAAAAACAAATATAAAATGAATAAAAATGTAGCAATATCATTGTGGTTGAATAATGTTTAAGTGAACAAAATCAAACATGTAATATATAAAAGTAATAATAATGAAAAATTAAAGTGAGGGTATCTATGTTGGCTATATACGTCCACAATACATAACTAATCTGACTGAAATTTTAACAGTATATAGAGTAGAATCTGGAAAACTTATAGTGAATATTTCAGGTCTCTATCCCAAATATTCTTCGAGTTATTGCCTTTTCGCTTGCAAGCAGCGCCTCTAGCGGTGAAGATGGGAGTTTGGTAATATCAGCTGACCTAATGTACATGTGAAACGTGTTTTGACAGGACATAGAGAAAAATCTGGAAAATATATTTATCGGATTTTTAGCCAATAAAAAATAAAATTTACAGGTTCTGGGCAAAAATAGTTGTTTTTTTTTTTAGTCAGAAAATGATGATGACAATATTGCTGTATCATGTTTGATTATCAGATACAAAATTATATCGGAAAAAATTCCAAAAAGCAGAGACCACGGGTGAAACCAGTTCATTTTTTTGTACGCAGGAACAAAATTCTTAACAGAAAAACATTCATTCGAGCAGAAAACAAAAGCCAGATCATCTTGCTATAAAAATATCGCTTCTCGGACACAAAGTTTGGAGCGGGACGTTTCACAAGAGTGACATCCACGGAGCCAATTTATAATTGTAACGAATAGTATTTGAAAATCAGAATAATATAATTTTCAAATATGCTTGTGAAAATTTACATTTTTATTTTTATATTTCAAAAACACACAAAGTTTGGAGCGGGACGTTTCACAAAAGTGACATCCACGGTGCCAATTTATAATTGTAACGAATAGTATTTGAATAAAAACATTTAATCGGGTAAAACCCGGGCGTTGCCCAGGTCATTCGGCTAGTACTAAAATATTATTATGAAAAATTTAGGTAAAATTGAATATATATATATTTAAAAAAATAATGGATTAAAAAATTGTGATTATATAATTGAGAGATAAAAATAAAAAATAAAATATTTTATAAAAAAATAGAATATATTTAAATATTGTTATAATGATTAGATGAAGGATTGGTAGTGGAATTGGACAAAAATATTTCTTCTAAAAAGAAGTTACAAATATGGTGTTTAGGTTTTATAAATCGAAAATTGAGAAGCGAAATTTATTGCTTGGAGAAAATACTAAAATGTTGTGTATTGTGATCTCAATTTAACATGTAAAATGTTTAATATGTAGAAAAAATAGAGATTTACACAAGATTAAAATATCAAAATGTTAAATTTTGTTTAGGTCTTGTTCAAATTTTAATATCTAAATGTTTTAAAAGTTATGTTAAGATAGCAACTGCTAATGTAGTAAAAAAAGGAATGCAAGACACGGCCTACTGGGGGCGAGTTAGGGGGAAGGGTGGCAATGGATTTAGTGACGCGGGAATGGTCTCGAGATGTTTAGTCTATCGTTACTGGGGCCTTTGGTATGCCAACTAGCTGTGTCCATTTTTATGACTCTGTCTGGGAATTTATGAAATTTTCGAGGAAATATAAATGGTTGATGTGAAACACGTGTTACACATGGCGATCATTCTGATAGCGGATATTTAGATGACAGCTTTGTGAGCGGGGTGCGATGGATATTGTTTTCGAAGGGGGAGATATGGGGCTTGTCTACAGCGCACGTGCTTCGAATTCTTTCTCCTCTAGTCTGGATCTGTGTGATCTGGATATTGTGTGAAATAGGGTAAGTAAGTAAGTAATACAGATCCAAATGAGTTGGTGTAGAGTATGTAGATAGAATAGGTTTTCGATTTTAACGGGAAATTTTCTGGTCGCTACTTGAGGTTAGTTTCAAAACGATCTATGTTAAATATATCTGGATTTAAATGTAGGAATGGCTGGGAGGTTGTAGGCGGAATAGTTCGGAATAGTTGCGTCTCGAAGATATCTGGAGTCAAATGATTGAATTCACTGAGATATACATCTTGAGACATTCGCTGTGTAATATTTTAATTTATTGACATGTATGGTGTCACTGTCTCTACTGAGAGGTTGATTGGGGCGATCTATTCGAACGACATTGGGTGAGATTATTTCAATTATTGTATATGGTCCAGTAAAATATGGTGCTAATTTACCTGTGTCGGGATGTCTATAATTTTAGACCAAAACAAGATCATTCACTTCGAAATGTGGTGTTCTGTGCTTCTTATCAAATGTTTCTTTATCTTTTTTATGCTTATTTTGGGTACGAGAGCGTGCTATATCTCTAGCTCTAGTTATTTCGGGGTATGGGTTAAGATGAGTTCTTAGATATGGGCGGACAACATTAAACATTAAGTAGGTGGGTGGAAAACTTGTGACAGAATGGGGTGTGTTATTATACGTCTGAGTGACGCGCTTAACTAGTTGAGTCCAGGAAGCTTTCGGATTTTCTAGATAAGCTAGTCTGATTTTGCCTGGAATGGTGGCCTTTAGGGGTTCTATTAAAACTTGTGCTTGTGGGTTATTGCTTGTGGTGAGTAGGGGTTGTATACCAGGTGTTATTAGAATTTTACGGAATTTTTCTGAGGTAAAAGCGGGCGCTCTGTCATATAACAGACGTTTTGGAAATCTTTGTTGTAGTACAGTCTTGAGGGTTTGAATGTACGTTAGGGTACTGGTTAAACTCCCTTTGAGAGTGGTGAAAGCTTGTTGGTAGTTTAATGGTCTATTTAAAAGATGTAGTTTTTACGGTGTTCGAAAGTGTTGTGTTTCGACGTTGTTGCGGACTTAGTAAAAATGTTATTCAATGATGTCAGGCTTAGATGTGAGTAAAAGTGCGACTTTCGACGTGGACACGCTTTGGGGTTGGGTGTGTCACAGGCATGAAGGCGTCTTTGTGGCCTGTTAAGTGAAAAAAATTGTTGTGATGCGCTGTGTGACATGAATAAGTGAATTGAATGGAAAGGTGTCCTGTGAAGTTGTTGTTTTTGGTGCAGCATCTACCTTGTTTCACCATGAATAACAAATTTACTAGTCATGGGTGGTGGTTGTACAAAACACATCAAGATATTTTGGCTGTTAGTGGATGTGGCACGTTTAGTGGCGACGATATGGAGCTTGTGTGGCTCGAGATTGATTTGTTGCGAAGTCGCGCGCTAATATATGGTGGCCAAATGGAGAAAGTGATGGGGAAGTGTGTTGCAGTTTGTTGAGAGAGATGTGTGGATGATTATTAATTATGCATGTAAAAGGAAAGGACGATGGAGTGAAACTATGTTGGATTTTTAACTTGTTTTAGGGAAGGACAGTTACTTTTCTAGTAGTGATTTTGAAGATATATTGTATACACTTCGTTCTCTTTTTATGCGGTTTTTTTTTATGCGGTTTTGGAGTTATGCGGTGCAAGAAAAAAAAATTATTCGAATTTCGAAAATTTTTTTTTGGTGATTCACTTTTTCTGAAAACGAATAAGAATAACAACTACAACTCTACTATTACGCAATCAATACAAAGAAAGAATTTTGTAACGTCCTGGTTGTAAGTTATCCAACAAACAGTAGAGGGGAAGTTCCAATGTCTTTTATTCCGCGCCTGCCGGTGTCTTACACAACTCGTGCAAAACCGAAATCAAAACTGAAAACCCGCCGGCGTGCCAGCTGCCGTTACAAATTTCTTTTTTCTTTTATTGACATGTTTTCTCTTGATTTGTTCTTAAAAACAAAAGAGACAAAAACAAAAATACCTCGTTAAAATTGCGTGCTTTTATGCTGCATTTTGTTTTTGTATGAAACTAATTAAAAAGCCTGCATATTGGAAAGCATTAGAAAATAAAACTTTGTGAAAGAAGGTTACTACCGAAAACCGGAAGATAAATTTACTCAAGTGAATTGTAAGTTTTTTTGAATAATTTTAGTGCGTAATTGTACATTAAGTTTTTTCTATAATTTTTAGTCCTCTTAAAGAAAATGTGTGACAATAATAAAAAACAAAAAAGAAGTGCAATTTCGCTAGAAACCAAAATTATAATTCTCGATTGCTTGGCGAAAGGAGAAAGATCAACAGCAATAGGTAAACGTTATAATTTAGGCGAATCTACTATAAGAGCAATAAAAAAAAATGAAGCGGCAATAAGAAGATCAGTCAGATCTGGTACAAATTTGAGTTCTAAAATTTCATCATATTCAAGAGGCACTTTAATAGAAAAAACAGAAAAGGCTCTCGTAATTTGGATTGAAGATTTAACTCAAAAAATAATTCCGTTAGATGGACATTTAATCAAGATGAAAGCCCTTAAATTTTACAAGGAGTTAAAAGAATCAGAGCCATCTACATCTTCACGTGAAAGTAATCCACAATTCTCTGCCAGCACAGGGTGGTTAACTGGTTTTATAAAAAGACATTCTTTTCATAATCTAAAAATAAAAGGTGAGGTGGCTTCTGCAGATGAAGAAGCTGCTAGAAAATATCCTGAAAAGTTGGCTAAAATTATTAAAGATGGAGGATATTGTGCCCACATCAAATCTTCAATGCTGATGAAACAGGATTGTTTTCGAAAAAAATGCCAACCCGTACTTACATTGCAAAGTCCGAAAAAAAATGCCAGTGGTTTTAAAGCTGCTAAAGATCGAGTTACTTTATTGCTGTGCAGCAATGCATCTGGCGATCGAATGTTAAAACCGCTGCTTGTAAATCGATCTTTAAAACCACGTGCATTAAAAGGAAAAGACTTAAATACACTGCCCGTACATTGGATGGCAAACAAGAAGGCCTGGGTAACAACGGCTATTTTCACTGAATGGTTCAATAAATGCTTCGTACCCGAAGTAGAAAATTATATGAAAGAGATGGGTCTCGAATTTAAGATCTTATTAATTCTTGACAATGCACCAGGTCATCCAAACTTAGAACATCCAAATATAAAGGTAGTTTTTTTCCCTCCAAACACAACGAGCCTAATTTAACCATTAGATCAGGGAATTATTTCAACATTTAAAAAATATTATGTAAAATTCACTTTCCAATTCATTTTCGATAAACTGGAATCCGATACAATAACAGTTACTGAAGTTTGGAAACAATTTAATATCTTGAACTGTGTAGATCATGTTGCGTTAGCAATTGCCTAGATAAAATCACAAACTTTAAATGCATGTTGGAAAGCTGCTTGGCCTGAATGCGTATCAAAGAGAAATGAATCAAATAGAACAACAATAGTAACATCAGATATTATTTCAATTGCTAAGGAAATAGGTGGGGAAGGTTTTGATGATTTTGGCGAGCATGATATAGAAGAATTGCTTGTGGACGAAGCCCTAAATGATTATGATATTTTGGAAAGTATGGTAGATACTACTAAAGATTTCGAAACAGTAGATAGCGAAGTGGAAGATGTTACTCCACTGGACGAAAAATTACTTCGGGAAGGCCTTCAACTTTCCGGTAAATTGGAAAATATTTTTATTCAAAATGATAATGATGTAGAACGCGCCTTAAAATTCCAACGTGATCTGAAATTTTGTATGTCTGGCTACAGAGAACTCTACAAAGAACTAGTCAAGCCATCACAGCGTTTGATTACTGACTACCTTGTCAAAGAAAAAAAAATCACTGAAGTTCCTAAAGAAGCATTACCATGTAGATCTGATGACGTAATTTTATCTTCAAGTGATGAAAGTGATCTTGCACCAATCCACAAACGGGTTCGCACATTATCAGACAGCGAATAATGATGAAAACATTCTTAATATGATTTTAAATAAAGTTTTGTTTATGTTTTTTTTTTTACATATTAAGTTTTGTTTTTGTTATTAACACACATATGTGCCATTTATTAAAATATGATGAGAAAAAAATTAAATCTTATTATTTATAAATCTTTTTTTATGCGATTTCTGGTGCATTTTAAAACATTATTTAGGTTTTATGCGATTTTTTTAATAAATGGAACGTATCCATCATTTTACATATAAATGTATGTCTTTTTTGTGCGATTTTTTTATGCGGATTCCCCTGGAACGCATCTACCGCATAAAAAAAGAACCAAGTGTATTTCGATTTTTGCAATTAAAAGAAAAATGCGTTTCACCTATATTTATTAAAATTTGAATATATCGTTGATTAAGGTAGTGCGAAAATTATCCTTGTAAAAGGGCAATGGCGTTATAGTGACTTATAAATTGAATGGGGCGTTTACATAAAATAGTGAACATAACAATGATTTTTGCAAAGTTTTGAGTATTTGATTAAGAAATTGTTTTTTTTTTTGTATAAAAATAAGATACTTTATTAAGAAAAACACACAAATAAGATTAGAATTATGATTCGAGTAATTAAAAAAATGAATTTTATTAAATGTAAAATTGAAAGTAATGAATTAAAATTTATAAGTTGCTTAAAATAAAGTAAAAATTGATAAATGAGGGTGTAAAAGATTTAAAATTTGAATTGAAATGAAATAAAAATGGTAAAAATCGATTTAAAATGATTACAGTAAAAATGAACATCAAATTTATGGAGAATCAAGTTGTGAGCATGAGGAGAAAGTTAGGTAGGTTTTTTAAATCTCACAGTTTTCATGATTGTTTAGTCAGGAGGCTTGGTCTTCGGTTGTCGTCGTGATGACGCGGAAGACGCTCCATGGAGGGCTTGTAGAAGCTTGTAGCTTAGGTGGTTGCGTTGTAAGGCCGAAGGTTGGGAACTTCTCACCGGTTTATTTTGCGGGATCTTCGGCTGTGTCGTTGGAGTGTTGACAGCTTGCTCTTGAAATATAGTCTCTTGTTGGGGGAGAGATTGCTTGGTCGTTTCGTTGTAATGGCGGGCTTGTTCCTTCATCTTTGCTCTTTGTCGCTTCTATCTGGACAGGCTTCTTAACTTCTTCGTTGTGGTCTCCTTCGTTTTGGTCATCCTGTCGACTTATCTGTGATGACGTCCTTTCGACTTATCTGTGATGATGAGATCCTGTCGACTCTCGCTATAGCTGTGGTAACCGAGGGTCAAACCTGTAGTAACCGAGAGGGACAGTCAGGGCGTGGAGAGTTTTCCATTACCTCTCTGCACCTTGGAATACCTTTAAAAGTTCTCACAGAGTACAGGAAGTCGTGGTCGAGGCAGAGTGGAAAGCTTGGGAATGTCCACACACAAAAAACGAAGAGACAAAGTTGTAGTAAGAAAGTTCCATGAACAGATAAAAGTCGAGCTAAGAGCAAGATGGAGTTAGAAGAGTCTTACTGTTTTACATGCTCGATGAGGTAGTCCTGGGTACAACCGACAAGGATCCACGCCGATGGTGAAGTGACTGAAAGTAACATTTCGGCTAGGGCAGATGTTTTATATCTTTGCCGAGGGGGGGACAGGCGAGAATTTGGACTTTGAACGGGTGCAAAGTGCGTGGGGGCGTCTGCGCTATTCTGCACCCTTTGACCATGATGGCAACGACTTGCCAAATTCCTCTTTAGGGTTGTTGAATTTCTATCTCGATCTCTTTCTTAGCTCAGCTCTTAATCTATTACATAGTTTTATTTTATTCATCCTCAATTTGTACAAAGTACATTACATATGGTGATGCAATGACACATGTCAAGCATGCGTATAATTATTCATAGATGTGTTTCTATATACAACATGACAATCTTGTTATAAGCATTATACAATATAGGGTTGTTGGTTTAAATTACTACATATATATATGAAGTAATGTATAGTTGTTGTATCTTGTTGGATGAATGCAGTGTGGCATGTTGATTTGCAGTCGTGGTGGCCACAATGATTAGAGTGGTTTCAGGCATGATTGGGATTACACAAAAGGACGAGGCATGTTGGATGGCACCATAGAGATGGCCAAAGAGCCAGTGTAGTCGACGCCGGTCAGGGAAGCTCTGTCATTCCTGTCTCAAAGCGGACTAATCTGTTTGCATAAGAAGGGGGCATACCCGACTTGTTTTTCGGACCCTTTTCCTGCTTTCCTGCGTCGACTGTCACTCACTCGAAATTTTATTTGTCACTTTGGCAATTACATTATAACTACAAATCATGGAGACATAGATATATATTGGAATATATTACAACAGTTTATGCCCCGGTTGATGAAAATTATCTTATGGTGATTATAGATGAAATCAGTCGTTCCGCCAAGAGATCAACACCATAGAGGTCCGTACGTCTCTTGACCTCACGGACAATACAGCAGCTACATTATACTCTGTCACCCCGGAAGCCCTGAACTGGCTGAAGGCCTTGCCTCTCAGACTTTAATGACCGATATGTCCTCACTTCTTTTTTCTAGATTTGGTTCATTTTGTCTCCTCTCTAATTGTAAAGATGTTGCTGTATCACCTCATAAGCATAAATAAATAAATGGGGGGAAATAATTTGTATACAAATTTGTTTGATATATATAATGGGGTTATAGAATTATAACATTGGGTATGTTTTCCTTAATAATAATGATTAATGATAAAAAGAGAAATGTTAACAAATAATAATGTTAAGCCCAATGTATAAAAATATATGAAAAAAAAAAGATTTTTAAAAAATGTAAAGATATAAATATAAATTTGGGTGATTATATACAGCATTGAAAGTTGAAATTAATAATTGAAAGTGCATTGAATTATAGGGTGAGCTAATTTAAAAAGTCTAGATAGGTGGACATTGAATAGATTCTGGTACTGCGATGCAATGCGACGTTATGATATCGTAGGCATTGGTCCATCTACAGTATGCTGAAGGTATTAGATATGGCTGTCCTATCAGATGGATTTGGGAATGGTTAATGGTGAGAGCTTTGGTCGATAAAAAGAGTGATAGAGAGTGTGGCAGAGAGAGAGAGTCGTTCTGTCGCAAAAAAAAAAAAACGATTTGGCCGCGGTAAGGCAGTGAAAGTGAGGTGATCGAAAATTAAAAAAAAATAATAATAATTGCCCGAATGTGAGAAAAAAAAAGAAAAAGGGGCGATAATGCTCGAACCGGGCCGTGAATGGAAAAAAAACTCATCTAACTAGCTGCTCAAGTTCGACTGTTGGGAAGGTTACAGCGAAGAAGCGTTTGTAGTTAAGATGGAATAAATGTGAGAAATCAAAGTTCTAGCGGATAGTAACGATCTCTCTGATAAGGTATGGGCTGAGATGCCATGAGAATTTGGCGGTAATGGTGTCGAGGTATTTTCTAAAATTTGGATATGAAAATCTTAAAATTGGATTTAAAAAATTGAAGTTGAAAAAATTTACAATTGTGTGTTAAGGTTTGTACAATAGTATAGAAAAAGTAAAAAATGATTATAAACATTGAATATTAAAAATATAAGTTATCATCTCGATTGTTCATATAAAAATAAAAAGACAAAAGTATAAACATGAAAAAACTCGAGATATATTTGAAATAATTCATTAATATAAATATGTGAAACATAAAAAAGATGTGAGTATTTGAAATGATAAAAAATAGGAAAGTAATATGATATGAAAAGAAAGTAGCAATACTAAACATATTTTAAAGTAGGAAATATATATAACAGTTTGTGTTCGAGCCAAGACAATCTTTAAGTATACAGGGATTGACATTGATGTAGTTGATAGAACCTATGGTGATGTGTTAGTTGTGATGTGCTATATGTTTATGGCATGGGGAATTTAGTTAGCTCGGTGTTCATACGTCGATGTACTTCGACATAAGTTTGACTAGGTAAATAAATGTTTATTCACGAAGTGTTAGGCCAGATATGCTCTATTAGATAACTTGCGACGTGGACACGCTTTCGAGAGAGAAAAAGGAGAAAAAAAAAGATAAAAGTGTCACAGAAAAAAATGAAGGCATAATGTAGCCTGGTAAAAGTGAAAAAAAAAGTGTTGTCGAGTCGCTGTGACACGTGCGAAAAAAAAATTGTAAATGGAAAGGCGTCACGTGAAATCGTTGTTTGGGTAAATAATCCAGCCTAATTCATCATGAACAACAAGTTTACTGAAGTCATAGGTGGTGGTTGTACGAGATTTTGTGAAAGTTGGTGTTTAATTGTGAACGAGAGAGAAAAATTTCGCTAAGTGGGAAGCGAGTGTAAATTTTACGTTTGAAATACATTGGTAGAGAGGACGTGTGTAGAAGTTGGCTGGCGGTGACCTAGCTTTTGAGGGAATTGAACAGTCCCGCGTTATATTTAACTTTTGTTGTAGAAGGAAAGATGGTTGATTAGTAATGATTTTGTTAATTTACATTGGAAAATGGATTTTGAAAAAGGAATGTTGATAAGGTAGCGAAAATCATCAATGGAATAAGGAAATGGAAATATAGCAAAACTTTTTTTTTTTTTGAGACGTTTACATGTAATGGTGTGATTAGATTAAAAATTGATTCCACGGAATTTGATTATAAAATGAGTGTAGGTAAAAGTAAAGGAAATGGAGGAAAATGTGAGAGGGATATATTTGCAATTTATGTTTGAAATTCAAGAGTTTCCTTTTTAAAGAAGCCTTGTTATAATTAGTTGGTTTGTGGAATGTTTTTATAGAAGGAACAATGGTGAAAAGGGCATTACACTGGGTGAGGTGAGTTGGTATTTGAGAAGGCAATTGTGATGAGGACATGGGGAAACTTTCTAAGTGTTGGCTATATATTGTTTTTAGTTGGTAGCAGGCGTACATTTTAAAAATAACAAAAACTTGAATTTTCTCTTTAAATTAGAATTTTGAGTTATAGAAGGTTTTATTGTAAATAGACAATTATTCAAAATGAATATGTAAAAAGGGGTTTAAAGTCTAAAGGTTGGTTGAGAATAGTTGAAAACATTAAGGATAAAATTATTTTGAAAAATGTGTAAAATGAGGTGTTTTTTTTTTTGTCGTGAAATTAAATTATAGTTTCATGATATGAAGATTTAAAAGTAAATGAAAACTGAAACGGTTAAATTACTATAGGTTAACTGGCATATAATGAAGCATTATAGGCGATTGATAGACTTAGAATTTAGTATGATGGGTATAAAATTGAATTGAGGAAACTTTGATTGATATATGAGCAAAGAAAAAAAATGATGGTTATAAATTAAATGCGATATGGTTATCTAATTGCAGGGGCTAAACGTAAAATAAAATAAACAAAATAAAAATATACTTATCAAACAATTGGATATTTAAGTTCAAAATGAGTTGTACTTACAGTACAAAAGTGTCAATTGTAGTGTAGTTTGAAGTTTGCACTGTTTGATGTAGCCATGGTCACGTTCTTGGTGATGGTTGGAGAAGGCGTGAGGGAGGAGAAGTTCTCGTCGTCAGGTGGATTGTGGATGTTTACGGCGAGCACATTGGATTTGTAATGGCGAGTGGGTAGGCTATCTACCTAAGGCTGGAAGCGGTGATGCCTTGGATGTGTTCCGCGAGTTGTTAACGATGTCCGTGGCTGTGGGTGACATGGTGGTGATCTTCGGCGTTGCTCTGTTCTCCAGGCTCCATCCTCTTTGCGTTGTCCTCGGTATATCCTGTCGACTTTCTGTAGTAATGTATAGTTGTTATATCTTGTTGGATGAATGCAGTGTGGCATGTTGATTTGCAGTCGTGGTGGCCACAATGATTAGAGTGGTTTCAGGCGTGATTGGGATTACACAAAAGGACGAGGCATGTTGGATGGCACCATAGAGATGGCCAAAGAGCCAGTGTAGTCGACGCCGGTCAGGGAAGCTCTGTCATTCCTGTCTCAAAGCGGACTAATCTGTTTGCATAAGAAGGGGGCATACCCGACTTGTTTTTCGGACCCTTTTCCTGCTTTCCTGCGTCGACTGTCACTCACTCGAAATTTTATTTGTCACTTTGGCAATTACATTATAACTACAAATCATGGAGACATAGATATATATTGGAATATATTACAACATATATATATATGTTGTGATGCAAATGATCCTATAGGATGACTGTGGTGTGGTTGGTTAGATGCAGTCATTGTGGCCACAATGTTCAGAGTGGTTTCAGGCGTGAATGAATTACACAAAAGGAAAAGGCATGTTGGATGTCACCACAGGGATGGCGAGAGAGTATGAAGCCGACGCCGGTGAAGGCAGATTTGTCCAGGGGGGTCTGTCAATCATCATGTCTCAGAGCGGACTGCCCTATGTTTGAGCAAGAAGGGGCACACATGATACCCCGACATTTTTTTCGGTCCCTTTCAATTGAATTTCGTTATTTTATTTTGCATTACATGATGGCCAAACTGGCGATTTAAATTGTGTTTATAGTTTTGGTTATTATACTATAGATATAGTGCATATGGGGATATAAGTATATATTGGAATATATTACAACAGTTTATGCCCCAGGTGATGAAAAATAACTTATGGTGATTATAGATGAAAGCATAAGGTATATATAATGGGGGAAATAATTTGTGTACAAATTCGTTTGCTTTGATGGTTCTAGATAGTAAAATATGGGGTTGTTGAATTATAACATTGGTTATGCTATGCTTAATAATAGTGATTAATAATAAAAGGAGATTTCAACAAATAATATTTGATAATAATGTTAAAGCCAATGTATAAAAATATATGAAAATGATAAAATAAAAAGTAAAGATATAAATATAAATTTGAGTGAATAGATGCAGCATTGAATGCTGAAATTAATATTAGAAAGTGCATCGAATTATGGGGTGAGCTAATTGAAAAATCTAGATAGGTGGACATAGAATAGACTGCTTCTGGTACTGCAATGCCATGCGACATTATGGGATTGTTAACATTGGTTCATCTACAGTATGCTGAAAGTACTCGATATGGGCTGTCCTATCAGAAGGATTAAGGAATGAGTGGTGGAAGCTTTGGTCGAAAAAAAAAATAGTGTGAAAAAGATTCATAGAAAGAAAGAATGTGGCAGAGAGAGAGATTCGTTCTGTCGCATAAAATAAAATGAACGATTTGGCCACGGTAAGGCAGTGGTGAAAGTGAGGTGATTAAAATTTGAAGAAAAAAGTGAATTGCCCAAATGAGAGAATAAAAAAGGGGGGGGGGGGGCATTGATTCTCGAACCGGGCCGTGAAAATAAAAAAATAAAATAAAACACATCTAAATAGCTACTCAAGTTCGACTGTTAGGAAAGTTACGGCGAAGAAGCGTGTGTAGTTGATATAAAATCAAGGTGAGAAATATAAATTTTTGCGGATAGTAACGATCTCTCTGAGAAGAAATGACGTGATGTAGTGAGAATTTGGATGGTAATGGTGTTGGTTCATTTCCTAAAATTTGAATTTGAAAATCTTAAAATTGTATTTGATAATTGAAGTTTTGAAATAAAAAAAAGTTAAAATTGAAAATTGCGTGTGATATATGTTGATACGATAATATAAAAAGTAAAAATGATTACAAACATTGAAGAATAAAAAATAAAAGTTATCATCTCGATTTTTTTTTTTCATATAAAAATAAAAATACAAAATTAAAACAAAAAACTCGCGATATAATTAAACCAAGTAATTAATAAATATGCCAAATATTAAAAAGAGATATAGTATTTGAAATGACATTAAAAATATAAAAGAAAATATATTAATATATCTAAAATATGAACTATATAAAATATATAAAAGTTAAAAGATATAAGAATAAATGATGAAGTTGAGAAAACATGAAAGATAAAATTAGAAATGCCGTAAAAGTAATTTACTTTGAAAAAAAATTGAGAACCTATAAATGAAAAAAAAACTAACTAAAAGAAATATAAAGTAATCAAGTTGAACTAAGGTTATAAGTTGACGCAGAGAGAGAGAGAGAGAGGGTTGATGAGGGTATAGGGGATTTCTGAGTATGTTCCTGCAAATAAATAGCTTAATGAGTTCTGAAATGCAGTACGAACTTGTGTTAGTGAGGTACTGTTTTCATTTATAGAACGTTTAAGTTGTTCCGTTTGCATCATCAGTTCAGACTAGTAGCTCCCTTCTATATAAGTAGGTCGAGGAATGTGGAAAGAGAGAGGTGAACGTTATATATGTACTGCTGCCAATGATGATGGTACCCGGCTTGTATGAAAAAAAAAAAAAGAAAAAGATGATTGGTAATGATAAAATTGATGAACCGGGTAATAAAAAGAAAAAAAAAAGAATCTAGCTGGGTATCCTGAACTCAATATTGGGAACGATATAGCTAAGAAGGATGTTTTCCAGTTGGATTAATCAAATAAAAAAAAATCTAGCGAGCAAGATTTCTTGAGGGGAATATATGAGATGGGGGAATGAGGAAAGGTAAGGTATTTGCAAGGGTTGTTCTATTGCCAATGATAATTTCACCCGGCTTGAATGATAATAAAAATTATAAAAATTAAGAAAATATTATGATTGGTAATGATGATAATATTGAGCCATGTGATAAGAAAAATAATCTAGCTGGGTATCCTGAACTCACTATTGGGAATGATATAGCGAAAAAGGATTTCTCAGTTGGATTTATTAATGGAAAACAAGTTTAAAAAAAATGATTGGCGAACAGGAATTCATTGGGGTAATGAATGAGAAGGTATGGGCAGGGGAGGTTAAGAAACGTCAACGATAAAATTAGAAAAACGCAATAGAAAAAAAAATTATAAATCAAAAATATATCTAACACTATTAAAAAATATTATTAACGCTGTCAATATATTCAAAATTTTCATATGATATAAAAGGTGGTTGAGAGAAGTTATAATATGTGTGTGATAAGCTAAGACATAAAGAAAAATACAAATTGAAGAAAATTAACGTAATATAAAAGGTGGTTGAAGGAAGTTATAATATGTGTGTGATAAGCTTAGACATAAAGAAAAATACAAATTGAATAAAATAAATGTAATATAAAAGGTGGTTGAGGGAAGTTATAATATGTGTGTGATAAGCTTAGACATAAAGAAAAATACAAATTGAAGAAAATTAACGTAATATAAAAGGTGGTTGAGGGAAGTTATAATATGTGTGTGATAAGCTTAGACATAAAGAAAAATACAAATTGAAGAAAAAAAGGTATACTTAGTTTTTGATGTCTGACTGCATTGATAATGATGGTTGAATGGCACACAAAATAATAAAAAATAATAATATAATTGATTATTGTTAAAATGTTGTATCCACATCTATTAATAAGTTTGAAGAAAATTACTAAATTATTATTGAAGTAATTGGAATTATATAATGAAAAGAATCAACTTTGATTTAAAAAATAATAATACATGAGAGAAAATATTTCAAAATGTTTTTAAAATATTCATTCTACAAAAAGAGCAAACATATTTACAATTTACCCCTACGAATTTTCTAAAAAGGAAAGAAAATGTTTATTGAATAGTTAGGTGACTACTGTGTGACGGCATGTGACTAGAAGATGGCGTGTCAACTTACGGAGGGGGGACGGCTATTCCTTGCCGCGCTAACTACAGCTGGATGGGTCATTTGGGATTTTCCACTTCTTGGAAGTTTTGTAAATCAGGTCTTCATAAAAATAAATCGGGAACAAAAGATTGAATGGTTCTGCATTTCGGGGATTCATATATTTTTCTGTTGGAATAAACAGCTCAGGACATAGATGTTTGAGAGGAGCTATTCTCATAACACTATCTATGGGCCCTAGTTTAGGTGGCGAAATATAGAGGACTTCTTGCCATAAAATTTGAAGTTCTTCAATAGTACAGTATCGCTACCACTACGTACAATTTTATTGGGCCTATTTATGCGTACAAAATTATCTGAAATTATTTCAATTACCTTATAAGGGCCTGTAAAGTAGGGTACTAACTTGTGCTATCTGAGTGATGGTACGCCTTTACTAATACTAAATCCCCTATGGCGAAAAGTGGGGTCTTATGCTCATTATCATATTTATTTTTTTCTTTAGCGTGCCTATCATTTGCACGTATTTATATGATTTCTTAAGTCTCTCTCTCTCTCTGATGTGATTATATTAATATATAATGGGGGTATCGTTATATTTTTGAGTTACTATCTTTATTAACTTAGTCCAGGAGGTTCTGAGATTCTCTAGGTGCAACAATCACAGCTTCGCGGTGAGTGTCGCGTTGAGACGTTCACATAGACCGTTATTCTGAGGATTATTCGCGGGGGCTAAAAGAGACTGTATCCCGTGTTTTATTAAAAACCTTCTGAACTACGGGGAGGTAAATGCAGGTGTTCGGTCTGAGAGTAGGCGTTTTGGACGACCACACTGTAATGCCATTTTAAGGCATCGAATATAGGTAATTATACTAGTTGACTTACTGGGGAAAGTACAGGTATAACGACTTAAGTGGTCTACTATTACATGTAGATATGATTTCTTATTAACGTACTTTGAAAAACCTGAAAAAGTATCTATGGATAACATGTCATATGGTTGTATGATATAGGGGAACGCTCTAGTTTACCATACAGGGGACCTTTTAGTTTTTTTATAAGATAACATGTGAGACAGGATATTTTATACTTGACTATTGATTTGGTCATCCCACACCAGATATACTGGGTGGAGATGAGCCTAATCATTTGGGAAATCCCGGTATGGTTATATCCCAAATGCACCTTATTGATTAATATATGTTGTAGAGGAGGGAAAACTACGATTTTAACAATGTATTTACGCTTAATTGTATGGAGGCCTTGTATGGAGGTTTTAATAAGTGATGATGGGTGTTGTAGGGGCTGTTTTTCTAATATTTGGGGGGACGTGAGGAATCCACATATGGGATTGCGTGACTGAAGGTCCGCCTCGTACTGCGTTTTTTATTTATATATTTTATATCGTATTCGTAAACGGACATTTTTAACCTTCACCTAAAGAGTCTACCTGTTGGATTTTATTTATGGTTAGATAAATTGGAAGATATGTGAAATATACTTAAAGTGTCATTATTATACAGTTTAAAATATACTATATTCATCTAGCAGATAGTAAAAAGGCATATATTGGATTGAATAAATGATTTATTTGCCAATATTTCGGCTAGCTGAACGTCAATCTTTATCGAGGCATTACATTTTTGTATACACAAACTCAATAGATGGCGTCGGGTTTTAGACGTCTATTTTGACGGGAGAGGCGACCCTTGTCTTTTTATATCAATTTCCTCCCGGCAAAATTTCCATCTATATTTTACCAATAGATATGGCCCGGCCACTTTGCCAGCTAAACACCTCTTTGGCAGATTGTCAAGATTCCAATGGTTCCCGTGTGGATCTCCTGGAATAAAGTCAGCCCTAGACTGACGAGGGCCATTAGCCAGAAACCATGGTCTCTAGGTGAACGCATTTTAGTTCACCAAAGCTGGTGTTGTGGCTCTGACACCGACCCGAGGCCGCTAGTTGCGGCGACGGTCAATAGATGGCGTCTGGTTTTAGACGTCTATTTTGACGGAAGAGGCGACCCTTGTCTCTTTATAAATATGTATATTATATTAAAAAAAAAGATATTATTTCTGTTGTTTTTGGATCATCTTGATGATTATGCTATGGTGGTGCAGTCGTGGCTAAAATCTTGAAAGTATAATAACAAAAATGGTTTTAATCAGATATTGTTTTAATTGAGCTATAGGATAAACATAACTTGGTAAAATTACTGCCTGGCTTAAGGCGTAAGAATAAAAAAAGAAAAGTTTATTTATATAATGTACAAAGGTTTTGGGTCGGCCAACGGGGAAGAACAACGATGAGTATTTATAGAGAAAGCGTGACCTCTGGCGGTCGATTTAAATAGAATATTTATATCTATGAAATAATAAATATTTTTTAAAATAAAATAATACTTTTATATAACATGTATATATATTGTTGCACCAAGTTGCAGCTTTGCAGGGTCGTCGACCTTGGTTTCTTCCTTATTGGTGTTAAGCACTTTTCCCAAGCGGGTTTCCATACTCAAAGCAAATAAATAAGTAAATAAATTACCTTTTAAATTTATTGCGTTTATTTATTCGTTGTCTTCCTCATGGGTCGCGATCCGCGCAGTCTTCGTCTAGGTCCTCTCTCGCTCCAATAACCAATTAAGATATATGTATAATAAAATATTATAAAAGGAATCAAACTATAAAAAAGGAATGATGATAATCGAAATAATCTGTTTAAAATGAATATTAAATATTATAGAATATTTTTAATAAATGTAGGGCGCCTTAAAATTGATGCAACACTTCCCCCTCTCTAGAGGTTGTCACGTCCTCGTGAATGACCTCATCCATTCTCTCATAATAAGGCTTGAGTTTTGAAACATGAACTATCAGAGGGTCTTGGCCCGGATTATCTTTCGGTTCTATTAGATAATTGACACTAGACATCTTCTTTAATATTTTATGTGGACCAAAATATGTTTTCAGAAGTTTCTCACACTTTCTTATTTTCCTAATTGGTGTACAAACTGCTACTAATTCTCTTGGTTCATAGCATCTTTCCATGTGTTTCTTGTCATAGTTCTTTTACATTCTTTCTTGAGTCTTTATTGTGCTGTTAATAACTAATTTTATTGTTCTGTCTATTTTGTCTATGTCATGTTTTATGTATTCATCATAATCATCCTTGTCAAAGTCCACCGAGATATTCCTGTCGTCCAAAAAGGACGTGGGTTCTCTTCCAAACATCAGGGAAAAAATGGAGAACATCCTCTGGTTTCCTGAATTGTAGTATTGTAAGCATGGGTGATGAATGGGAGTATTTAATCCCAATTCTTCTGATCAGTGTTCACATACGAGTATATGCTCGTACATACTGAGCATTTTGATCAATGTTCTATTTAACCGATCAATCAATCCATTAGCCTGAGGATGATAGCTCGTTGTGAAGCAATGTTTAATCTTGCATATTTTTAAAACCTCTTTCATTAAATTAGTGGTAAATTGAGAGCCCCTGTCACTAATGAGATATTCTGGGGCTCCGTGCCGGAGAAAAATAACCTCTACTAGAAATTTAGAAACTTATTTTACTGTTTTTTCCGAGACTGCTCTTGTTTCTGCATATCTAGTGTAGTAGTCCGTCAGCACAATTATCCATTTTTTCCTATTTCTGGTAGATGGCAATGGACCAATAAAGTCAATTCCATTTCTTTCGAAAGGAAAGTTGGCTGGGGAAATGGGCTGTAGTAGTTCAGAGAGAGATTGGTTTGAGCCTTTTCTACTCTGGAAAAGGTGACACGTTTTAACGAATTCTGAGACATCCTTCAGCATGGATGGCCAAAAGTATTTACTCTTTATTCGGTACATGGTTCTGGCGACGCCGAGATGGCCATTCGACATATGATTGTGATATTCTTTCATAATTTATTTCTTCTCTGGAACCACAAGCAACCACGCCCTGCCTTCAGGGTTCGGGTTTTTCTTAAAGAGGCATACATTTTCTTCTTTAAAATTTTGCGCGATTGATAGCCTGCTTCTATTAAGGTTTTTCTTAACACTTTCGATAAACTTATCCTTTTCGACTGTTATTTGATTTAAAAATAGCCTTTCAAAATCCTCATTCCAATCAGTTTCTGGTAAGGGTCCCCTAGATAAGCCATCGGCGTCCAGATTTTTCTTTCCTGATTTATGTATTATATCGAAGTCATATTCTTGGATTTGCAATGCCCATCTTGTCATTCAACCTGTTGGATCCTTCAAGGTTTTGAGCCAGCATAAGCAAGGCGTGGTGATCTGTTACTTATTTAAACTGTCTTCCATAAAGGAAGGGCCGTCATTTTGGCATTGACAGGACAACAGCCCGACATTCCTTTTCGGTGGTTGAATAATATCGCTCCGCTTTATTTAGAGTACGACTCAAATATGAGATCACCTTCTCTTCACCACCGATGTCTTGGACAAGTGTTGCACCTATGCCGATGTTGGACGCATCATATGAATATAAGTAGGCGCATTTGGATTTAAATGACCTAAAATTGGTGGACTTAATAGTGCTGTTTTCAGGGTTTGAAACGTTTCCTCTTGCCTTCCTGTCCAGATAAATGATACAATATTTTTAATAAGGTTGGTCGAAGGGTCAGCAATTTTTGAGAAATCTTTGTTAAATTTCTATAATATGAGCACATTCCCAAAAAGGATTGTACTTCTTTGACCTTTGTGGGCCGAGGAAAATTTCTGACAGCTTTGATGTTATGTTCCGCGGGTTTTATACAATGTGTGCTCGTTATATAGCAGAGAATATCCAATTTTCCAAAAGCAAATCGGCATTTTTTTTCGTTCAACCTTAAATTATATTCACGAAAACATCTAAAAACAGCTTCGAGTCTTTTGAGATGCGTTGGGAAATCTGAGCTATATATGATAACATCATCCAGATAAAACAGAAAAATTTGCCATCTCAGATTCCCAAGCATATTTTCCATATTTCTCTCAAAGGTAGCAGGCGCGTTGCAAAGTCAAAAAGGCATCACGTGGAATTCACATAATCCATGCGCTGTAGTGAACGCTGTTTTCTCTTTGTCTCTTTCTACGACTTCAACTTGCCAATATCCAGATCTGAGGTCTATTGCTGAGAAGTATGTAGATCCTTGGAGAGTATGCATAACTTCGTTTATTCTAGGGATCGGATAGACATATTTTCCTGTCACATTATTCAGTTTTCTGTAGTCCACACAAAATCTGCATTTACCATCTCGCTTCTTGACCAATATTATTGGGAAAGACCAGAGACTAGAAGATGGCCTAATTATTCCTTCTGTAAGCCTCTCATTAATTTGCTCTTTTATAATACACTTGGTTCTTTTTTTATGCGGTAGATGCGTTCCAGGGGAATCCGCATAAAAAAAATCGCACAAAAAAGACATACATTTATATGTAAAATGATGGATACGTTCCATTTATTAAAAAAATCGCATAAAACCTAAATAATGTTTTAAAATGCACCAGAAATCGCATAAAAAAAGATTTATAAATAATAAGATTTAATTTTTTTTCTCATCATATTTTAATAAATGGCACATATGTGTGTTAATAACAAAAACAAAACTTAATATGTAAAAAAAAAAACATAAACAAAACTTTATTTAAAATCATATTAAGAATGTTTTCATCATTATTCGCTGTCTGATAATGTGCGAACCCGTTTGTGGATTGGTGCAAGATCACTTTCATCACTTGAAGATAAAATTACGTCATCAGATCTACATGGTAATGCTTCTTTAGGAACTTCAGTGATTTTTTTTTCTTTGACAAGGTAGTCAGTAATCAAACGCTGTGATGGCTTGACTAGTTCTTTGTAGAGTTCTCTGTAGCCAGACATACAAAATTTCAGATCACGTTGGAATTTTAAGGCGCGTTCTACATCATTATCATTTTGAATAAAAATATTTTCCAATTTACCGGAAAGTTGAAGGCCTTCCCGAAGTAATTTTTCGTCCAGTGGAGTAACATCTTCCACTTCGCTATCTACTGTTTCGAAATCTTTAGTAGTATCTACCATACTTTCCAAAATATCATAATCATTTAGGGCTTCGTCCACAAGCAATTCTTCTATATCATGCTCGCCAAAATCATCAAAACCTTCCCCACCTATTTCCTTAGCAATTGAAATAATATCTGATGTTACTATTGTTGTTCTATTTGATTCATTTCTCTTTGATACGCATTCAGGCCAAGCAGCTTTCCAACATGCATTTAAAGTTTGTGATTTTATCTAGGCAATTGCTAACGCAACATGATCTACACAGTTCAAGATATTAAATTGTTTCCAAACTTCAGTAACTGTTATTGTATCGGATTCCAGTTTATCGAAAATGAATTGGAAAGTGAATTTTACATAATATTTTTTAAATGTTGAAATAATTCCCTGATCTAATGGTTAAATTAGGCTCGTTGTGTTTGGAGGGAAAAAAACTACCTTTATATTTGGATGTTCTAAGTTTGGATGACCTGGTGCATTGTCAAGAATTAATAAGATCTTAAATTCGAGACCCATCTCTTTCATATAATTTTCTACTTCGGGTACGAAGCATTTATTGAACCATTCAGTGAAAATAGCCGTTGTTACCCAGGCCTTCTTGTTTGCCATCCAATGTACGGGCAGTGTATTTAAGTCTTTTCCTTTTAATGCACGTGGTTTTAAAGATCGATTTACAAGCAGCGGTTTTAACATTCGATCGCCAGATGCATTGCTGCACAGCAATAAAGTAACTCGATCTTTAGCAGCTTTAAAACCACTGGCATTTTTTTTCGGACTTTGCAATGTAAGTACGGGTTGGCATTTTTTTCGAAAACAATCCTGTTTCATCAGCATTGAAGATTTGATGTGGGCACAATATCCTCCATCTTTAATAATTTTAGCCAACTTTTCAGGATATTTTCTAGCAGCTTCTTCATCTGCAGAAGCCACCTCACCTTTTATTTTTAGATTATGAAAAGAATGTCTTTTTATAAAACCAGTTAACCACCCTGTGCTGGCAGAGAATTGTGGATTACTTTCACGTGAAGATGTAGATGGCTCTGATTCTTTTAACTCCTTGTAAAATTTAAGGGCTTTCATCTTGATTAAATGTCCATCTAACGGAATTATTTTTTGAGTTAAATCTTCAATCCAAATTACGAGAGCCTTTTCTGTTTTTTCTATTAAAGTGCCTCTTGAATATGATGAAATTTTAGAACTCAAATTTGTACCAGATCTGACTGATCTTCTTATTGCCGCTTCATTTTTTTATATTGCTCTTATAGTAGATTCGCCTAAATTATAACGTTTACCTATTGCTGTTGATCTTTCTCCTTTCGCCAAGCAATCGAGAATTATAATTTTGGTTTCTAGCGAAATTGCACTTCTTTTTTGTTTTTTATTATTGTCACACATTTTCTTTAAGAGGACTAAAAATTATAGAAAAAACTTAATGTACAATTACGCACTAAAATTATTCAAAAAAACTTACAATTCACTTGAGTAAATTTATCTTCCGGTTTTCGGTAGTAACCTTCTTTCACAAAGTTTTATTTTCTAATGCTTTCCAATATGCAGGCTTTTTTAATTAGTTTCATACAAAAACAAAATGCAGCATAAAAGCACGCAATTTTAACGAGGTATTTTTGTTTTTGTCTCTTTTGTTTTTAAGAACAAATCAAGAGAAAACATGTCAATAAAAGAAAAAAGAAATTTGTAACGGCAGCTGGCACGCCGGCGGGTTTTCAGTTTTGATTTCGGTTTTGCACGAGTTGTGTAAGACACCGGCAGGCGCGGAATAAAAGACATTGGAACTTCCCCTCTACTGTTTGTTGGATAACTTACAACCAGGACGTTACAAAATTCTTTCTTTGTATTGATTGCGTAATAGTAGAGTTGTAGTTGTTATTCTTATTCGTTTTCAGAAAAAGTGAATCACCAAAAAAAAATTTTCGAAATTCGAATAATTTTTTTTTCTTGCACCGCATAACTCCAAAACCGCATAAAAAAAAACCGCATAAAAAGAGAACGAAGTGTATATCGTTCTTTAGCACTTACCTGTAGGGCTTGTGTTTAATTGGCTTCGCATCTTCTGTGCCAATCCAATGCTTTCCCAAATTGGTTCTCCATAATCTCGACGAAAACAGATCTCCATACCTTTCTAAAACTTGTTTTAACTCCTTCTGTTCGTTTTAATGAAAGATTTTTGTTTATTTGGAATCTAGGTTCCTCGTTCTCTTCTACCTCCCTTTCTCGATTCACATTTATTTTCGCTGGACTACTTCCAAAAGCCAATGTTTGGTTTTCAAATATTTTTAACGGTCGAGGATACGGATTAGTCATCCAGATATATGTTTCCCTATCTATAACATTGATCAAGCTTTTTGCTAGACGAAGTCCATTTGTTTGAAATATTTTGCTGCTCTCCTCGATAATATATTCCGCATCCTCTGTTTCTACCAATGCCTCAATCAATTTAATAGAACATTCCGGTACAATGGAATCCTTGGCACTCTTTATTTACAACATCTCAAAATCGCTTTCGTTATGATTATTCGTCAAATCGTATTTTTATAGTTTCTTGCTTACAATCTATTTTTGCGTACATTTTCTTAAGGAAATCTCTTCCATGAATTAATGTCCGTAAATGCGTTTTCAATATCACCAATTTGTGTGATAATGCCTTGTCGTCAATTTTTATATTTAAAAATATACTTCCTGCTATGTCCAATTTTTTTCCTTCGGGTCCTGCACAAGTTTTTGCGAGTATACTTATACCATGGCCTGTATCGAGGGCCGTTCTGATGTCGACCACTGAGAGGTCAGCGCCTCTATCAACCAAAGCTTCAAAAGTCCCTATCTTGTCCACATTGATTTTTAATTTATATTTAGGGTCCAATTTTTCGATTCCGTTTATGGTCGACTTGTTTTGATTGACAGATTCAGGCGCGACGCTTAGTTTAAATCTTCCAACACGGAATATCTATTCCGGGTAGGAATATTTGTCTGTGTGCTATGACATACATCAGCATAAAGCCGAGGTCCTGATATCTCTGTTATTTCATTCGTTTGGCATTTCTATTCGACTTTCTCTTGGGTAGCTGTTGGATCCTCTTTCAGGATTCGCATAAACCTGACCCTACAAAAACGGCCCACGTGCCCTGGCTTTTTACACTTAAAGCAGATTGGTCTTCCATCTTCCGTCCTATTTTTGCTCACCTCTTGGCTTTTATTGTAGGTGTTTCTCTGAAGGTTTGATTTCGGCAAAAAGTTTGGATATAAGGACGTCTAGAGGTAGAGGGCTGGAGCAAGTTGTTTCGATACTGCCTGGGAGTAGGAGGGGAGTCGTTCTTGTAATATTTGGAAACAGGGGCCAGGGTCCTGTTAGTGGTCTGGTATTTTCGTGTGTCAGTCGGCGGCACGTTACTCGATTGTTGTTGGGGTATAGAATAGCGTGGACCGTTATATAGATTTCTGGATTTCTCCACACGTTCCCTATACTTCTTCTCAAAAGAATCAATTTTCTCACACACGACAAGAAGTTCATCGTTCGTTTTAGGAGGGTTTAGGTAGAGCGCGAATAAGTATTCTTTTTTTAGTCCTCCAATAACATGTTTGATTTTCGTTTCTTCTTCCATTGCGGGGAACCTGATTGCTGGTTCATTCCAGTGTTGCATCTGTTAAGCTTCATTCTTAATTCTTCTTTATTCGCGTCCAAAGAAAAATCATGAATGAGGCGGATTTTAACATTTTCCCAACTCGTGAAACTAACTTTGTGCAAATCAACCAGGTTTTGGCGCTTCCGTCATGTTCATGGCGGCATAACGGGCTATTATGTAGTCTGCCCAATGGTAGAGGAAACCAATCTCTTCGAGAGATTCTATCCATTGACGAGGGTCTTCTGTCCCGTCATACTTCGGAATTTCTATATTGGGGTTCAAAGAAATTGGGTCGGAACCACCATCTCTACATTTCCCGAGCGGGTTTCCATACTCAAAGCAAATAAATAAAACTAAATAAATAAAGTGAAAAAAATAAATTACCTTTTAAAGTTATTGCGCTTATTTATTCGCTGTCTTCCTCGTAGGTCGCGATCCGTAGTCTTCGTCTAGGTCCTCTCTCGCCTAATAACCAATCAAGATATTACAAAAGGAATGAAACTATAAAAAGGAATGGTGATAATCCAAATAATCTGTTTTAAATAAATATTGAATATCATAGAATATTTTGAAAAAAGTAGGGCGCATTAAAATTGATGCAACAATAAATATATACAGAAAGTTATATTAGCAGTAATAAATATTTATTAAAGTCTAGCCTATCCACCATATGTTGAAACATCGTGAGAAGTTGTCTTTATATCAGTTATTTTTACTAGGTAAAATGTAAACACATATATTTTAATGAAGAGGCATAATTTAGATTATTATAAATACAAGTATCAGAGTCATCAACAATCAATTATGTCATCGTTTGCTTTTGTGAATGGAATAAATATCCAAATATGGCCATTTCTTATAAGCATCGGTGGTTCAGTGGTAGAATGCTCGCCTGCCACGCGGGCGGCCCAGGTTCGATTCCCGGCCGATGCATTTTTTTTACAATTTTTAAAACTTATTTATATTATTATCCCTATATATATAAAAGTCAGCGTATGTATGTATGTTTGTCAACTATACACGTCCACAATACGTAACTAATCTGACTGACATTTTAACAGTATATAAAGTAGAATCTGGAAAAACTCTTAGTGAAAATTTCAGGTCTCCATCCCAAATATCCGTCGTCTTATTTGCAAATTTGCTCTTTTGCTCCCGACTCGAGCGGTGATAATGGGGGGTAATACCAGCTGACCTAATGTACATGTAAAGTTTGGAGCGGGACGTTTCACAAGAGTGACATCCACGGCTCCAATTTATAATTGTAACGAATAGTATTTGAATAAAAACATTTAATCGGGTAAAACCCGGGCGTTGCACGGGTCATTCGGCTAGTAGATTACAAACACATAAGAATAAGCAAAATATGTTTATGTTCTTATTCACTTGTTATACTGGCCGAAGTATCTTTTTTCAAGAAATATGAAGGCCGGCCAGGCAGCCTCTATCTTAACGATAAATATATTGAGTTGACTCCACATTATATAATCGGTGCTTTTTTATCAATTAAGGCAACACAGATTCCTATGTGATAACATATAAAAGCAGTGATACTTGAATTTGATTACACATTTTTTTAATAATGTGCTTGTGATATTTCTAGATTTATTAATTTTTCATATTGTTTTCCTCTTGAAGTCCTTTGCGCTAGAAAATTATGTCAATGAATTAGCGTCATCTGAGCTATTATTACAATCATTTAATACCATTCAATTTATAGCTGAGTTTATTTATTCAATACAAGTTGCAAATAAGACAAGCTATATCCGATCTGGATATTTGCGGTGTGAAAATATTTAAAATAATACATATTGTAGTAGAGTAGGTAACAAAATTATGAAGAAAAAAAATATATAAACAATCAAGAAAAAGAGCATTAAATAAACATATATTGTACATTAAACAAATAATCAAAAAATGAGAAGGTAGAAGGTAGTTATTTACAATATCTTTCCCGATCATCAAATATTTAACCCAGATAGGTTCTTTCCATCTTGCTCTGCTGTCTTAGGTTTGACCTCAGTGGGCATGAGTTCAAAATATGTTCAGGGGTTTCTTCTTCCGCTCGACAAGATCATATGGGCGAATCTATTTTTCTAAAATTGAAGATATATGAATTGTAGTTATACATTACCTGTAAAGAATTGAACATTGTACAAATTTGGTTTGACAAATATTCTTATTTTAGAGGAGATGAAAAAACATTTTGAATTATTGTTGGATTCTTCATACTCTTTTCCTGTAATTTTATTTTATTATAGATAGCAATTTATTTTCTGTTATAAATTAAATCTATTGTAGCCTATTTCATTTTTAAATATGTTGGATTCTATGTAATCTGTGAGTTTTGGTATTTGTGTTAGTATATGTGTAAAGTTTAACGATGTTGTGGTATAGGCCTGTATGCAGTGTTTTAGTATATTAATAATGCAAGGGATTTAGTTTGTCTATGGATTTCTCTCTTATCGATGGAAACCATATTGTTTGACCGTATGTTATTGTACTTCGGAATATTGTTTTTTTAAAGTTAATTTTCGTCTGAAATCTAAACCCCATGCTTTCTTTATTAAACTGAGCATGTAACCGCTAGCTCTAGTAGTTTTGTCAACGATTTCATTAATGTGTGGCGTGAAATTCTGCTTGTTCCTGCTTCGATATTTTTAAAGGTCAATCCCAACATCTTAAGGGTTTCAACGGGTCTAGCTTATTGCTATTAAAGAATTTATCATTTTTGCAATTATATAAATATAATATTTTAGTTTTGTTTTTTGATATCTGTAATTTACTTCTTTCACAACAGGTGGTAATAATTTTACTAAGTACATTGATAATTGTTATCTTTAGTTCGTCATGGCTTTTGTTCCAGCATATTATAGTTATGTCGTCAGCATAGAAAACTGTCTCACTGTTATCATCAAGATTAGTGTTTAACAATTATTCAATCAGTATGTTTCATAATGTGGGAGATAGTGGTCCTCTAGCTGTGTTTGTGCTGTCTTTTCTAGGCCTCTAGTCTGTGTCGTTAACAGTGTTTTATATTTTTCACTATGTGTCTTGTCAATCTTGACACATTGCAAGAATATTTCACGGACTGTAAAAACTCCTACTCGACCCTAACTTCGAAACCTTATTATGCACAAGTAAAGCTCTTCAAATTAGATATTTCTCTAAAACCAATGCTGGTGTTTTGGCTTTGTCACAAACTCGAGGCCGCTAGTTTTGCGACGACAGTCAATAGATGGCGCCTAGTTTTGTATTTCTATTTTGACTTGAGATACGCCCTATGCTTTCATAGATAAATATCCCCCCGGAAGAATTTCCATCCGTAAATATTTATATAAAAAATAATAAAAAGGTCAGGTGTTTTATAATTAAAATAAAAAAGGCATATCTTGACCATGTTCACATGAACTCTTAGATGGAAAAGCGCCATCATATTTATATATATTCTCATAATTATAATTGTTGCATTTTTGCTCTTATATATATAAATATCCATAGAAGCATAGGGTGCCTCTCCCGTCAAAATAAATGTCAAAACCTGACGCCATCTATTGACCGTCGCCGCAACTAGCGGCCTCGGGTCGGTGACAAAGCCACAACACCAGCTTTGGCAAACTGAGAAGCGTCCACCTAGAGACAATGGTTTCGGGCTAATGGCCCTCGTCAGTCTACTATGACGAAAAACACAATGAGAGAATCCATGAAACAGGACATTTAGTGGCAGTTTGGAGACCATTCAGGAAAATCGGAAAATGTGAAAAACTATTGAGAAAATATTTTGGCCCATATCGAATATTAAAGAAGCTGTTCATCGTAAATTACTTAATTGAGCCGAAAGATAATCCTGGCCAAGACCCATTAATTGTTCATGTTGCAAGACTCAAGCCTTATTATGAGAGAATGGATGAGGTCGTTCACGAGGACGTGACAACCTCTGGAAAGGGGGAAGTGTTACATCAATTTTAAGGCATTCTACATTTATTCTAAATATTCTATGATATTCAAAATTTATTTAAAACAGATTATTCAGATTATCATCATTCCTTTTTATAGTTTCATTCCTTTAGTAATATTTTATTGTACATATATCTTGATTGGATATTGAAACGAGAGAGGACCGAGAGGAAGACTGCGGATCACGACCTACGAGGAAGACGACTAAAATATAAACACAATAAATTTAAAAGGTAATTTATTTTTATTTAATTTCATTTATTTGCTTAGAATATTGAAACCCGCTCGGGAAAGTGTATAACACCAAGAAGGAAGAAACCAAGGTCGACGACCCTGCAAAGCTGCAACTTGGTGCAACAATATGAATACTGTGTCTAGTTTTCTCATAATTATGTAACCCACCCAATGTATCTAGAGAAAAAATGTGATTGGGGTGTGTATCTATTGGCATCTGATGTAGTGGTCTATAAACAATTCTGTTATCCCTAGACTTATTTGACTGTCAAGTTTCACAATGTTTGGTGTAATTAGAAATATGCCTAGTCATATGTGGCCAACAATAGTGAGGGGAAATTATTTTAGTCATTTGAAATGTTCCAATATGTCCATGCTTTGTATGTAGTTTGTTCAATAATGTGTGTCTTAATGTTTGTGCTACATAATCTCTCTCAAACCCTTTTTATTAATTATGTAAAGACCATTTTGAATTTTAAATTTAGCACTACTAATTTGTTTTGTTGATTGGTGTACTTTTAACTCATTTTATGTTAGGTAAAATGAGACAGATGCTCTTTATAGCATGTCTGCTTCTATATTATTTAATCCTTTAATATGTTTTATGTCAAAGCCATATTGAATAAAATTAATGACCATCTAAATATTCTACCATGTGGAATTTAACATTTTTGATCCATCTCAAAGGTAAGTGATCTGTGTGCAATGTAAAATGTATGTTGTGTAGATATGTATGAAATCTTTGTACTGAATTAATTATTGCTAGTGTTTAAATTTCTGAGGTAGTAAATTCTGTTCATATGGATAAGAGGTTTTCTTGAAAAATAACCTATGGGGTGTAAAATGCCTTATATATCTGGTTGTTTAAGAACTCCTGCTACTCCTAGACTTGAAGCGTCTGTTATTAAATGGCATGGTTTTGATGGGTCATAAATATATAGTGCATGTTATGATATGAGTGAAATTTTAGGTGCTTGAAAGGCTTGTTCATGTTTCGCACTTCATAACCAAGGAGAATATTTTAACAAAAGTTCATTCAATGATGCTTTAATTTGCGCATAATGGGGAATAAATTTATTATAAATATTGATGGTACCTAAAAATCTTTGTAAGGTCTTAATATTATATGGTCTATTTAATTATACATTTTCTTCAATATTTGTGTTATTTGGTGTATATTTTACCGAGTTAATAGTGTATCCTAAGAATTGTATTTCTTTTTGTAAAAATTTGCATTTATTGAAATTGAGCTTTATATCCCCTTGTTCGAATATACCTAATATGTCATCTAAATGTTTAATAGGTTCTTCATAAGTTTTGGAGAGTATAATAATATCTACAAAATAATTTAAGACATAGTTTATGTTATCTTTAGTTAGAACTGACTTCATAATCCTTTCAAAGTGTGAAGGTGCATTATTTAGACCATATGGAAGTCTATTCCATTCATAACATCCTAATTGTGTTACAAAGGAAGTTTTATGTCTAACTTTTTCATCTATGGGTATATGCCAATATGAATTTTTAACATCTAAATAGTATATATTTTTGACTGTGATAACCTGTCTATAATTTGTTCTATAAGTGGAATTAGAGTATGTTATGGAATTTTTTTAAAATTAAGTTTCTTATAATATATACAGAGTCTTTTGGGGTGATTTGGGGAATCAGAATTCTCATTCACTAATAATGCAAGAGAACTGTAGGGACTAGATGAGAGTCTGATAATATTATATTTTAATAATTCAGTTATTTGTTTTTTTATTTCAGCATTATTGTAAAAGGATGTCCTATATAGCTTTTGCGCTATGTGTGGAAATATTATCTAAAAGAGATATGCATATTGGGTTAGTCTTTATGTTTCTTATATCAACATTGTGTGTAGAGGAAACATTCTTATATTTATGTAATATATCTGAAATTGTTTGATCAGAGAAATATGGATTAATATCTACGTTACTAAAGTCTAAATATGAATTATGATTTGTTATAGGGCATGGTCTTCGCATACTGTGATATGAATTAGAATCAATAATGGGATGTAAAATATGATCTATAAGTTTAACATTTATAGTTGGTATATCAAAAGAATTGAAATTATACAATAGGTTGATATTTAAAAGAGATGAATTTCTAACATAGTATGAGTCTGGAATACATAGGGTTGTAGCATATGACTTCTGGTTATCAGTTTTTGGATTAAAAGAATACAATAATTTATAATTTTTAAAAATCTATTTTTAACTTAAATATAAAATGTTGATAAACCTAAAATAAGATATCCTATTGGACTATCACAAACAAACATTTCTTGATACCTTTTAAGTTTTCTTAAGGTAAGCCTAACCAATATTTTGCATAATGGGTAACTAAATCCTTCTACCTGCCTATTCTTTCTTTTGGGGAATTGTCTAATAATTTATAATAGAGTTTAAATATTTTAAAGGGATAATAGAAATAGATGATGCAGTGTCAAGTACACAAGGTAAAGATATATGGTTTATACGAGTAAGTACAGAGAAAAGTAATAATGTTCTACCTGGGTGGATGCGCTTTGGATGAGTATTTTTCTTAAGTGGGAAGTCTCTATGGAAATTTATCTGGTTGGGTAACTGGTGTGATGCACATATCTTGCAGGGGCATGGGGGCTGGTTCATTAATGTGTTGGTTTCTTGTTGGTGGTGAGCTACTGCTGATGACATTGAGAGGAGTTGGGGTTAATCTTCTTGTTGGATGATATGGTCTATTGTTTGTACTTGTAGAGGTGTTAAGAAAGGGGTAATTAAAAAAATCTCGTGGAGGAAAAGAAAAATTCGGAACGCTCCACAAACCCCTTTTTTTTAACAAAATAAAACCTTTAACTTAAAGTTTTGATATTGTTTTGGGATGCCTTGGGTGTTCAAGCGAGAAAAAAAGGAAGAAAACAAAAGCTACACATATACACTTTTGTTTAATTTTTGATAGCTATAGAATAAAGGATAAAAATTATATGAAAAACTTATTATTTTTGTGTATTCCAAAATTTTCATGCAACTTAAATGTTTTTTTAACAAAATAAAATATATAAAATGATGATATTGACGAAATAGAAAACTTAGTGAAAATAAGAAAGAAAAAATACAAAAAAAATGCTAGAATAACATAAAAAATATATAAATTCAGGAAATAAAAGGAAAGCGTGTGAGAGAGTGCTCACCAAAAACAGTTCCTCTCAGTTGTAAGGTCGGCCTGCCCGAGCCCCTCAGCCTTGGAAGCACAATTCGTCGTCCTCGACGAACTTCTTGGTATCTTCAGATGAATCACAATTCGTCGCCCACGACGTACTTCAACCAATATGCGAATCTCTCAAAAAGATTTCGTCTCGGCTTCACCTTTCTTTGAGATGTCAGCCACCCAGTCCCTTCTCAGACCGCTTATATGGTCATTTATGGAAGATGGACGAAGTTCCCGGAAGTCTTCTTGGGCAAGCCCCCGCGATACCTTTTTCTTGTCTACTTGAAACAGCTGGGAGTCTTTAGTTGAGAACCTGTAGCCCTCATTGAGCTATTAACCTCAAAATTCTCCTTAGCAAATGCCATTCGCTCAGCGTCCTTCACCTCATCCCGAAGGAAGTCCATCAGAGCCTGTAGTCTACCGCCGGCATCACTCTTATCTCCATTCCCCGCTCCTTTTTCTTTTATCCCATAGCCCACAGCAGGATTCCTCTGCCACACCTGAATAATGTCTAATGGCAGACTCGACTCAACCAGTGGGTAGAGAAACACGCCTGACATCTATGTGTTTACACCCAGTGATTCTAGGTTCTTTAAGTGAGCCGTTAGATCATCGTAGATATCGTCAAGAGGAATGTTTTCTTTCCTTGCATTAGAAACAACCAGTTTCAACAGTCTCCTTATATAGTGTTCTATGAGAAGGTTCTTATCTCCAAATCTATCTTTTAATGCTTGTATCACCTTGGGATAATTATCTTCAGTGATAGGGTAACTGCACACAAGACGTTGAGCTCTGGATCCCTCGACTACCGCTTGTATCAGATAGTGAAATTTATCTACATCCTCAAGAGTTTCATCGTCAGTGATTTTACTAAATTGCCCCCACCATGAGAGCCAATCCTCTAGGTTGCCCTTATATTTTGTTAATTCTATTTTTGACAACCTATTAGTTATTTTAGAATCGGTATTTACAACCGAAATCGACGCGGACTTCACCAATGAGCCGTCGACCCTATCACTCGCGGTTTCACACCGAGACAAATATTTATTTTCTATGTCAAACATCCCTTGAACATAGTTTTCACAACCCTCGAATTCTTCTTCGATTTTGACCTCCGTTATGGTTTCATCCTCCAGAAGGAGCCCCTGATAGCCTGAAACAATTTCACTTATTTCCTTAGAGAGAGCACAAATTCGGTTATAATTAATGCTATATTTTTCTGCATCGAAATCTGGCTTTTCTATTTCAGTCTAAAACTCGGTGGACAGCCGAGTAAAAATAGCTCTTCTGGGGGCTCTATCCCTTTATAATGTATCAATACTCTGCCTTATTCACTGTATAATATTCCTAGAAGCCTTTCTTTTTTTTTTCTTTTCTCGATTTGACCAGCCAATGCAGCCCATCCGGGGGCGCCAAAAATAAAATGTTAAGAAAGGGGTAATTAAAAAAAGCTCGTGGAAGAAAAGAAAAAATTGGAACGCTCCACAAACCCCCTTTTTAACAAAATAAAAACTTCAACCTAAAGTTTTGATATTGTTTTGGGCTGCCTTGGATGTTTGTGGGGGCTGAGAGACTTCCTTCCAGCCTGCTGGGATGACGGAGCACGCCGTCAAAACATACAAGCGACGCCATGAAATAGGAGGTGACCACCGCTGCGCGGCGCGGCACAGCGGCGGAAACCAGAGAGGACCAGAATAGACATTCTAGGGTGTTGTCCTTTTTGTCTTCCTCTAAAAATATAGCCAATAAGTAATACCAATAAAACACTAACTTTGAAATACTTTCTGAGCCATCGCTAGACTAATATATCGACACACAACATTGGTGAGCCGGACGTGATTGAAAAGAAAAAGCATACGAAGATTTCAAGAGATAAAGAAATGCAAAAATTGATTCAAGCTTGAAAAGAAGCATCATCCAAGATATCGGGATATCATCTCAAGACTAAGATAAGTTTTTATATTATCTTCCTTAATATTTTATCTCGATTTTTATTTTTAACTTTATCTCTATTTACATCTAGCTGTTGTGTCGAATTTTAAATTTACGTAAAATGGAAGCGGAAAATAAACCTAGCGATACCACAGAAATTTGCAAGGTAGTGTTAAAATACCGCCTTTCTGGGTTGAAAAACCTGAAATATGGTTTTTCCAGGTAGAGGCACAGTTCAAAATAGGTGAAATTATTCAGGAAGGCACTAAATTTAACTATTTGATCTCCCAATTAGAACCTAAATATATAGAAAACATTTGGGACATAATTAACAGCAAAATTGATAACAAGTACTCTGAATGTAAATCACGACTACTTGAATTGTACAGAGAAAGTGACGGGTTGAGAATTAAAAAGTTAATTTCTGGCATAGGACTCGGAGACATGAAGCCGAGCGAGTTACTACAAAAGCCCAGATCCCTCGCTACCCCAGATATCTCTGAAAAATTTATAAAAAACTTTATGGCTCGATAAATTGCCCACATTCATAAAGAATATACTTATTGTGAGCGATGAGGACATGATCAAATTGGCCATAATGGCCGATAAAATAAATGAAATAAACTCTTCTAAAGAAATATATGATGCGGAAGTGCCTTTTTCCTTAACAGATCGCTTGATCGCCATATTGGAAGATCTTGAACGGCAAGTGTCCGTATTGAGGCTGGAGAGATCAAGATCTCGATCCAAAACTAGGAATAAGTCAAGGGCGAGAAGTAATTCTCAAAGATCTTTCAACGCAAAAAGGAAATATTGCTATTACCATTTTAGATTTGGTCCTAATTGCTTGCAAAATAAATGCAGGCCTCCGTGTAGTTGGAAAGAGTCGGGAAAATTACAACCGGCGGACAGAGTAGCGACAAACTCTTCCGCCGATTGTCGCAATCTCCGATTATTTGTGACGGACAAAAACACGGGATCGCGCTTTTTGGTGGACAGTGGTGCTGATATATCTATAATACCTCCAAAGGATAAAAATAGGATGCCTAGCTCTGATTATAAACTTTATGCAGCCAATGGTACAGAAATTGTTACCTATGGAACAAAGGTTAGAAATATGGATATCGGACTCCGACGTCAATTCCAATGGCCTTTTGTAATAGCCAATACTAACAGAGAAATATTAGGAGCAGACTTTCTGAACAACTTTGGATTGGTAATTGATATAAAAATAAACGCCTAATTGATGGGATAACTAATCTCTCCATAAGAGGCGTCATTCAGTCAATCTCAGACATGGGAAATATTAGCACTCTAAATTCATCATCCAAGGTCAGCGCTATCCTAACCAAATATCCTAACCTATGTAGGCCACCTTCAGATTTTGTAGAAGCAGAACATAACGTTAAACATTATATTCCTACCAGAGGTCAGCCAATTCACTCAAAATCCCGTCGTCTAGATCCACAGAGATTAACTCTTGCTAAGGAAGAATTTCAATATATGTTGAATAATGGAATAATTGGACCCTCAAATTCTCCTTGGGCGAGTCCACTACATTTAGTTTCAAAAAAGGACGAGTCACTAAGACCTTGTGGTGATTATAGAAGACTCAATGCAGTTACACTTCCAGATCGTTATTCAATCCCTAGACTGGACGATTTCAACCACATCTTAAAAGGTACTCGTGTGTACTCAAAAATAGACCTATGCAAGGCATTCTATCAGATTCCAATTGCTGAATAGGATAAACCAAAGACTTCCATCATTACTCCTTTTAGGCTATTCGAATTTAATTTAATGAGTTTCGGTCTTAGAAATGCTACTGCTACCTTGCACAGATTCAGGCATGAAGTCTTAAGAAACTTGCATTTGCATTTGTCTACTTAGATAATATTCTGGTAGCCCCTAAAACGGAAAAGAGCATTATAGCCACCTTGAAACCTTATTCAGCAGACTAAATTCCTTAGGATTAAGAATCAATACATCTAAATCTAATTTCCTGGAACAGGAAATTGATTTTCTAGGATACCTAATTACCTCTTACAGTGTGAAACCACTCCCAACAAAGGTTAAAGCTATTCTTGAATATAACAAACCAAAAACAGTTCATGAATTACGCATATTTTTTGGGAATGCTAAACTTTTATCGTACCTTTTTGAACAATGCAGCAGAGACTCAGGCAATCCTTCATGAATACTTGAGGGGTGCCAAGAAAAAGGATAGAAGCGAAATTAAATGAACTGAAGAAGCTGAAGTTCAGTTTGAACAATGCAAACAAGCCCTAGCTAATACAGCACTGTTAGCCTACCCCGCTGCTGAACTGCCTATCTCACTCTGTACAGATGCTTCAGATCGGGCAGTTGGATCAGTTCTCCAACAGCTTGACAATAATACATGGAAACCAATAGCCATTTTCTCTAAAAAAATTGAATCCTGCTCAATGCAATTATAGTACATATAATAGAGAGCTTCTCGCTATATATTTGTCTATCAAATTCTTCAAGCACCTGCTTGAGGCACGTGAATTTACAATTTTGACAGATCACAAACCTTTAATTTACGTATTCAAACAAAAAAAATGAGTAGCTTCTCCTAGACAATTAAGGCATCTACAATACATCTCCCAATTCACTACTGACATCAAGTACATAAAAGGTACTAACAACATAGTCGCCGATGCTCTGTCCAGAGTTGATGCTATCACAACCATTGACTATGAAGAGATCGCCAAAGAACAAACTGGTGAGTTAGAACTACAAAACCTGATATTAAAGTATACCTCTCTAAAATTTAAGCAATGCCCACTACAATCAGGCAATTTGTTATGGTGTGACGTGTCTACCAATAAAATTCGACCATTCAATTCAATTAAATTCCGAATGATGTATTTTAGGAACTTCCACGAACTCTCACACCCAGACATCAAAGCCACAACTAAACAATTAACATCAATATTTATATGGCCCAATATGAATAAAGGCATTAGGAAATGGGCTCAAGCTTGTGTCAACTGCCAAAAGTGCAAGGTGTCGATACACACGAAATCAGAAATAGGCAAATATCAAGAAGTGAATGAAAGATTTAGTGTTGCCCACATCGATCTAATTGGTCCTTTACCTCCATCGAATGGTAACATCTACTGTCTGACCTGTATCGACAGGTAAACCAGCTGGATGGAAGTTGTTCCGCTACCAGATATGAAGTCTGAAACGGTAGCGAGAGCGTTCTACGAAAACCTGATTGTTAGATTTGGAGCACCGCATACAGTGATATCAGATCAAGGAAACCAGTTTACTTCTCAGCTTTTCAAAGATTTAACAACACTGTGTGGTATCAAACTTCGCCGTTCCACGGCGTACCAACCTCAGTGTAACGGGAAGATCGAAAGGCTTCATAGAACCATCAAAACTGCCATTCGTGCCCACAATAATATTAAGTGGACAGAAACGCTGCCAACAGTTCTCCTAGGCTTGCGTGCTGTGTGCTATCAACAAAGATAACAACCATTCTTTATCTCAAATGGTATATGGCAAAACCATCAGACTGCCTGGCGAATTCTTTGATGATTCTAAACATCACCTGGATGCAGAACAATTTGTTCAACAGCTTCAAAAGCGAATAGAATTGCTCAAACCCTTGAATGAAAAACATCATTCGAAGACTAAATTATTTGTCCATAAAGATCTGAAAACATGTCCACATGTATTTATCAGAACAGATCGAGTGAAGAAACCTCTGGAACCAACATATGAGGGACCCTTCCCAGTCATTGATAGAACAGACAAGTATTTCACACTCAAAATGAAAGGAAGAAATGTGACCATATCGATTGACCGATTGCGACCTGCTTACCTACTGGCAGATTCGGACAATATAACTTCAGAACACCCTACTGCAGCAAGACCGATCGTGTCGGGAGCGCTGACTTCTACATCGTCCCAACAGAATCCTGACCCACCAGATGTGGAGAAGTACACAGAATTCCAAGGAACAGGATCAGCACCGGACCTGACTAGGACAAGATCTGGGAGAATAATCAGAAACCCGTGAGATTTAAGGAGCAATAGACTTTATTTCTCCTTATTATTTTTTTCCTTCCCTACATTTATGATGTATTTTAATTGTAATTAACCACTTTGTGCACCGAATTGTGACTTCGCCACTGGAAGGGGAGTACTGTGGGGGCTGAGAGACCTACTTCCAGCCTGCTGGGATGACGGACCACGCCGTCAAAAAACATACAAGCGGCGCCATGAAATAGGAGATGACCACCGCTGCGCGGCGCGGCACAGCGGCGGAAACCAGAGAGGGCCAGAATAGACATTCTAGTGTGTTGTCCTTTTAGTTCTTCCTCTAAAAATGTAGCCAATAAGTAATACCAATAAAACACTAACTTTGAAATACTTTCAGAGCCATCGCTGGACTAATAAATCGACACACAACATGTTCAAGAGAGAAAAAAGGAAGACAACAAAAGCTCCACATATAAACTTTTGTTTAATTTTTTGATAGCTATAGAATAAAGGATAAAAAATATATGAAAAACTTATTATTTCTGAGTATTCCAAAATGTTCATGCAACTTAAATGTTTTTAACAAAAGAAAATATATAAAATGATGATATTGACGAAATATAAAACTTAGTAAAAATAAAAAAGAAAAATACAAAAAAATATATGCTAGAATAACAAAAATATATATCAATTTAGGAAATAAAAGGAAAGCGTGTGAGAGAGTGCTCACCAAAAACAGTTCCTGTCAGTTGTAAGGTCGGCCTTTTCGAGCCCCCCAGCCTTGGAAGCACAATTCGTCGTCCTCGACGTACTCCAACCCCTATGCGAATCTCTCAAAAATATTTCGTCTCGGCTTCACCTTTCTTTGAGATGTCAGCCAGCCAGTCCCTTCTCAGACCGCTTGTATGGTCATTTATGGAAGATGGACGAAGTTCCCGGAGGTCTTCTTGGGCAAGCTCCCGCGAGACTTTTTTCTTGTCTACTTGGCACAGCTATGTCACCAACTC
The DNA here is from genome assembly GCA_030710605.1 of Cordylochernes scorpioides. Taxonomy (NCBI): domain Eukaryota; kingdom Metazoa; phylum Arthropoda; class Arachnida; order Pseudoscorpiones; family Chernetidae; genus Cordylochernes; species Cordylochernes scorpioides. Next base: position 33,722,631 of record CP092883.1, read on the forward strand.
TGTCCCCGCGCCAGGACCTCTTGACCCCTCTGCCCCTCCGATTGGTCAGTGGGTACTTGGACTGTCCATCCGGCCGGCGTGCGATTACATTCTCTCGACAGGGGGTGGGGTCCGGTGTGTGAAAAGAGATGAAACAGCAAAAAATAGATTCCCCTTCGCTAAGGGGTCACACACAAAAAAAAAAAAAAATATGAAAATAGTTGTAATATTTACATATATTCATACAATATGCCATGAGTTCTAACAAGAGGGCTGCTGAGTGTCTGAAATATTTTTAATTTGTTGGGATTATTTTTTATTATTTGTGGAGTATTCCAACTGAGTTGTAATATCAATCCAATCTGAGGGTACTTGGAACTTTGCGGCAATTAAGTATTTTTTTAGGTGGTTTGGCATCCCATCTGTGAGAGCTTCTAATAAAAGGGGTGTATCAAGATTAATTTTTTTGGCCAATGAAGATTTAAAAAAAAAATATTGATCAATATCATATTTTCATTATATTTCAAATTTAGAAATTAGCTAAATGAATTTGATTCTTTAATTGTGAAATGTGATGTTCATTTCTGTTCTATTTCCACCCAATTATCAATATCTTGCAATTCTTCAATGAAAAAACTAAATGCTTCTCCCTCAAGATAATTTGCTATATTTATTAGTTTAAATTCGTCATCAAGAAGTTTCTGTTGAGATATTTTGTTAAATTATTTGAGCCAGGATATTATATCTAGATTTTGTCAATTAAATTTCGGTATTTCTAATGTACTTGAATTAGGCATCATAGCTTGTTCTACCTTTCTTTACTTACGCGACATTTTTTAAAATTTTAGTTTTATAAAATTCGAAAATTAATCTATGAAGTAATTTAGTTAAAATTCGGGTAATCCTGTCGGCTCATTGTTATGAATAATTTGTTTCTTGTTAGATAAAGGAATGATAGACAAAGAAACGATAAGATAAAGGGTTGAGGGTGCAGTCGTGATAAAAAAGATGCTTATTTACCATCAAGTAGCTTTTATTTTCAATTACTTGAGGAAATATTACACATTAGTTATTTTCACATTATATAGAATTTATAAATTTAATCCTATTTTAGAGATTCCTGACCAGCATATCCTGACCAGGAGCACATGTGCTTTTCAGAAGGCAGAGCGCTATCTGGTGGAACAGAAATAAACTATTCATTGATTTAGCCTGTTCCCTGATATTTGGCCAACTCAAATAAATACTCATTTCTTGGTTTCCCAAGAAGCCACTGTGTCTAAAAATATTTTTTGGTCTCAGTGGAACAGCCTACTCCACGCCGACGAGCGCCAAAAGCGCGAAACGCGTTCGTGGATGGCTTTTCTTGATTTATCAACCTTGTTTCTGGATTTCAATATCCATGGTTTTTTGGGTCTAGACTCACCCTGACCCCTCCACTCGGCTTCAGGGTCATAGCCATAGACCCATGTCTCGTCGCCTGTGATTATCTTGTCTTTCCATTCCGGATCCGCTCTTGTCATTTCCAACATGTCCTCACAGGCTACAAGCCGACACAGTTTTTGCTCATTAGTGAGGAATCTTGGGATGAATTTTGCAGGAGTCTTTTTGAGCTTCAAATCTTCGGTTACGATCCTTCCAATCGTTATTTTAGAGATGACTGTGTCTTGCTCTAGCTCCAGCAAAGTGGTTCGAGGATTTTATTTTATCAAATCGGTGATTTTTTGCACATTTTCATCAGTCCTTTGATATTTTGGGCGTCCTTGACGAGGATCATCTTCAATTGAAATTCTATCAGCCTTAAATCTAGAATGCCATTCAAAAACAGTTGTTCTCTTTGGGGGGTCATTGGGGAATGCTTTATTAAGCATTTAAAAAGTTTCGGTTGCTGATATTTGAAATTTCACACAAAATTATATACCAATCCTCTGCTTCAATTTTTGTTCCATCGTTAAATTGCCGCAGCGCTAGGTGTAACCTTTAAATAAATTAGAATGACCTTGACACACGCGCACGTATTACCTCGATTTTGGCACCACCGTGTTGCCAGATATTTTTTCTATAATAAACAGTCAAATTTATTTATATTTTTCATTTATTTATTTGTTAATGAACCCAGTCCGGGAACTTATGGGACATACATATATATATATGGTAATTTAAACCAACAACCCCATATTGTATATAACTTATAACAAGATTTTCATGTTGTATAATAGAAACACATCTGTAAATGATCATACGCATGATTGGCATGTGTCATTACATCAACATATGTAATGTATTTTGTACAAACTGAGGATAAATAAAAAAAAAACTCTGTAATAGATTATGAGTTGAGCTAAAGAGATAGAAGTCAAAAACGTCTAAATTTGATATAGATGGAAGTCACAAAACAACATCTAAAGATAGATTGGAAACTGTCAACGGCGCCAGTTTAGAATTTCACCAGACGAACTACCCTCTTCACATCTGGTGAAATGCAATACTCCCTTTCTCAGAAAAGGTATATAAAGCCTCCGCCCTAGTCAAAAATACATTCACTTGACAGTTAGTTCACCATCTGCGTGAGCCCTCGTCGGTTGTACCCCAGATCCACCTAATCCACCATGTAGACCAGTAAGAACTCTTCCATCTCCATCTTTCGCTCCTAGCTCAACTATATCTGTTCACGGAACTTTCCTAGTGCAACTGTGTCTTCGTTTTTTGTGTGGACATTTCCAAGCTTTCCACTCTGCCTCGACCACGACTGCCTGTACTTTGTGAGAACTGTAAAAGGTATTCCAAGGTGCTGAGAGGTACTGGAAAACTCCTTATCCTGACTGTTCCTCTCGGTCAACACAGTATAGCGAGAGTCGAAAGGATAAAACACCACAGTTTAAGTAGACTAGATACCTCATCACAGATTTAGTCGACAAGATTCTACAAGAGGCTACCAGACCTCATCACATTCTAGCCGACAGGATGACCAACGAAGAATGACACAACGAAGAAGGTAAGAAGCCTGTCCGGATAGAAGCGAGAAAAAGCAAAGATGGAGGAACAAACCGACCATTCCAACGAAACGACCAATCAATCTCTCCCCCAATAAGAGATATTTACGGACGACACGACTCCCCAAGGGACCTCCGCAGACCCGCTAACAGATCGCCAACGTCAGGTGCAAGTTGACCACCCCAACGACGCAGCCGAAAATTACGCAAGAAATGGAAACTGAGCTGCGATGTGGCGCAAACCCAGTGACAAGTTCTCCACCTTCGACCTGACATCATCGAGACAATGCTCAAGGCGACAAGCTGCAATTAACTTTGAAGAAGCTACAAGCTTCTACGAGCCCTACATGGAGCTCTTTCCAAGTCATCAGGAAAACAACCAGAGACCAAGTTTTCTGACTGAACAATCATCACACAACTGTAAGTTTTTAAAATCTTACATATCTTTCTTCTCAAGCTCACAACTTGATTCCCCTTAAATTTTATATTTATATTTTCACTTTAAGAATTTTAAAATCAATTTTTACCTTTTTATATCATTTTTATTCAATTTTTATAACTTTCACACTCTCATTTATCGAATTCACTTTAATTTTTAATTAGATTATAAATTTCAAGTTATTACCCTCTCTCTCTCTCTCAATTTTACTTTAAAAAAAAAGTTCGCCCATCACGCATTTTTACCAATTTACTAATTTTACATGTCTTTCCAAAATTTACCTAAAATGGTAATATCCAAATCTACAACTTAAAAAAAAACAATCATTATTATTATTTTTTACTCTCTCATATTATAATTCTAAATTTAATTTTGTTTTTGTTAATATCGCTTTCATACCAAAATATACCAATTTCATAATCAAATACTTAACATTTTGAAAAAATCATTGTCATATTCACCATTTTAACTAAATGCCCCAATTCAAAATATTCTTGTCACTCTCACGACATTGCCCTTTTACAAGAATCATTTTCACGCTACCATAATCAACGATTAAAAAAATCAAAATTTTAAATATAAATTAACATAGGTGAAACGCATTTTTTTAATTTCAGAAATATTTTGTGATTTCTCTACTGAGAGACAATATCTTCAAAATCACAACTAGCAAAAACAACTATCTTTCCCAAAACAAGTTAAAAATAAAAAATCCTATCAACTACCACGCCAGTAGCTAAATTAGGTCACAACCTGCCAAACCTATTACAATCGTTAATAAATACACTCCCTCGTCCTCTCCTTTCACATGCATATTTGATCATCAACAAATCTCTCTCAACAAACGTTACAACACTCACACATCACTTTATCCAATTGACAACAATTATTAGTGCGCGCTTTAACAAACAAATCCAATTTCGAGCTACACAAGCTCCATAACGTCGCCCCACTAAACACTAACAATATGAATATTCGCGATGTGTTTCATACAACTACCACCCATGACATCAGTAAATTTGTTATTCATGGTGAAACTGGTTAAGTTTTGTGCCAAAACAACGACTTCACGTGACACCTTTCCAAATCACTTCTCACTTCGTGTCACAGCGCCACACTACAAAACCTTTTCACTTTTCAGGCCAAAGACGCCTTCACGCCCGTGACACATCTCACCTCAAAGCGTGTCCACGTCGAAAGTCGCACTTTCACCCACTTCTAATTTGATATCACTGAATAACGTTTTTACTAAGTCCGCAACAACGTCGAAACACAACAACTACGAACACCGAGAAAACTATATCTTTAAATTATAACAGAAAATTGCCAACCTCAACAAAAGAAGCCAGTTTCAAGAAATGAAAAAAATAACAAACACCCCCGACGATACCGAGAAAGATAGAAAGTGGACGCCCTTTAGGCATCACTTCTTCAAGTCGAATCTATTTCAGTTACATGTTCCCGCTCAAGGCAGATGTTAATGACCGCTATCTTCATGATCGCCATTTTTTTAAAAATATATGTTTCACACTAACCATTTAGGTTTTCTCACAAATTTAACCAACGCCTTAATCACAACACAACAATCATTAAACATGTTACATGTTAATTGATATCACCAATTAAAACAACTTGGTTAAGTCTGATTTAGACTTTATAACGGAAAAGAGATATAATTACCTACATATCACCTTTTTGGATAAACGAGAATATTGTTCAACTTTCCACTACTTAAAATTTATCTAATCATTAATAACCTTTAATTATATTATAATTTTTATATATAAAATCTTTAATAATATATATATTTTTTTCAATTATATAATCAATTTTTATTCCAACATTATTTTCAAAAAAAAAATTTTAATCAAATTTACTTTTATTTTTCATGATATTATTTTAGTATTGCAAAACATTTAATTGCTTCGAAAATCATTTTTATTTTCTTAATTATTATATATTTTATATATTACATGCTTGATTTTGTCCACTTACACTTTTTTTTACCCGCAATCATATTTCTATATTTTTATTCACTATATTTTATTTTTTTAAATACCTTTATTATAGGACAATGTTTATCATCAACTATCAGATATACAACAATCGTTTTCAACAATCATATTCTCTAACCACTTCCCTATACTTTTCATCACTATCTATTTCAGCCATTGCTTCACTTCATTGTAGAAAAACGACAGCACTGCTTGACAATTATTTTTTCGATTTCGTATTTCAACAAACTCTTTGAACATAGTTCCCCAGATTTACAAATCCCAACTTCTGGCCTGAACACGCTTCAAGAGTTTATTTCAATCATCCGCAAAGCACATCACCAACGCATGAACAAAGCGTTCACTTTTTCCAACTTTAATTTTTTTTTCAGCTCTAGAGGACTACAATCAACCTTTGATTTCAAGTCAAGTCAGATCACCTACTGTCTCTACAATACTACTTATCGAATGGCTCTACCACCCCTTTCAATCATATTAATTATTTTCTTCAACAACTCTTAACCCAATACAACCCTGCAATTGTGACAAAGCACTGTAACCTTTATATAGGATCGCAAGTGAATCATTGCCTAGGAAGACGCTCAAGGGACGCTCTATATCCTCGCTTTGCACCTGGATCTGATTATTTGGTTGCATATGTAATACTTACAATTGCATATTCTTCAGTTACTAACCCTATCTAAGGCCCGCCAATATTCTTTAAGAATGTGAATTTTTATGTCATCATTTTATTTTAATCATATTTTTTTTAATCAAACAAAAATGTAATTTTCATTTGACTTTTATATATCCAAACAAATAATCTTGTTATAGCCCTTTTTTACCCTCACAGTTTAAATTAATTAAAAGAAATTTTAATTACTTACCTGTGTTAGAGAGGCTTTACCCGCTTAAACTCGGAAAACCCCTTCAACTCCCGGGCCCATCTATGGTAATTTAAACCAACAACCCCAATTGTATTTAACTTAATAACAAGATTTTGATGTTGTATAATAGAAACACATCTGTAAATGATTATACGCATGATTGACATGTGTCATTACATCATCATATGTTATGTACTTTGTACAAACTGAGGATAAATAATAATATAAATCATAATAATCTGCAACTGTCCTTGAATATTCTAATTCTAGAGATTTTACCTTTCAAATACATACAAATATATACGTATATAGAAAGAATTATGAAAATAATATACCACTCAAACAACAACAAAAAAAAAAGACTAAAATAGCATAAAAAAAATTCATGACAACACAGAAGAATACACAAAATTTGAAGTCTTATTTTCTGAAAACAAAACATAAAGATTTCTTCCTGAGCCAACTCTAGAGCAGTCAACATACAATTGCCCATGCGAGAAACAGGGTTGCTCCAAGTCAATGCCAGCAATTTTGAGGGACTGACCTTGAGCCTTGTTAATCGACATGGCAAAAGAAACTCGAATGGGGAACTGCAATCTTTTAAAATGCAATGGAGAATTTTTATCATCATGAATCAGAGGAATCCGGGGAATAAAAACCTCTTCATTTTGAAAACAACCAGTTAAAATGGTTGCCTCTACCACATGAGTCCACAATCTTTTAACACAGAGACGGGTACCATTGCAAAGGCGGGGTGCATCAATATTTTGTCATCAAATATATACGTATATAGAAAGAATTATGAAAATAATATACCAATCAAACAACAACAACAAAAAAGACTAAATTAGCATTAAAAAAATATTCATGACAACACAGAAGAATACACAAAATTTGAAGTCTTATTTTCTGGAGCCAAAACAAAGATTTCTTCCTGAGGCAACTCTAGAGCAGTCAACATACAATTGCCCATGCGAGAAACAGGGTTGCTCCAAGTCAATGCCAGCAATTTTGAGGGACTGACCTTGAGCCTTGTTAATCGACATGGCAAAAGAAACTCGAATGGGGAACTTCAATCTTTTAAAATGCAAAGGAGAATGTTTATCATCATGAATCAGAGGAATCCGAGGAATAAAAACCTCTTCATTTTGAAAACAACCAGTTAAAATGGTTGCCTCTACCACATAAGGCCACAATCTTTTAACACAAAGACGAGTACCATTGCAAAGGCGGGGTGCATCAATATTTCTCAATAAAATAATGGGAACACAAACTCTAAGTTCTAAGTGATGTGGTGGCATCCCAGAAGGTTCTAAAGAATTTAAAAACTCTGTAGTATATTCCACGCAATCCTCAGCATCAATGGTGGAATCCACAGAAGTATATAAAATGCTTTGCCCTGGTATTTCTTTCAAAAGCTGAGCATTTATGGCATCAACTACACAATTCCTTGGAGCCAAAATTGCCCGCTCACAAAGCCAAGGATAGTAATTCGCCCTTCCCCGGTTAAACATCTCCCCAATGTTAGGAAAAACACTATTCTTTAAGCCAGAGAGGGAGTCACACACACACACACACACACACAACAGTGTTAACCAATTCATTTGAAAAATTAACATTACCATCCGTATCATTAAATTGGCCACTTCCAAGTTGAAGCAAAAATTGTGAAAATAACAGTGAGTTAGGATCTCCTGAATTGACAGCCCGCATATTTGTTGAAAGAGTAAGTCTTTCAACAAATGACCAAAGTGGGGATGCCTTTAAGCAAGCATGCAACTCATCTGCTATTGTACCTTTAGGGATAATGGGCAATATCTGCCTGAAGTCACTGGCCAACAACAACACTACACCTCCCATTGGTCTTTGATCCTGCCTACAATCTTTAAGTGTTATGTCAACTGCCTCTATTGCGGAATCAGCATTCAAATTACAAACTGGTACCTCGTCCCTGGTCAAATCTAAGGGTAATTTGAAAGTCGAATGAGCAGTTCTGCCACCATGCAACAGAGTGGCCGCAATACCAGAAGAAGCTGTAGAAAGAGCAATGTCCCCACTACTTCGTACCTTTGTAAGAAGAAGATTGATCAGAAAAGTTTTTCCTGTGCCCCCCGGAGCATCAAGAAATAACAATCCGCCAGCATTGGAATCAATTTTAGAATGGATCCTTTCGTAAGATGGTCATTCTCAAGCAATCCCAAATGCAGACATGCCTCTTTATATGTTTGACAGAGCACACCATTGATTGTTCTGAGGGCTGCAAAAGAAGTCAGACCACGAACACTATGAAGCAGCATGCGAAGATAAAAACATTCCTCAAAATTTGGATAAATGGTGTAGACTCTGCCAATAGCATCAGAAGCAAAAGCAACTTGGTCAGCAATGCGAGTGCCTTGTTTTCGAGGCTGCCATGATTTAGAAGCAGACCAAATGTAGTAAAAAGGAACTTCAACATAGAGAAGTGTTTTTGCAAAGTTATCGCGCTGGCAAAAGCAAAATATTCTGTCAACGTGGTCTTAGATGGACGGTGAGCCTGTAGTGCAGCATTAGCAGAAGTAAAATATACACGCTGCCCATTTTCCAAGTGTACAGAGAAATGTTGAACCATTGGATGGCGTCTGTGAATAGGGAATCCCAGAATGCGCCAAACAGCTTCATTGCTACTAAAATATCTAGCACTTCATTAGACTCTGTTTGAGCACCAGTAACTGCAAAAATTGATTGGTCTGAACCCTTGTATATGTATTTGCAGATATATTTTATAGAAGAGATTGAAGCACAGGACTCCACATTGATGTGAGCATCAAATAGTCTGCATAAAAGAGGCGAATATGGCACAACATACCTATTATCAATGGTAACATTAGTCATGCGCACAACCTGAACACCATTCTCTTTGAACTCTGTGGCGCAGCCGGTCACTTTGGAGGCGGGCTTGAGACTGTTGGGGATTCTCCAATGTGCGGCTACTTTGGCCTCTAGCAGCTTAATACAAAAAAAAAACTAATGCCAAAATTTTGAACTATCAATGAAATATATGATTTTTTAAAAGAATAACAAAACACAAAGGCCATTACAACAATTAAAAAACATAAGCCCATTGTTTATATACAGTAATAAAAGTTTGTAAATATTGTCAAATCTGCATTGTTTACTAACAGTAACTTTGTAAAATGTAGTGCCCTATCAACATGTCAGAAAAAATAATAATACTAAAAAAAAACTAATGCCAAAATAGCCATGTTAATATTTTAGGCTGATAAAAACCAAAGGGTATATGGATTATAGACAAACACATGTTTTGGCTGTTAAATGATACAGTAATTCATATTAAATTTTCACTACTGTATTTTTTGCATATTGACTATTGTTTGTTTAATTTTAAGAATTATCATATTGACTGTAAAAAAAAAACAAAGGCCAGAACAAAAATTAATAAAAAATAAGAAAGCCATTGTTTACATACAGTAACGCTAATTTTGTAAAGTTTTTTTTTTTTATTGTGTGAAATTTCGCATTGTTTGAACTTACCTTAATTTAGTAATATAAATATATCTCTCAATACTTTTGTAAAAAAAAGTGACACTCGGTATTTCAAAAAAAGTACGCAAGCAACTTGAAAAGAAATGCAGAACGCTCATTGGTCGCTTAATTGGCCTCGTGTTGTTACTTTCCCTCGTATTTACTCCGCGTAAAAAAAGTTCTTCAAATGAAAAAAAGAAATAGCCAAAAATAATAAGCAAAATGTAGCCGAAAATTTTCCTCAGTTTATAAAAAGCGACATGCAAAATTTGATACCAATTGGTTCAGTAGTTTTTGAGTTTATCGCGAAACAGACAGACAGAAATTGACTTTTATATATAGAGAGATAATGAAACATAAATACAAATATTTCCAAGATTATTTTACATGCATGCAAAATATGTAATAGTAAAGCATATAATATTTGTGATACAAAGAATTTATTTTCACAATTCTGGAAAATATAGAAATAGTTAGAAAGTTTTATTTTTGTGTGATATGTGTTTGTCTTTTTTTTTTCAATTTTTATAGGGAAAAGGGTATCAAAGAATAGTTTCAAATAATTCGAAGAATGGATGGATAAAAATTGATATTTGTTTTTCATGTTTATAGAATATAAACATATATTTAAAAAAGGCATATCCTGACCAAGAGCACATGTGCTTTTCAGAAGGCAGAGCGCCATCTGGTGGAACAGAAACCAACTAAACATTGATTTACCCTGTTTCCTGATATTTGGACAATCCAATTTCTTGATAAATCAAGAAAAGACATCCACGAACGCGTTTCGCGCTGTTGGCGCTCGTCAGCGTGGAGTAGGCTGTACCACTGCGACCAAAACTATTTTTGGTCCCAGTGACATCTTGAGAAGCCAAGAAATGGGTATTTAAGGCCAAACTTGCGTAAATACGCTTAACACATGAGAAAAACAATAGAAAAAATAATAGAAAGGTCAGGTGTTGATATTAAAAATAAAAAGGCACATTCTGACCAGAAGCACATGTGATTTTTTGATTTATCAAGAAATTGGGTTGGCGAAATATCAGGGAACAGGGTAAATCAATGTTTAATTGATTTCTGTTCCACCAGATGGCGCTCTTGCCTTCTGAAAAGCACATGTGCTCCTGGTCAGGATATGCCTTTTAATTTTTAATATCAACACCTGACCTTTTATTTTTAATTTGTTTCTATTGTTTTTATAAAAATATATCTGAATAGATTAGAACGTCTATTTTTTTCGCGCGGGGCTGTAAGAAAGTATTTCACAATAAAATATTTAGGAAAATATAGAAACTTATTGCTCGATTGTCTTTTTCATGTATATGATGGTTTTAACTTATTATTGTAAATGATAATTTAATTGATATAAAATTATTGAACATATAAAATAACTTAGCTTATTTCATTATGTATTTGAAAATAATAATATATTAAACTTTCATTTTGAATACATTCGAATATATATTTTGTAATCCTCAATCCTATATATATGTTTTATAGGATGTTTACGGATAACTGAAATTCTGTGTCTAGTGTCTACTCTGACCGAGGCCTTTTTGGGGTGCAGCTCCAGACAACAAAGAAAATGTCATATATCATGCCGCGAAAAGTTGCTTGGTGGATTTTGCCGCAATGGTCATTGTATGTGCGCCGGTAATGGTAGAGTGGAAAGAATATATAAATAAAATATGTTACAATTTTTTTACTGTACTTTCTCTGATTTTAACAAAAAGGCGAATACCCACTTATAATTCCTCTAAATATATCAATTCACATGACATCACTCATAATTCGAATTTCTATTTATATTAATGTTTGATTATATGCCCATCATATTTTAATTGAATTGAAAATTCAATTCTTTGGTAATTAATTGTAGAGTATGCATTAACGCTTAACCTTGTGTAATAGAACATGTAACTATAGACTGTTCTATTATAGTTACATGTTCTATTACACGAAGATAAGTGTTAATGCGAATTTTCGTTCACATGAAAATATAGTGGTGAAACACTAAAGTGTTCATGAAACCACTAAATGTGGAAAATGAATTTTGATGAGCATTAATTCATTTCTAATTGTGGAAATTTCATAAGCTTTAAAAAAAGAATTAAAGCAGTGGAAGACTCGAGTTGTTTTTGAGGAAATGAGGAAACAATCTCAATAAATCTTTTGCTGGATCGTCCTGTTTTTCAGGACTATAGAATCGAAAATAATTTAATAGTAACAGATACAGGTATTTTCTCATTTCCAGTACATAAACGTATATTAAATTTAATACCTTTTGTAGATTTATTTTGAATTATATAGCAACAAATATATTTTATTAAACTGATAATTAATATTATGTTGATTCTTTTTACACAGTTCTGTTTTCTCGTTAAGATTTAAGAGCTGCATTTGTCCTTAGAATGTTTAAACTCTTACAAAATATTTTTCCCTTATCTTTTAATGATAATGATAATTGAACATTCTGCTGGAAATATATATATTTTTTCTCTTTTCTCCTTGTTAAAATCACATGGCAATTCTCTTTACGGCCTAAAATTATTGTAAATATTTCACACTATGGTCTTCCTGGAGAACTTTGGTAATCATTTTATGGATGGAGATCATCTACTTGGCAAAATCCCTTATATTCTTCACGTGTCCATCCTCCTTTTATCTTCTTCCTTATAAAATTATAATAAATTATTTGTCTCTTTTTTAACTTATCATTGTAATAATAATTGCGCAAACTGTGCACTTATGTAATCAGAAACATGTCAATAAATATTTTTTACTTGTCCAATTGTGTGTAAAAAAGGTGGCTTTTCCTTGCAGAAGTTTCTTCTTTATCACATTCAGAGTTTTAAAAAAAATCCATGACATTATGAACAGCGATGTGTGGCAGCTTCAAAACATTCTACCATCTAATTAAGAGAAACTATAAAACTCAAAACAATTCATATGAGTTTTTAAAATTAAGTATTTCAAATACCCCCATCATAATATATATATATATATATATATATATATATATATATATACAGGGTGTACCAGGTAAGTTGGGAATTTCAACAATGGTATTTTAACTGAAATTTTTTGCAAGTAAAAATTAAAATATCCGAATGAAATTTGACACAGTAGTAGATAAAAGGATATAGTTTTTATTTATTCAATGTAGTTTCCATTATTAGCTACAACAGTCTCGAGGCGAATGCGGAATGAAGCACAGGCCTTGGCGACGATGACCTTGTCCATTTGGGTCATCACCGTGTGAACTGCTCTCTTGACAGACTGGATGGTGGTATGAGGAGCATTGTTGACATCTCTCTCAACAACGCCCCATACATAGTAGTCGAGGGGATTGCAATCTGGAGAATTAGGGGGCCAAATATCAGGACCCCAGTGACTAGGGACGTTAAGTGTCAGCCACGATTGTGTCTTTTTTGCCTTATGGGCTGGAGCTGAGTCCTGTTGGAAGACATACTTCCTTCCTGCGGCCACCATGTCCATCCAAGGCTTCACAACGGTCTCCAGAACATTGATGTAGGTGTCAGCGTTCATCCTAAGGCCCTTCTCAAAGAAATGGGGAGGCATGACATCACCTTCACTGCTGATAACGCCAAGGACCATTACGGAGGCAGGAAATTTCGTGTGCATCACGACAGGTATCTCTGAGGGGTCTTTACAGATCCAGCGATCATTCCTGGGATTTACCTTTTGGTCCACGTCAAAGTTCTTTTCGTCAGAGAAGAACCTTAGCATGCCAAAAGAGTCGTGTTTCAGGTTGTTGAGGAGGGCAGCAGCCTTTCCTTTTCTGTTATTCTTCATATTCTCAGTCAGCAACTGACCTTTCCGAAGGGCATAAGACTTGAGACCAAGGTCCTCATGGATAGTTCTGACAATTGTCATAGAGCCAACGTCCATTTCCTTGGCTATGGCCCTCATGCTCTTCCCAGGGTTTCCATCAATCTTCTCCTTGGCATTTTTGACAAATTCTTCGCCTCTTACCCTGTCTGATCGACGCGAGTGCTTTTTCCTTGTAGCTATCCCCTCTTTGTTACTGTCGGCCTCATCAAACTGCTTCTTGAAACGATAAATAGTGGTTTTGGGCAACTTAAGAAAATCCACTATCTCTTTGGGGCTCCTTCCGGCGCGCAGAGCAACGATGATGGCAGCTCGATTTTCAAATTCTCGGTTACTCTTCATCACTAAATTGCGCACACATGTACTGTTGCATTTTACATGAATATGGCTACGTAATGAAAAAAAAAACAAGTTTTTAATCTCAAGTAGTTTTTGTTTTATGGACTGTCAAAGTTAGTCCCAATTTACCTGGTACACCCTGTATATATATGTCATAATATTACCCTTCCAGGAATAATAAAGTAAACCTACAGTCAACCAGAGAGAGAAGTACCAAACTCTTCCGCCGATTGTCGCAATCTTCGATTATTTGTGACGGACAAAAACACGGGATTGCGCTTTTTGGTGGACAGTGGTGCTGATATATTTAAAATACCTCCAAAGGATAAAAATAGGATGCCTAGTTAAGATTATAAACGGTACAGAAATTGTTACCTATGGAACAAAGATTAGAAATTTGGATATCGGACTTCGACGTCAATTCCAATGGCCTTTTGTAATCGCCAATACTAACAGAGCAATATTAGGAGCAGACTTTCTGAACAACTTTGGATTGATAATTGATATAAAAAATAAACGCCTAATTGATGGAACAACTGATCTTTCCATAAGAGGCGTCATTCAGTCAATCTCAGACATGGGAAATATTAGCACTCTAAATTCATCATCCAGGTCAGCGCTATCCTAACCAAATATCCTAACCTATGTGGGCCACCATCAGATTTTGTAGAAGCAAAACATAGCGTTAAGCATTATAATCCTACAAGAGGTCAGCCAATTCACTCAAAAGCTCGTCGCCGAGATTAACAGAGATTAATTCTTGCTAAGGCAGAATTTCAATATATGTTGAATAATGGAATAATTAGACCTTCAATTTCTCCTTGGGCGAGTCCACTACATTTAGTTTCAAAAAAGGACGAGTCACTAAGACCTTGTGGTGATTATAGAAGACTCAATGCAGTTACACTTCCAGATCGTTATCCAATCCCTAGACTGAACGATTTCCACCACATCTTAAAAGGTACTCGTGTGTACTCAAAAATAAATCTATGCAAGGCATTCTATCAGATTCCAATTGCTGAAGAGGATAAACCAAAGACTGCCATCATTACTCCTTTTGGGCTATTCGAATTTAATGTAATGAGTTTCGGTCTTAGAAATGCTACTGCCACCTTTCAGAGATTCATGCATGAAGTCTCAAGAAACTTGGACTTTGCATTTGTCTACTTAGATAATATTCTGGTAGCCTCTAAAACGGAAGAAGAGCATTATAGCCACCTTGAAACCTTATTCAGCAGACAGAATTTCTATGGATTAAGAATCAATATTTCTAAATCTAAATTCATGGTGCAGGAAATTCATTTTCTAGGATACCTCATTACCTCTCACGGTGTGAAACCACTCCCAACAAAGGTTAGAGCTATTTTAGAATATAAGAAACCAAAAACAGTTCATGAATTACGCATATATTTGGGTATGCTAAACTTTTATCGTACCTTTTTGAACAATGCCACAGAGACTCGGGCAATCCTTCATGAATACTTGAGGGGTGCCAAGAAAAAGGATAGAAGCGAAATAAAATGGACTGAAGAAGCTGAAGTTCAGTTTGAACAATGCAAACAAGCCCTAGCTAATACAGCACTGTTAGCCTACCCCGATACTGAACTGCCTATCTCACTCTGTACAGATGGTTCAGATCGGGAAGTTGGATCAGTTCTCCAACAGCTTGACAATAATACTACATGGAAACCAATAGCATTTTTCTCAAAAAAATTGAATCCTGCTCAATGCAATTATAGTACATATGATAGAGAGCTTCTCGCAATATATTTGTCTATCAAATTCTTCAAGCACCTGCTTGAGGCACATGAATTTACAATTTTGACTGATCACAAACCTTTAATTTACGCATTCAAACAAAAAAATGAGAAAGCTTCTCCTAGACAATTAAGAAATCTACAATATATCTCCCAATTCACTACTGACATCAAATACATAAAAGGTACTGACAACATAGTCGCCGATGCTCTGTCCAGAGTTGATGCTATCACAACCATCGACTATGAAGAGATCGCCAAAGAACAAAATGGTGATTCAGAACTACAAAACCTGATATTAAAGAATACCTCTCTAAAATTTAAGCGATTGCCACTACAATCAGGCAATTTGTTATGGTGTGACGTGTCTACCAATAATATTAGACCATTCATTCCAATTAAATTCCGAATTATGGTTTTTAGAAACTTCCACGAACTCTCACACCCAGGCATCAATATTTATATGGCCCAATATGAAAAAAGACATTAGGAAATGGGCTCAAGCTTGTGTCAACTGCCAAAAGTGCAAGGTGTCGATACACACGAAATCAGAAATAGGCAAATATCAAGAAGTTGATGAAAGATTTAGTGTTGTCCACATAGATCTAATTGGTCCTTTCCCTCCATCGAATGGTAACATCTACTGTCTGACCTGTATCGACAGGTACACCAGCTGGATGGAAGTTGTTCCGCTACCAAATATGAAGTCTGAAACGGTAGCGAGAGCGTTCTACGAAAACTGGATTGTCAGATTTGGAGCACCGCATATAGTGATATCACACCAAGGAAAGCAGCTTACTTCTCAGCTTTTCAAAGATTTAACAACGCTGTGTGGTATCAAACTTTGCCATTCCACGGCGTACCACCCTCAGTGTAACGGGAAGATCGAAAGGTTTCACAGAACCATCAAAACTGCCATTCGTGCCCACAATAATATTAAGTGGACAGAAACGCTGCCAACAGTTCTCCTAGGCTTGCGTGCTGCTATCAACAAAGATAATAACCATTCTTTGTCTCAAATGGTATATGGCAAAACCATCAGACTGCCTGGCGATTTCTTTGATGATTCTAAACATCACCTGCATGCGGAAGAATTTGTTCAACAGCTTCAAAAGCAAATGTAATTGCTCAAACCCTTGAATGAAAAATATCATTCGAAGACTAAAGTATTTGTTCATAAAGATCTGAAAACATGTTCACATGTTTTTATCAGGACAGATCGAGTGAAGAAACTTCTGGAACCACCATATGAGGGACCCTTCCCAGTCCTTGATAGAACAGACAAGTATTTCACACTCAAAGTGAAAGGAAGAAATGTGACCATATCGATTGACCGATTGCGAACTGCTTACTTAATCGCAGATTCGGACAATCTAACATCAGAACACCCTACTGCAACAAGACCGATCGTGTCGGGAGCGCTGCCTTCTACATCGTCCCAACAGAATCCTGACCCACCAGATGTGGAGAAGTACACAGAATTCCAAGGAACAGGATCAGCACCAAACCTGACTAGGACAAGATCGGGGAGAATTATCAAGAAACCCGTGAGATTTAAGGAGCAAAAGAATATATTTCTCCTTTTTTTTTTCTTGCCTATATGTATGATGTATATATATTGTAATTAACCACTTTGTGCACCGAATCATGACTTCGCCACTGGAAGGGGAGTACTGTGGGGGCTGAGAGACTCCATTCCAGCCTGCTGGATGACGCACCGCGCCGTCAACAAAAATATACAAGCGGCGTCATAAATCAGGAGATGACGACCGCTGCGCCAGGGCGGCACAGCGGAGGAAACCAGAGAGAGGACCCGAATGGCATTCTAGGGTGTTGTCCTTTTTGTCTTCCTCTAAAAATGTAGCAAATAAGTAATTCCAATAAAACACTAACTTTGAAATACTTTCTGGGCCATCGCTGGACTAATAAATCGACACACATCAGTGTCTTGTCGGGTCTTATCAAAACTTTACCTGGTGACTAGTTCGACTTTGCCATTTGACAGAGCTACCATGCTCTTATCTCGGCCATAGATGGGAAATATTAATAGTGAAAAATGAAATGAATCTTTGAATATTGACTTTTCTCAAAATTCTTCGAGTGTATATGTAATTTTACAATCAGTCTGCAGAATAAAAATATATCAATGTGTTGTTTTTTTAGTAGCCACAAATATAATTTATTAAGTATGAAGATTTTCAATTACTTCAATTGGATTTTCCTTATGATATCTACTTACAAATCTCAAGAGAGTAACTCAAAATTTATTTCAAAATGATTTATCGCATATATTATTTTTCCATAACTCAATGTCATTCAATGCAACACACTAATCAGACATCAATATTAACAAAATTAGGCCTAAATTAGTGAGGACAGATAAACAAATGGAGTTCTAGCACTTTACAATTTATAAAGTTTAACTTTTCCAATGTTCAAAAATGTGTTGCAAACATTGTAAAGGTATTTCTAAATATTGATCATGACTGTCATGAATTGTAATTGTGCTAAAGAAAATTATAAAATACCACATAAATATTGCTGTGAATAAATAGTACAATTGTGAAATTGTACTGGGGTAAGGTGGATAAATTAAGAAAAAGACATCTCTTTATCGTTTGTTGCCGTTAATGTTGCTGGTATCTTGCGCCATCTGTCGGAATGAATATCAACTATTTTGTTGATTTTTATTTTCTCCAGAATTGGCCAAATACCTATTATTGATTAATCAAGAAAAGCTAACCATTTATGCGTTTCGGGCTGTTGGCCCTCGTCAGCGGTTTCAAGCTGTACCTCAAGGTACCTCTGCCTTTTCTTAATAAATATTACTGTTTTTACTAAATAATTTTAAAATATCTGTCTTATTGTTCAATTTTTATTTCAAGAATAATAAATAAATATATATATATGTCATAAAAAAGATGTATTTTAGGTACGTTACCAATTCATTCATGCAGTCGTGGATTGAAGTGAAATGATAACTTTTATATCCAAAATTGTATTTATTTTAATAATTATATTTTAAGAACAAAACAGTTTGCATACATACAATTTTATAAATATAATCTAAGTATATACAAAAAACATCTTGGGTTGTACTCCTTTTGTTAAGGATTTTAAAGAATTAACTCTGTGTTAATTCTATGATTATTTAAATTATAATTATATTAATGAATAATAAAAATCATATTTTTATTATGTCATTTCTTCCCTCCAAGGATAAAAATTAGGGAGTAATTTTCAAAGTAAAAAAAAAAGTATCATTATTATTTACATAGATTATCAATTAAGATGGAGGATACCAATTGAAACTATATCAATGATGCTCTTTATTCCTTCTACATATTCCTATTGGTACCTTTTTTCTTGACAGTAGCTGAAAATTATCCAATCTTATTTGAATTTATAGGTGTCTCCTTCCTAAAATTCATAAGGGGATTTACCTCATGAATTGAGTAGGCCTTCTCAGGCTCTCAAGATTCAAAAGGTATTTTGCCACATGCCAAAAAATATATTTTTGAAAATCACAAATTTATTTCTCATAATGACGAGTGGTATCCAACATCTTGTTTCACATTTATTTGGTTTGATCAGAATAAAAACATAAAATAATGGGTTATTTACTTCCACATAATGAAAAATATTTACACATGAAGTTTTACTATTTACATAAAAAAAAAAGAATGTTCGAATATGAAATGTTCCATATAAAGTTTGTGAGGGAAAAATATATAGAATCATATGAGTGAATTTCTCAACAAATAAAATCAAAATGTAAAATATTTACAACAATTGAAAAGAAAAGTGTCAAGTTATATCTTATGTGTGCACAAAAATTATATTCTCAAGGCTTAATTTTTAGGCGTAGTTATTTTTGGTATTGTCTTATTTATATTAAGATTTCCCTACCATTATTTAGTAAGAAGAGGGATTCTACTTTTCACTACCTTAGGTGCCACTTGTTGGTTTGTTTTTTTCTCTAAAGTGGGTATTTTACTTTTTGTCAGTTTTAACTCAAATCCTTCTTTTGAGTAGTATGGCCTCAATTTGGATGAATGAATTACCATGGTAGTTTTTCCTAAATTAGATTGGGGTTTATCAATTTCATAATTGACTGGGGATATCTGTTTTAAGATTGTAAATGGCCCAGACATTGGAGGCATTAATTTTCGTTTATCTGGAAGGTAAAAGGTTTGTAACCAAACTTTATCGCCTACTTTAAAGGTGGAAGGTTGATAATGTTGATCATATCTAATTTTATTTATCTGATGAAATTTTAATGTATTATTATAGGCATTTGTTCTGGCAGTGTCTATAGGGGGGTAAAATTCTGATTCTTTTAATTTCAATGTTGTCCGAGAAGGAAGGTCTAAAAGGCTTTAATGAAATAGGTGTTTGTGAGGTAAGTTTAATTCTAATTGGATCTGCTTTAATATGTCCTATATCCATTTTATGGGCAGCAAACGCTTCCTTATTTTCCTTAATTAATTTAATTAAATCAGATTTTTCATATGGTGAAAGTTTTTCATCAAATTCTACACTATTAAAATTTCTAAAATCATTTTCATTAGGAGGAATAATAGATTTAAATAAAGGAATTACATTATGATGTGTATAATTATTATTGTTAGGGTTATGGTAATTAACATTAAGAATTCTACCAAATTGAGTAATTGTAAAACTTTGAAAATCAATGTCTAATTTAAATAATCTTATATGGTGTAAAGAAAGCAATACATATGGCAAATTAATATCAGAGGAATAAAAATCAATATCTCTAGTAATAAATCCTATAGTTGTATTAACATTAATTTTTGAATTTATATTTAGCATACCGGATGTCTGTTTAATAAGAGGTAAATTATTAAAAACAACATAGTTTGGTTGAATCTTATCTATCATATGTTGAGGAATTATAGAGAAGGTACAGCCAGTATCCATGAGAGCTACAATACTGTTATTATTCACATTTAGATTTATATACAGACCTTGGCGTCAGGAGTGTTGAGGCGGAGCTGGTCGGCATTCGCTCGAAGGGGCTGTTGTCTGCGTCAAGGTGTCCATGGATCGAGACGGCACGGACATGAAGCTTGCAGCGGGGGGGGGGGGGGGGGGGCTTGCACGGCCCTCTCGCGAAACCAGCACCTATTCTCAGGATGGAAGCGTCCGGCATGTCCCCGGTTCAGGCAAATTCGGCAAGGACGTCTTTTAGAACTATAGTCCATAGGGCTTCTACCTGGATGTCCCCATTGCTTTTGTTGTACTTCCATTCTTGGGGCTGTTTCCCTTTTAATAGATGACTCCTCCATTTCCTTATGTGATTCCCTTCTTATTGAATGTTTCTCCACATTTGCATCTTTATTTGGCAAATTCTGCAAGCTTTTTGCGTGAATTTCTAGAAATTCCATTAAATCCTTAATTGAAGGCACAACCCTTGGGTTGTTCTGCAATTCCCACTGTTTTCTTGTGGTTTTATCAAGCTTATCTTGTATGATCTCGACGAAAAACACATCAGATAAACTATCGATTTGGTAACCTAATACCTTCACTGTTCTTACTATCTCGTTGCAACTATCTAGAAGTTTAAACATTGACTTATGGTTGTCATCGGCTAACTTTGGTAATCTTAATGCATTATCTATTTGGGTGAAAATCAGATCCTTTGGATTATCATATCTTGTTAATAAGGTTTGCCAAACCTCAACATAATTATCGGCTGTAATTGGAAATGCGTTGACCAGTCTTAGGGCTTCGCCTCTCAGTTGGCCTTTCAAATATTGTAACTTTTCAATTTCCGGTATTTGTGAATTAGAACCAATTGCAGAATAAAATAAATCCTTAAATGAAAGCCATGATTCTAATCTACCATCGAAAGTTGGCAATTCAAGTTTAGGCATTTTAACATGTAAATTTACTTTTTTTTCAGATGTTTCTTGCCCATTATGCCTTAAATCCAATTCACACTTTAATCTTATACACTTATCTATGCAATTTTCCACTTCGTCATTCAAATCCTCATCCTCAAGTTTCTGCAAGAAAATATCACTCATTTTCATCAAATCATTATTTGCATACTCTAGTTTGCATTTCGTTGCATTTACATCTACCATAGACACAATGGATTCGATATTTTCTTCAATGCCTTTTATACTTTTTTTTTATCCTTTTTAATTTCTTAATTAAAGTTTCGACTTCCATAATTGCTATTCTTTTATCTATATCTTTTCCCAAATATCTTAGTTGCAATATATGGCTTTGAAATCTATTGGAATTCTTCTCGTACAGGGTTAAAATACATCCTGTCGACTATTAAAAAAGATGTCATAAAAAAGATGTTTTTTAGGTACGTTACCAATTCATTCATGCAGTCGTGGATTGAAGTGAAATGATAACTTTTATATCCAAAATTGTATTTATTTTAATAATTATATTTTAAGAACAAAACAGTTTGCATACATACAATTTTATAAATATAATCTAAGTATATACAAAAAACATCTTGGGTTGTACTCCTTTTGTTAAGGATTTTAAAGAATTAACTCTGTGTTAATTCTATGATTATTTAAATTATAATTATATTAATGAATAATAAAAATCATATTTTTATTATGTCATATATATATATTCCCCCAAATCTGAAAAAAAAAAAGTATAAATCGTTAATATACAGGCTGGCTCATAAGTCCCGAACCTTTTCAAAATAGGAGGTAATTGAAACGATAAATACAATTCCAAAAAAGCAAAATTATACTAAAATTGCCTTATTGTCCTTCAAAATGAATGACTTAGTTGAAAAAGAAGAGAGCGAAGACACTCAGGAGAACATTTGGAAAAATAGATTGGAATAAAAATATAGAGTTAATAAAATAGGATAGGCGCTTAAGACACGAACTGATTAGTTTTAAAATAATTAGTATTTTTATTTTGGCATATATTTATGAAGAGGTTTTTTTATTATCTTTTCTAAAAAATAAATCAACATGTGAGCATTCTCATTTTATCTCTCATATATATACTAGTTTTTAAATATTCATATTTCATTGAAATTTACTACTCTTAATCAAAATACCATGACATTGTGTTTTTTTTATTTTCACCTGAAATATAGTATGATCCACGCCCGCATAAATGCACACGCCAATAGCATTTATTTTCTTTTGGATTTGCCCAATGAAGAGAAAAAATTGTTCAAAAGCTTGACACCGCTCAAAATAAATAAAACTCTTTGCTCAAAAGATAAGTTTCTTCATTCGAATTATTTCTAGGTTACTACTGCTTTCATATATTGTGTAAATGTATATTTATGTTTTATAAGATTTTTAAAAAAAGTTGATTGATACATAAATTCCTTTTGAGACCACAATTTCTCTGAAATTATTAAAGTTAATTTCTCTTAATATATTTTTAATATATTCGAAAACTTTTGAAAATTCCATACACGCCTATAAAAATGAATTTATTTGTGTTTGTGTTCTCATCGGATAAAAAATTGTGAGGATAAGTTCGGCAGTAAAGATATTTGCGTTTGAACTTGTATCACAAAGAAAGGAGGTAAAATACAGAAGACAAGGTTGACAAAAGATTGCAAAAATTAATAATACAGGGGGATACAAAAGTCTTACACAACTTTAAAAATTAATATCTCCATAAATATTTGCGCTAGAGCAATGCGGTAAATACCATTGTGCTCAGGATGCAATGGGAATATTTATGACAAATAAGGGAAAATTCGAAATTGATTTTAGGTACAATTTTATTAGCTAGATGGCGCTCTTCCAGAATCAGAGATTCAGAGGCCAAATTGTTTAATAAATCGAAAAATATACCTGACTGACATGTATTTTTTCCTTTTTGAATACCAGGAAAAACCCCAATAATATCAAAAGATGAATTAATAAAAAAACATTTTGCCAAAAGTAGAAGAATTTGATGACGAATTTTTAATGCAATCCGAGATATGTAAAATAGGTAAATGCAAATTAAAACATGTAGAAAAAAAAAATATTTTTGATGCGGTTTGCTGGAATCCTCTCAGCGATTTAAAATTCGTATTTAATAAATTTCTATTTTTTAAATTAAACTCTCTCTCAGTATTGATTAAATTTATTTTGATTAATTTGAAAAATATTTATATCTGATAATTTATGTTGTGTCGCAATTAGACGCACAACAACTCAAACTTGACCATTACTCTCTATTTAGCTCTTATTCTTCCGTTCGTCAAACAACAAATTTCCACTTCATATACACATATATTTTTACATAATGAGGCTTTAAAGAATGCAATTAATCTTCATCTATTTACATACACAACACATCTCTCCCCTTAATAATACTTCAGTCGGTCTGGGGGTTTCCTGGCTCTCTGATGTCTAGGACTGCGGACAGGCACTTGCACAGCGGAGTCTCCGGTTTAGAACTGAAGGAGGGCACTTGCACAGCAGCAGACTCCGGTCTAGGAATGCAAGAGGGCACGCGCAGAGCAACAGGCTCCTCTTCACTTTCTTTCTAACTTCCACCTACAGGCTTCTCTCCTGATGTTCAAGGGAGTATAAAATTTCTTGTCTCCACTTGTTTCTTTCTCACAGGTCGCAATTGATTGATATGCCTCTTATACACGAGGCCCTCGCAACCTATAAGATAGTGACAGCGGCTCAAAAATTTCAAAATGGTACCTTTTTTCTATTCAGGTCCAGTTGCATAGTTGCAGAAATAAACCTCGCAACTTGTTGTGAACTGCTCCTGCCTTCTTACGGCCTCATGAAATACCTATCGCGGATTTCCCATCTTTGGTATTAAAATCGAGAATCTTGATCCTAAACTTCTCTTCATTAGAAGTTCCGCAGGGGATTCCTTTATTACAGTTT
This sequence comes from Cordylochernes scorpioides, assembly GCA_030710605.1. Taxonomy (NCBI): domain Eukaryota; kingdom Metazoa; phylum Arthropoda; class Arachnida; order Pseudoscorpiones; family Chernetidae; genus Cordylochernes; species Cordylochernes scorpioides. The sequence goes on from CP092883.1 coordinate 33,747,260, forward strand.
GGGGGAATGCTCTATGAGCAAATAAGAATCTAGATTCGTCTCTAAATCATCCTTCCCATTATTCTTTCTCAAAGAGTTTTTAAACTCTCTTACATATCTCTCAGCTAAGCCATTTGTACTAGGATTATACGGACTGGTCTTAAGTGTTCTGTATACCATTCATTTTGGTAAATTGCTCGAATTCACCGGAGACAATCTGTCTTTCGTTATCTGTAACCAAATATTTGGGCAATCCAAATCTGGCGAAAATTTCCCTAAGATGACTTATAATCGTTTTGCTGGTGATATCTTTGAGAGTAAAATTTTCGATCCACTTTGAGTATACGTTCAGGAGAACCAAAAACATTATTACCATGAACGGACCCGCTAGATCAGGATGAAGTCGATGCCACGGTTTTTTGGGCCCAGTCCATTCCGAGATGGTAGCCGGGGGCATGCTTGCCAATTCTTGGCATACTCTACATTCTCTAGCCAACTCCTCGATGTTACTGTCTATGCCTGGACACCAAAAATACCGTATGGCAATCATCTTCATTTTAACAATCCCCATGTGCATTTCATGCAAGTCATTTAAAATAAAAGTTATTAATTTTTGGGGAATTACCACTTTTTCACGCCATTGAAGACAACCAAACTTCAAACTTAATTCCTATTTGATATTATAATAAGCAGCTAGTTGATTTTACCTTGGTACCCTTGTCAATTTCCACACACACACACAGTTGCCTTCTCTAAAATTCCTTAATACTATAGATAGTAGTTTATCTCGGGATGTCTCATATGCCACCTCTCTGAAAGAGAACGGTACCTCATTCAATTTCCTGAGAAGTACTTGGTCTTCATCAAGAGACTCCCTGACATTCGATTCTGAAGGAAGACGTGACTATGCGTCAACATTGGAATTATCACTAGTTTTTTTTTTTAAATTGCACAGTATAATCAAATGCAGCTAATTTTAAGGACCCTTTTTTAATTCTGGATGCTGCACATATGGGAATTGGTTTCTGAGGTGAAAATATATGCATTAAGGGTCGGTTGTCTGTGATCAATACAAATTTTCGTCATAGAAAGTATTGTCTGAATTTCTTAACGCTATAAATTATGCTTAACGCTTTTTTTTTCTAGTTGAGAGTACCGTTTTTCCGCTTCAGTTAATGTTCTAGAAGCAAAAGCTATAGGGTATTATACCTTTCTATCATTTATATGATTACGCCTAGTCCATAGCTCGATGCGTCACAAGCCAGAACCAATTCTTTGTTTGCATCGTAATGTGCCAAAACAGACTTATCAGTTAATAATTATTTACATTTTTCGAATAACATTCGATGTTCTTTCGTCCGATTCCATCTACATTTTTTTTTTTCAAAAGTTGATAGAATGTCGCTAAAATGTTTGCTATTTTTCTTTATGAATATAGAATAATACATTAAGAGTCCTATTAAAGATCTCAATTGCGAAACATTTTTAGGATCAGGCGCCTCTATCACTGCTTTAATTTTATTTTCTATGGGAGGTAGTCCATATTTATCAATTTTAAACCCAAAATATTCCACCGATTCTTTTGAAAATCACATTTATTTCTGTTTAACTTTAAACCTTTTTCAAGCAATCTTCTGAACACTAGATCCAACTTTTGTTTATGATCTTTAAAGTATTTTCCTGCAACCAAAATATCATCTATGTAGCAGGCCACACCTGGCAAATCAGCAAATATACCTTTCATAATCCTCTTATATTTTTTTAGTGCTACCGCTACGCCATATGATAGTATTTTATAAGAAAACAACCTATTTGTTGTATTTATATTGTCACTGAATAATTATTTTAAATATTCTGTGGTATATCATCATTAATATTTGCATAGTCACTCATTACGATTCTTATATATTTTACTTGTAAATAAATTTTTAGATATAGTTTTGCATTTTCTAAATAAACTATTTTTTACTTAAACTTTTGTAGTGCTCGTTATCTCTACCGTGACAATATTAACAACAGCTCTCTTTGGCTTCTTCCGCTAACATTATTTGTAAGTAAGCCTGTGATCGGGCTAAAGTTGAGAATACAGTGCTTGTAGATAATTTTGAAAAGATCTCATCGATCTATGGAAAGGGATACTTATCTAATTCTATTGCTTTATTAGCTGTACATCTAAAATCACCACATATCCTTACACTACCATCCTTTTTAATACCGGTACGATTGGAGCGGCCCAATTTGCATGAACTATAGGTTCTAAAATGCAAGAAGTCACTAAACGACCAATTTCATTTTCTACTTTATTTTTTAGAGAAAAAGGTAAACTTCTGGCCTTACAAAACACAGGAGTCACATTCCTTTTTTAAATTAAAATTTATTCGAACAACCTTTAGACAGTCCAAATCTTTGTTAAATAAATCTGCATACGTATTCATCAAAATATTTATATTAAATTCATTATTTGAATTTTTAATGCTAAACAATCTCGAATAATCAAGTTTTAACTGTTTAAGCCATTCTCTTCCTAATAAAATTACATGGATTTTTTCATTTACAACTATTAATCGTAAATATTGGTTGGCTTCTTTTAAAATAATTACAATTTCTTTGTCCTATAATCTCTTTTGATTTACCACAAAAAGATTTTGATCTTAAATTTGTTGGAAATAATTTTTTACCTTGCCAATAATTCTTATAAATATATTTAGGTATTAATGTAACTGGACTTCCTATATCTATTGTAAAGCACAAAAATAATCATCAACTGTTAAATTTATTGTGGCATCAGTTTCGCCCTGTACAGAATATATAAAATCTTCTTGAACAAATTTACATTCCTACATTTTTTAATAGCTTTGCAGACCCTACTTGAATGACCCAGTTTTTTACATTTAGAACAAGTCTTTGTTTTATTAGGGCAAACAGAGGCGACGTGTGAATATATTTCACCACATCTATAACATATTTTTCTCCACTTTGTCTGAAAGTCCTGTGCTGCGCCGTACTATTATTTTACTCACCCTTTATATCCTTTCCAATCACAGGAAATATCTTGGCCACTAATTCATCTTGTAATTCTCTTGTATTTATCTCCGCCAGTTCGAACGAGATCGCCACTGAAAGAACTTTATCCAGGGTGACATCGTCGTCCTCTTGTAGTAGCTTATTTTGCAGGCTTTCCGACTTGATCCCAGCCACAAAACGGTCTCGCAACATGGTTCTCAGCATATTGCCGAAATTAAAATTTATTTCGAAATGTTTCAATTCCCTAAGACATTCAAAAATTTATTCTCCTTCCTGTGGAATTCTCTTCAAAAATCTGCATTGCTGTGTTATCACTTTCTTCTTTGGATCAAAATTCAGCTTAATTCTTTGAATGATAGTATCATAGGGTTGATCTTTCATTAGCCCGAGAAGAAAGAGTCGTTTCCCATCTTTAAAGTTTCAGAATTTATTAGCGAGGTAAAATTCGACACTTTCCTCTCCTCCTACAGATCATTCGCCATAAAGGAAGCCTCAAATATTCGCAAAAAAGATCGAAGGTATCCTCCACTGGGCTATAGCATCTAAAAGGTACTATCAACGTTGAACTTGTCATGCTGATCTTTTCTACACATTTTTTTCTTGATCCAGATAGTTCCAAAAATGTAGTAGCTATACTTGCGTAGACGCCGTTTTCCTCAGCTTTTTACATGCTCTGTAGTTCCTGCATCCTTGTTGTGTCGTAATTAGACGTAAAACAACTCAAACTTGACCATGACTCTTTATTTATCTCTTATTCTTCCGTTCGGCCAAGGATAATAAGGATAACTCGGGCCCCCGGAGCAAAAGAAACGCCAACCGCCCGGGCTGTCCAGCTAACTAGTAGAAACCAGTTGCTTCAGATTATATTTACACAAAGCAAATTGCAGAGCCGAACCAGCTGGTCAGGAAGTCCCATGCCTGCAGAGAACTCGAGAGTCCAGCCAACGAGAATGGATCGAAGGAGGTCTTCCCAAGCAGCAGGCTGTCTGCATTCTGTGTCGCATGAAAGCAGGGCATCTGAATAGAAAGTGGTCCACAGTCTGTTGTTCCTTCATACAATGTGGGCAAGATGGGTCTTCCCCAGGATGCCAGAGAACCAAGTCTGCCCGAACATGGCCATGTCCTGCGAGTAAGTGGTGGTGACTTCTCCAGGACAGACCTTAGGGAGGAATTGGAGCAGCCGGTCTGGAGTATGGGCTATTCTCCTCAGGTGTCTGTTGGAGTGGTCCCGGCAATAAACCTCCGTCCATACGTCTAGGGCTGCCGCGCGCGAGTGGTTATGGGTCAGGCTTCTAGGCAGAATGGAAAATGATGGCTCTAAGGTCGAAACGGCCGCGTTCTTAGCAGCTCTGTCTGCTCTTTCGTTTCCGCCGATTCCGCAGTGTCCCGGCACCCAATACAGAGTTACGTTTTGATTGGTGTTCAGGGTGAGAATAATCTCAGCTAATAATGTCGATCGAACTGGTCCAGACGTACAGATAGCTGACAGAGCTGATCTGCAGTCCGAAGCGATTGTAATCTCATTTTAGAATAACCTTCCTCTACCAGACGGATCGCCCAGCGGATTGCCAGAAGTTCAGCCTGGAAGGCTGTGCAGTCTTGATGAAGCCTTAAGAAAACGGGCTGCTGGTCTTCTGATAAGAGAACAATTGCAGCACCCACCTCAGCCTAATTTTTATCCGTCTGTAAATATTATAGGTGTTGTTATCTTCTCGATGTTCAGACTAAAAGACAATTGACGTGTATGCGGAGGGTATGACAAAGAATCAGGGCCTGGACTAGATTCAAAATTTCCCCCATTGATTTCCTTTAGGAACGCTGTATGAGACATAACAATAATATCGAGAGGAGTGCTGCCGGTGATAGAAATGGCTGAGTTTGTTGGTGTGCGAGGATCTCCTCTCAGTACATGTTCCGCAAAATTGTAGTGAAGGCTCCTAAGCTGCCTAATGCCTTCGCTGGAGAAAGCACGACGCCCCCATGCGGACGCTCCGTAAAGGAAGGCAGGTACCACTACCGCGTCGAATATCCTAGTTCCAGCTGAAAAGGAGATTCCAAATTTACCCTGTATGGAGTGAGTGACTCGTGGGATTATTGATCTGCATCTACGTGTGATCTTGCGTAGGTGGGCGACAAATCCGCGGGTCTGGTCAAACTGCATTCCTAAGATTGTGAAGGTTTTCTTGTTGTTTGAAGGTTGACCAAGGATTCTAAGCCCTGTCTCGGAGTTCGGGTGGACATTACGCCATTAGAACAGGCAAGCTTTGGTATTACTGGGGTTTATATTAAGACCATTCATCGTGCACCAAGATGTCAACCTCTCCACGAAGTTGTTAGAGGCAGAGACCGGCAGGTGACCACGAACCTGAATCAGAAGGTGAAGTCGTCCGCGTAAGCTGTTAATCGGCTATCTTTGATAGAGGGAAGGGTGAAGATGGTCTGAGCAACTATTTTCCACAGGAAAGAACGAAGCGCTGAACCTTGGAGAGTGCCGAGCTGGGAGGACGTATTTTCTGTTGCTATCCAAGCTGAGTAAGTCACCCTCCGGTCTTCCAAAAAGCTTTGTTCTAAGCAGGTAATAGAATCTGGACAATTTAGACGTTCAAGTTTTGTATGATTGCCAGCATCCAAACACTGTCGAAGGCCTTACTGATGTCCAAGCTGAGGACAAGAGTATTCCTCCAGTGAGCTTGTCTTTCTTCAATGAATTGAGTGATACTCGGCAGTGTATCTTCCGCTTTACGACCATTTACAAAACCGTATTGATCCTCAAAGAACCATCCATGACGATCCGCGAGCCACTGAAGTCAGGACAGAATACATCTCTTAAACACTTTGGCCATAGTGTTCAACAATGTAATAGGTCTGTATTTCTCCAGCTGACTGGTGGCTGATTTGGAGGATTTAGGCAGAAGTATGAGGCGGCCTTCTTTCCATGGACGGGGATAGTGGCCCATATGGAGGCATTTGGTGAACAATTCGACCAGCAAGAATTGCAAGAAAGGGCCGCCCAGGTCTAGGAACTTTGAATCAAGACCGTCGGGGCCCGGGGCTTTCCTTTTTCCACAGCGATGAATGGCTCGCAAAACTTCCCAGGGTTTGAATTCAGGTTCGTCTGAGTGCGCAGAAATTGCATTCCTTTGCGGGTGAGGCCTGGTGTCAGGTAGTAAAAAGTGATTTAACACGGCCTGGCAAGTCTCATAAGGATTGTAAGGAGAGACCTTATCATGTTTGAGAAGTGGCAGACCTCTGAGGGAGCCGCGTCCCCGAGCGATAAATCGATGTATGGCACTCCAGGACACCTCCTTGTAGAGATTGAACCAGGAATTAATTTTAGCTTTCCATATAGCCGTCTTCATTCGATTATGGCACGCTCGGTATAAACCGCGGAAGAAATTTCTAATGGGACACCGGACACTCTGACTGTAACGGCGGAGGGAGATAACCAACCTTCTGAGCCGACTCAGTTTGGGGGTCCACCACGGCTTTTATGGTTTTGTAGTATTGGAGCCTTTCCCCATGAAAGAGTCACTAGATGATTTCAGGATGGAAGTCAGAAGAAGGACCACTCTTAATGATCTTCTGGGATAGAGGCCTCGTTTAATAGGACAGTTACCTGGTGGAGAGTAGAGTTGAGTAAGGATTTAAAGGTCTGTTCTTTACATGAGGATTAAACCCAGGGGTTTAAACACAGATTGGGTTTCAGAGGTGCAGGGCTTACCGGCTTGTCTTTCTCTGCCATTACCGAGGCGAATGAGGTGGAGGGAATCGGGACGTTGGCTGTGGGATTGGGTCTTCCTAGACTAGCTCCCTTGAAGGCGTCCTCAAGAAGAAGTTCTGCCTCTTGGACCAGAGTCAGCAGCAGTCCTCTGCTGGCCATCTGTATTTTTTCTGGGCAGTTCAGGCTGGTGTCGGCAATGATAATCTCGAAGGTTTAGCACCCAAAGTTGAACAAGTTTCCTGTGCTGTTGAATTTAAATCGCTGATGGGTAGACGGGAGGAGGTCTTTGTCCTCAGGACGCGGCCGCTTTTTGTTGGCCTGCTGACTTGCTCCACCACCGCTATCATACTTGTTCGGCTCCATATATAAAAACTATCAAAAAGCATATCTACTCCAAAGAAAATAAAAAAAGGCAAACCAGACAAAGAACATTATTCCGTTAACAGGATGAGGTGTGCATGGTTATTGGTTCGGCCAACAACAAATGTCCAATTTATATACACATATATTTTTACATAATGATGCTTTGAAAAATGCAAATAATCTTCATCTATTTACATGCACAACAAATATATTTTACCGTAACTACAGGATAAAGTACTCTTTTGGTGAAATATTTTTATTTCAATTCAGAATCTGCCACTGAAGCTTTACAAGCGTTTCGCATCTTTAAAGGTATTCGAAGCGGTAAAGGACCCATGAGTTGCTACTCTCCAAGGCGAATGATAAAAACCTTTGAGAAGACTGTATCTCTGGAAGCAAAATATCGGAGTGGAAGCCCATCGACCTGCAAGTCAGTGGCTGAAAATAATCTTTATGATTTTTTAACTAAAGCTTTAACTAAAAATAAGTTGTCTGATGCTCTAGAATGTCTGGGATTTTGATTTTGACTGGACTTTGAAATGTGTTTTTAGCTTAGAAATGTTTAATGTCTAGATATATATTTAAACAGTACAATTTGTGTGATAATATTGCCATATTGTTGTTATAATTCAAAGGGACTAATATAAATATGTAATGTTATATATATATATGTTATATTAAGATATTATTTAAAATGTTATATTAAAATATTTTATTTAAAAAAATATATATATATTATTTCATAGATATAAATACTCTGTTTGAATCGACCGCCAGAGGTCGCGCTTTCTCTATAAATACTCATTGTTGTTCTTCCCCGGGAAGATGAGATGGTGATCTCACGCAACTGCAGCATCCTGAGCTCCATTGGCCATCCTGCCCTGAAATCCCTGCATGAGGACCTGATCCGCTACATCGCCTCGCGGACTGAAATGATCAAGGCCCTCGCTACCGAAGTAGAGAACCTCACTGACACCCTCGAGTCCTTCGCAGAGTTGGACGAAATTGAGGAGGCCAACAAGCCCAAGACTGCTTGCCGCGGCACTCAAACCTGCCCTGCTCCTTCCTGCAAGGAAACCAGCTCCCAGACAGACCCAATCAAGCCCGCCACTCCTGCTCCTGCTGCTCTCCCTGCCAAGAAGCCTGCTTCCACCTTGCCTGCTCCTGCTCCAACCAAAAGGAAGCAGTCTGAGGCTCCCAACCCGCCTGCAAAGAGGACAAACCGGAATGGTCCTTCAAAACCTGCGCCTTCCCGCGTATCCAAGCCTGCGGCCGCCCAAGTGATCCTCCATGGAAAAAAATCGGCGGCCCACACAGTGGTCATCTCTGATGACCCAAAGGCTGACCCAAGGGAGATGCTAAGAGCTGTCCGCGCTGCCCACACTCTCCCCCAAGGCGTTTGGGCCTCCCTGCACACCAAGGGGAAGCTGGTCCTCCACTCCAGTAATCCTGACACCATCCCTGAGGTGACAACCTCCCTGGCCAGCAAGTTGAATGGAATGACGGTCCGCCAGCAGAAGGAGATCCTGCCACGGATCTGCCTCTTCAAAGTGGATGAGGAGACATCCAACTCCACAATTGAGGAGAACTTCCTGGAAACCGCTGCTGTTAGAAAACTTCCTGGGTACAAGGTGGTGCGCGTGGCGCACCGTTCAGCACCTAGAAGCGGGACCTGCACCGCCTTCATCGAGTTGGACCTCAAGACCTTTAGAGCCCTGGGCGTTCGCGGTAGAATAGTGGTTGATGGAGTAATCCTCAACTTCGAGGAGTCCATCCGCGCCCGCGTCTGCTTCCGCTGTTGTGGCTTCGGCCTCAACTCTGCCCAATGCTCCAGAGCTCCTAAGTGCTTCCACTGCGGTCAAGACGGCCATGAAGGCCGCGCCTGCCCATCCATTGCTGACCAGCGCACCTCCAAATGTGCCAACTGCTGCTCCAAGGGCTTTCCTGACAAGCACGAGGCGAGAGCCTCAAGCTGCCCCATCCTGAAGTCTAGGACCCTCAAGTTCTAGGCTTCAAGGACCTTCTGCCTCCAATTCCATCTGCCACTTCTACTGGCGCTGTTCCCCTGCCTGCCCAACGTTTCCACTACCCCTGCGACACATCTCCTGCAGCCAGATCCTAGGGTCCCTTGCCACCTGACATCGCGCTTGGGCTTAAAAATTATAACTTTTGGTTAGTAGCCCGTAAAACCATATTTTCTCTCTTCCCCGGTTGGCCGACCCAAAACTTTGTAATTATGTGAATAATATTTTGTTTTATTTATTCTTACGCCTTAAGCCAGGCAGTACTTTTACCGAATTATGTTTATCCTAAAACTCAATTAAAGCAATCTCTCCGATCAAAACTGTTTTTATTATTATTCTTTCAATATTTATGCCACGACTGCACCACCATAGCATGATCATCAATATGATCCAAAACAGCAGAAATCTTATCTTTCTTGTTTTAAATATAATATATATATATTTCTCATATATTTAATTTTGTAAAAAATAAAATGGCTGTTGATTTAATTAGCTGCAACATTCCCTGGACTTGTCCCGCCATCTTTCGGAGGCTATTGAAACTGTTTTGAAAATCTCTAGTTAGACGCAATATTCTTAGTTATTTGAAATATGTATATAATTTGATAATCAATCATCATTTTGTGTCATTTACGGGGGCAATTGTAAATATATATATATATAAATAACCAAATATGATTTGACAACTCTGTAAATTGTAAACAATAAGTTTATAATATTTTTTCGTTCTTTCCTGATTTAAATTGGATCTTAAATAAAATAATGATATAAAAAGGTTATCTTTTTTAACTCAACCCATATTAACATAGAGAGCACTAAGAATTTTTCTTAAAAAATACCCGTATCAAAATTCAAAGATTTAATGATCTGAAACTCGGAGATTTTGAAAAGCGTCCAGAATTCGCTGCATAGGTTTTCCGGCAAATTGACATTGATGAAAACTGGCGGTTCAATGTTCTGTGGACAGATGAAGCTCACTTTCTCTAAACGGAGAAGTTTACACTCAAAACAGCCGCATTTGGGCAACAGAAAACCCTAGGATCTTTACAGAAATGCCACTTCATCAGCCCAGAGTTAAAGAACGGTGTGGGTTCACTTCTTCTTTAATTATTTGGCTATATTTCTTTGAATAAATTCGGCTGGGGAAGTACATTGAGGCGCGTGTTTATCGATGCCGGCCTACCACATTGACCATATTGAAGGCTTCTACCAGACGGCACATTTCATCAATATCAACAGATATTTTATTTAATGCTGTCCAATCTGTCATCTATCGTCTGCAGGCGGTGTTTGAGAATGAAGGGTGCCACATTGAGCAAGTATTGTGACCTAATACAAGAGAAAAGGCAGTTATCTCATGTGTTATATAAGCTTCCATGTATTATATTATTGACCAATATTTTGCAGCTATTTGTGTTGGGTTATGGCAGGGGTGGCGAACGTGCGGCCTTAAGGCCGCATGCGTCCTTAAAGCCGCATGCGTCCTTTTCTTGCCCAAGTTGTGGCCTTTTCATAAATTAAAAATTATAATTTTTGTTTCGCAGTTTTCAATTACTTTCATTATTTCATTGAAAATACCTAATACGAATGTCATGCATTGTATAATATATATAATATTTATATATATACATATAAATATAATATACTAGCGGATGTACCCCGGCTTTGCTCGGGTTTTACCCGAGTAAAGGTTTGTCTAACGAACATTTGTTAAAACAATTCTCTATAAACCTTTAAAAAATATAATAGATAGATTTTGATAATTTGAAACTCTTAAATTTGAATCTCTCGATAAAGTGAACAATTTTTACCGGTCTTGAAAAATACTCGATAAGTTGAATAAAATCAATATTAATTGGTTCCTTCGGTAATTGGAATTTTAGGAATAGTATCTTGCCTTGGAATTGTATCATTATTCTTGTTTCAAATAAATTGCCGTGTCATCCTGAATTTTGTCTTTCCTAATTTTCTACATTACAAAATCATCGTTTTATCTAGTGAACATTTTTCCCGGTCCCTTGAAAAATACTCGATAACTAACTTTGACTTGTGCGCAACTAATAGATAGAAAATCTTACTTTTGATAAATAATCTTTAAGATAATAAACTTAGTGATCATAAAACTTATAGATAAAAGAACTTGTTATCATCGTCGCAATGGTGGCGCTGCTTGCGAGTTAAATCAACAAATCTGCAAATAACTTTAAGGATATTCATGATATTCAAGAAATTATTTTTCAGAAATTTTCCAGTACTATACTAAATAACTTCCCAAAGATTCATGGCGTTCCAATGAGAGGTTTGGTCAGGCATAAAGGACAGACACACACACACACAAACATACATTCATTTATATATATATATATAATATAGTAAATGTAAGTATTTAAATTTCTAAAAGAAATTCAAGTGTCGTGCTAAAAATGAAGTACATAACTATACCACTATGTCGGCAGCGCCGATTTGCGGTCAACACTAGTACTAAAACTAAACGTAACGTCCAAGTAATGTCGAGGCAACCTAATTGCCGGTGTGTAACTGTATCAACTTTACTAAATGGTTGTTTATTTTTCGAATAAGGTAAGTTGTAAGATAATACATATTACAAACATCGAACAATGTTTTCTATTGTATTGTAGTAAAATACGGATAAATTAATTTTACATTTTAATAATCATTGCATAATTTAAATATTTTTTAATCAGTTGAACAATTATTAATACAATTAATTTTCTGTGAAAGTGAACTTATGTAAAGAAAATGTGGATTTTTATTTCAGTCCATTTCTCCCGTATTTTCAAAATACAATTTTATGTACGGCATGGTCTTTTTATGTATAAATTTTCATATATCTTTCAATTTTAGAATCACGTCTAAAAAATCAAAAAGGGCTCTAAAGGACGAGAATCGATTATTTAATGAAGAATGGGAATTGTAATACTTCATAATTAGTTCCAAATATAAAATGGTTTGTTTGTTATGTAGTACAGTTATAACTACAATTAAAAAATATAATGCTAATCAACATTACATTACTCATTCGAATCATAAATATGCAAATTTTGAAGGAGAAGCACGTTAAACTATATTACAAAAATTTAAAAATGAAAAGCTTTACCGGCAACAAACTTTCAATAAGTTCTTTCAACAAAATAATAATGCCACGGAAGCAACATACAAAGTAGCGTGCATTCTTGCAAAACGGGGAAACCATTTAGCGACGTTAAAATGATAAAAGAATGTATTGTGGAAGTGGTCAAATGCTTATATCCAGAAAAAGTAGATAAATACAAACAATTACCTCTTTCAAGAGGAACCATCACCGAACGACAACACGAATTAGCTACAAATATAAAACAACAGTTCTGCAAACAACAACAAGATTATTAAAAAAAGAATATGCTAATTTAGAAAACTCGATTTCTTTTCGTTGTATTTTGCACCAACAAAACATATGTGCTAAGTCAGCTAGTTTGAACGATACTTTAGAAAATATTATTTGTATTGTAAATTCTATTCGATCATATTCAATGCGTCATCGTCAATTTCGAGATATAATAATGTCAGATAATGACACATTCAATGGAGACTTACTATATCATAGCAAAATACGTTGGTTATCAAGAGGACAAGTTTTGCTAAAAGTATTCACCCTGCGTCAACAAATAATTATATATTTTGAAGAACAAAATAAATATTGCGATTTATCAGATAAAAGATTTTGTAGAAATGCTGCCTTTTTATGTGACATGACAATGAATCAAAATGAATTGAATTTAAACTTGCAGGGAAAAACTAAATATATATACGAAATGTGGCAAAAAATGCAAGCTTTTCGAAAAAAAACTTTTATTCTTTAAATCTCTACTAGGCCGATTAGAAATTTCTAAAGAACCTTTCCCACAGTTATCGGAAATTATGATGGAGCAAAATTATTCCCCTCAAAATTTGGATGAGTATGTTTCTGTTCTGGATATATTAATTGAAGAATATAATAAAAGGTTCTCAGATTTTGAAAAACATGTTCTCACACTTAAATTAACTTTCGAACCACAACTTGTTGATATCGACGTAGCGCCCAAAGAATATCAAATGGAATTATTTGAGATAGGAGAATATAATATCTTTAAATCACAATTCGATTCAAAAAAAGATCCTATTGAAATATGGAAGACTTCAGTTATTTATCCTCGTCTAAGACAACACGCACGAATAATTCTTTCATGTTTTGGAAGTACATAGTGCTGCGAGGCAACATTATTATACATGACTCAAATTATACCCGCCTAAGAAGTCAAATAAGTGATGTTCATTTGGAAGATCAACTTAAATTACGTATCACGTCAATTGAACCAAATATTTATTTTTTGTCATCCAATAAACAACCACAGAAATCCCATTAAATTTTCTGGATTGTAAAATTAAATGTCAAATTTTTTGGAATTTATTAATTGTATGTCATTTTGAAAAAATAAACTATTTAATTGCAAATAAAATTATGTATTTTAATTTTGTATATAAATTCCTTTAATTGAATCGTACATATATGTGGTGCGATCTGGTAGCCTCTTGTAGAATCCTGTCGACTAAAAATTTGATGAGATCCTGTCGACTATAAAATGTGATAAGTCCTCGTAGCCTCTTGTAGAATACTGTCGACTAAAACTGTGGTGAGATATCCAGTCGACTTAAACTATGGTGTGAGTCCCTGTCTACTCTCGCTATACTGTGTTGACCGAGAGGAACAGTCAGGATGGGGAGTTTTCCAGTACCTCTCTGCACCTTGGAAGACCTTTAACAGTTTTTACAGAGTAAAGGCAGTCGTGGTCGAGGCAAAGTGGAATGCTTGGGAATGTCCATACACAAAAAACGAAGACACATTTGCACTAGGAAAGTTCCGTGAACAGATAAAAGTTGAGCTAGGAGCAAAAGATGGAGATAGAAGAGTTCTTACTGGTCTACATGGTGTGTTAAGATATCTTTTCCTTAACAGAATGAAGGCCGTTATCTAGAGGACTGTAAGTTTTGATGTTATCCAAGTGACACCCTTATAGTGTTTCCAACGCCTCTGCCAAAAAGAGAATAAAGGCACCAATAATATTCACACACATTTTATTTCCAAGCACACTATATATACAATCAAAAACACACACGTGACCAGGCACTCCTGGTCAAATATAATAAAACATTTACACAGAGTAATAATAAAATTAAACTCTAATATTCCTCCCCGAGTTGATGGGTCACATCAAGTTCCAGAGGGGTCACCGGAAGCAGCACCAGCTTCACCAAGGGTCTTCGGAGCACTCCAACCGATGTCCGCACCGAAACAACCCGCACCAGGCCGTCCTTCCCAGGATGTGTCTCCACCACTCTGCCCATAAGCCACCTTGCAGGGGGCATTCTTTCCTCTTTTATCAATACTAACGTATTGATGTCGACATTGGGAGAGATGGTCTTCCACTTATTGCGCTGTTGCAAGCCATTCAAGTAGTCCTTTGACCATCTTTTCCACAGATGTTGCATGACCCTCTGAACCAACTGCCATCTTGTTAGGAGATTATTCTTTATCAATAATAGGTCATCTTCCGGGACACAAGAGGATGGCTCAGCAAGCAAGAAATGGGCGGGAGTTACTACCCCTTGATCATTATATAGCCGAGTGCAATGTCCTCTTCGCGCTACAAAACGCTTAAAGGCCGACATGAAGGTGGGTGTAGAGGCATCGGTGACCAATTCAAGATGTACTGCTCGGGTCACAAAGCACACAAATAGACAGATGTAGCCCTTTTCAGTCTTTCGGCCTCTACCCTTGGACAATCGAAGGTTCACAGGTCCAGCATGATCTACACCACTGATTGAAAAGGGTTTACCCGGTGTTAATCTCTCCTTGGGTAAATCACTCATTAGCTGGCCTTGAGTGAGGCGATTGTATCGACAACATGTCACGCACTCTCGAATGCATCTCTTCACCTGATCTTTTACTTTCAGTATCCAATACTTCTGTCTCAATGTGGACAGCATCAAGTGCACACTTCCGTGCAAAGTCCGCATATGAACCGCTTGAACAATCATCTGAGCCACCTTTCCTGATGAAGGCAATAGCGCAGGATGGTTTTGTTCATATGTCATAGATGGAGCCCATCTTAATCTACCGCCGACTCTAAGGATTCCTTGATCGTCGAGGATCGGTGTTAAACCATAAATCTTGCCCGTGCGCTTCACTGATCCCAAAGTGGTCAAACTTCTTATTTTTTCCCTGCAATGCTGGCACTGAATTGCTTGAAGTATTCTCCTATGAGCATTTCTCAGTTCGGCTGGGTTTAAGTGCGACAGATATCGCTCCGCACTGTAGCGGCAGTTATGGCAATAACGCAATATCCAGGCCACCTTTTCGGATATATCCATTAAAGGTTGAGCTCATCTCTCCGATAGCCACCAAGAAAGGTGTTTCACTGATGGCGCATGAACACTCAGGAGCTCAATTTGACCTTGGTGCTCAAACACAGGAGGCATTCTAGGCCTTTCTGTTGATTCCGCTGATAACCAGGTAGGTCCTGTCCACCAGATGGAAGACTATTTCAGCTCGGACCCCAGAATTCCTCGCGAGGCAATATCCGCTGAATTATCTCCTGTAGGAACATTGCGCCACTCCCTGACTTGTGGACAACTCTGAATCTCCGCGACACGACTGCCGATGAAAGTGGGGAGATTTCTAGACATAGTTCTTAGCCAACTCATGACTATGGTAGAATCGGACCAACAGGTAGCACTCTCCAGTTTGATATTCAATTCTTCCATCATATATTTCACTAGTCTGGTCAGCAGAAGAGTTGTGCACAATTCTAAGCGTGGAATTGACATCTTCCGCATGGGAGCCAACTTAGTCTTTGATGCCAACAGTCACTGACACCATAATCAGTGGGAATTCTTATGTAAACAGCTGCCGCATAGGCGTCTTCAGAGGCATCACCGAATCCATGCAATTTTACTCCCTGGGTATTCCTTCCGAGACCCAACCATCGGGGTATTCTCAAACTTCCTATGAAATTCAATTCCTTTCTAATATTAGTCCATGTTTCAATCAATGATTCATCCATCGGATCATCCCAATGTAATTCTGTTATCCACAACCTTTGAACCATTATTTTTCCTGTTACAAAGACAGGTGCCAACCATCTTAAGGGATCTTCTAACTTGGCGATGAAGGAAAGCATTTCGCTCGTGGTAGTCGCCGATGTCTTTTCCAACGACTGAACGTCATATAGGGAACAATCTTCACTTTGTATCCATCCCAAACCCAATGTCCTTATAACCTTGGATTGTTCAAATGTAATCTTTTGTGCGCAATGTTCTTTTCAAATATCAAACGATTACTTTAAACAATTCTTTTCGAAATAGGTATTTAAGGCCTATAGTAAAATCTAACATTTATAACTTTGTTTCTGATAGCATCACAATGATTTGATCAATTTCTTTAGAATCTGTGGGTTCTAGGGCTTTGAAGGTGATTGAGGCTGGAGAGGGTTCGTTTCTTCTAGTGTCTTCCTCTTCCAAGTCTATGCTGTATTCTTCTTTCTTCATGCAAGGTATTTTTTTTCAAAGATGTGGCTTTAGGGCTCTTTGTTTGAGCTCTTACCTCTACATCGCTTGAAGCCCCCACCTCAGAACCCTCCACATCAAGAGGCTCTGAAGGTTAAGAATCTTCAATTGCAGACTTTTCGTCAGACTTTCCACTGCAATTTCTGGAACCTCTTGAGAACCTTGAGCTTTACCTTTTAAAGAATCAGGATCTGATGCTGAGGCATCGTCTGCAGGTTTAGAGGTATCCTTTGAAGGCTTAGAGGTATCGTCTGAAGACTTAGAAGTATCGTCTGAAGGCCCAGAGGTATCGTCTGAAGGCCCAGAGGTATCGTCCGAGGGCTCAGAGGTATCGTTTGAAGGCCCAGAGGTATCGTCTGCAGGCTTAGAGCAGTCATAGGATTCTGAAATCTTCTTTAGAGATCTCAAACCACTCAATATAATATTCCTATAATCTACCGGATTCGCAATCCTTTCCAGTTTAGCACTTTTACCAGACTTTTCTGGAGACTTGTCTCCTAAATTAAGATTTTTCTCTGGAGTAGGCACTTGCCCCTTTGGAGAACTGGCCGGAGTATATAATATTGGAGTAATTACAGCTCTAGAAACAGTTTCCTTCGATACAAGTTGCATTTTATTGTTTGGAAGATATTTGCCAATTGAACCTTTTTCTATTGGTTCTCTCTTCACATAGGTGATCTGGATAGTACAACCTTGTTTAGAAAGCGTTTTACGTTCTCCAACCTTTGCATCATCATATTCAACTATTTCCTTTTCTTCCGGATTTTGAGGTACGGGGCACTTAATTAAAATCGTCTACAACCATTTCCCGCCCAAAAACCATCAGTTATCCATTTTTTCCTTCCAAAGAAATCTGAGGTAGTCCCGATCATTCCCCTTAATGGCGATCATCCGGAAATATCTTCTCATGTCCACCAAAACTCCGAACTTATTCTCCCGAAATTTTATCCCCACTTCAGGGATTCTTTTCAGCAGACTGGGTCTCCTCCCTGAATACCGTTTCAAGGAGAGTCCGCCTTGTCCTGCATCTAGCCCTTCTGCCATCTTTGAATCAGTACCTTGTTCTGCATATAGCAGCTTCACTTCTTCAGTGTTCTTTGAATCCATTCCTTGTTCCACATCCAGCCCTTTCTCTTCATCTGCTTCAATGGATTCTTTCTTAACTTCAGCCCTATGACTTTCGTAAACTTCTACAACAGACCTTTTCTCAACTTGAGCCCTTTTACTTTCTTCAGCAAAACACTTTCTCTCAACCTGAGCCTTTTCACTTTCTTCAACGGCAATCTGCGTGGATGTCTCTTCTACCATTTGCTCGGATGATACCACAATCCCAGCATCTTCCTTAATAGAAGCTGGATCAACTCCTTTCATCAAGGTAACTTCTACAACCATTGGCTTCTCACTCATCCTGAATTCTAAACTGCTTCCATCGTAGATCTTCAAATCCAATTTGGGCAATCGGCAAACTCTTGTTCCAGGCAGCGAGCCCTTTTCCGAACTAGCACCATGGAGGGCTTCCGTATTTTTCATCAGAGAGTTGAGGAAATGATTTATTTTAGTTTCAAGATCTATCCACTTCTCATAATAAAATGGATCACTGTATCCTTCTCCTCCTCTAGTACCTTGTCATCATTCTCCTCATCGTCCAGCATCAATTCCCAGATCAACCTATCTTCATCTTGGATCGTCACCATATTTTCCTCCATTATTCTATAATTAACTCTTATGAACCTCTCTGAGGGAGTATCTTCATCTAACTCCGCTTCTACCTTTTTAATCATCTTGGAAATAGTCGTTCTTCGAACGGCTCTACTTCTCATTTCCCCCTTCATTCTAAACTTGCTGATGTTCTTAAGTTAACTTTTTATCCATCTTAAAATTTCAATTAACAAATTTAAACTAAGGCGAATTTACATATATTCGCCAAACTTCGACAATCTACTTTGTTTAATCTTGATATTCTTAAACTTTGCCTTCCGAAGCCTTATCTTCTTTGACTTTATATTATTTAGCCTCAACCTCTTTGGCTCTAAATCCTTTGGCCTTTTCTTTAGTGATTTGCCGATTCTCTTTTATAATCCGGCTCGAGGGACCAAAATGTTATGATATCTTTTCCTTAACAGAATGAAGGCCGTTATCTAGAGGACTGTAAGTTTTGATGTTATCCAAGTGACACCAGAATAAAGGCACCAATAATATTCATACACATTTTATTTCCAAGCAAACTATATATACAATCAAACACACACACGTGACCAGGCACTCCTGGTCAAATATAATGAAACATTTACACAGAGTAATAATAAAATTAAACTCTAACATGGTGGATGAGGTGGGCCTGGGGTACAACCGACGAGGGCTCACGCAGATGGTGAAGTAACTGTCAAGTGACTGTAAAGTGACTATATTTATAGGTTAAGACGGGGGCCTTATATATATCT
Organism: Cordylochernes scorpioides; assembly: GCA_030710605.1. Classification (NCBI taxonomy): domain Eukaryota; kingdom Metazoa; phylum Arthropoda; class Arachnida; order Pseudoscorpiones; family Chernetidae; genus Cordylochernes; species Cordylochernes scorpioides. The sequence goes on from CP092883.1 coordinate 33,766,414, forward strand.
TTCCCGAGAAAGGGAGCATTGCATTTCAACAGATGCGAAGAGTGTGGATCGTCTGGTGAAATTCTAAACTGGCGCCGTCCTGAAAGTTTCCAATCTATCTTTAGATGTTGTTTTGTGACTTCCATCAATCTCGATTTTAGACGTTTCTGACTTCTATCTCTTGCTTCAGCTGAACTCTTAATCTAATGCAGAGTTTTATTTATTTATCCTCAGTTTGTACGAAGTACATTACATATGGTGATGTAATGACATATGTCAATCATGCGTATAATCATTTACAGATGTTTTTCTATTATACAAAATGAAAATCTTGTTATAAGTTATATACAATATGGGGTTGTTGGTTTAAATTTCCATATATATATATTTATAATATAATATAATATATATATATATATATATACTAGCGGATGTGCCCGGCTTCGCCCGGGTTTTACCCGAGTGAATGTTTGTCTAACGAACATTTGTTAAAACAATTCTCTTTAAACTTATATAACGTACTCGGCTTCGCCCGGGGTTTTACCCGAGTAAAGGTGTGTCTAGCGAACATTTGTTAAAACAATTCTCTAAAAACTTATTTAAAAAAATATATATATATATTTTGATAATTTGAAACTCGTAAATTTGAATCTCTCGATAAAGTGAACATTTTTTCCCGGTCCCTGTGTGCCGTGTCATCCTGAACTTTGTCTTTCCTAATTTTCTACATTAGAAAATCATAGTTTTATCTAGTGAACATTTTTTCCCGGTCCCTTGAAAAATACTCGATAATTGAGTTGAATTAAGTGGAAGTTAAAGGAATAGTATCTTCGCCTTGGAATTGTATCATTATTCTTGTCGCAAATAAATTGCCGTGTCATCCTTAGATAATCTTACTTTTGATAAATAATTTTTAAGATAACAAACTTAGTGATAAGAAAACTTGTTATCATCGTCACAATGAGGGCGCTGCTTGCGAGTTAAATCTACAAATCTGCAAATAACTCTAAGGATATTCAAGATATTCATAAAATTATTTTTCAAAAACCTTCCCGGTGATATACCTAATAATATCCCAAAATTTCACGGCGATTGGATGTATGGTTTTTGAATCTATAGAGTACAGACAGACAGACATTCAATTATATATATATAAGATAATATAAATGAGTTTCAAAAATTGTAAAAAAAAAATGCATCGGCCGGGAATCGAACCCGGGCCGCCCGCGTGGCAGTCGAGCATTCTACCACTGAACCACCGATGCTTAAAAAAATGGCCATATTTAGGTATTCATTCCATTCCGGATTAGTCCGCGTAAAAAAAAGTTTTTCAAATGAAAAAAAGAAATAGCCAAAAATACTAATCAAAATGCAGCCGAAAATTTTCCTCAAGTTTATAAAAAGCGACATGCAAAATTTGTTACCAATTGGTTCAGTAGTTTTTGAGTTTATCGCGAAACAGACAGACAGAAATTGACTTTTATATATAGAGAGAGATTTACTCTTAATTGTTGGCTTTTTAACTTACATTCATTCTTCATTGTTGGCTTTTTATATTACATTCACTCTTCATTGTTGGCTTTTTATCTTCCATTCACTCTGTTGGCTTTTTATATTACATTTACTCTTCATTGTTGGCTTTTTATCTTACATTCACTCTTCATTGTTGGCTTTTTATATTATATATACTCTTCATTGTTGGCTTTTTATCTTACATTCATTCTTCATTATTGGCTTTTTATATTATATTTACTCTTCATTGTTGGCTTTTTATATTATATTTACTCTTCTTTGTTGGCTTTTTATATTACATTTACTATTCATTATTGGCTTTTTATCTTACATTCACTCTTCATTGTTGGCTTTTTATCTTACATTCATTCCTCATTGTTGGCTTTTTATCTTACATTCACTCTTCATTGTTGGCTTTTTATCTTACATTCATTCTTCATTGTTGGCCTTTTATATTACACTAGACCAGGGGTCTTCAAACTACGGCCCGAGGGCCACATCCGGCCCGCAGACAGATTTTGTCCGGCCCGCGGAGACATACTTGAAAACTCGTTTTAGAGAACAAATATTTTTTATAGCAAATAAAATGTTTGTGATAAGTTGGATAAAGAAACACAGAATGGTAATGAGTAAAGACATGTATAATTTATGCAGTAAATTTAACTTCAGCATATAATAACTAACAAATTATTGAAATGAATCCAACTTACATTTTATACATTGTAAGTAATGAACAACACATACCTTATAACATGACATATGAAATGCTAATGAGATGTATGTAATTGAGATTTTCCACCGACAATAGTTTGTAGTTGTGGACTAATTTTACTTGTACCAATTATTAAAAGAGATTTAAGATGCTCGTCAGTTAATTTAGATCTGTATACATTTTTTGTGTACTTCATTTTGAAGAAGGTTTTCTCACACAAATAAGTAGTACCAAAAACGGAAAACAGCCCACGAGCAAATTTATGCAAATTATCAAATTGTGTCAGTGGAAGACTCTTATAAAATTCCAACAAAGATGAGTTTTCATATTTGTTCTTAATTATATCACTGCACTGAAGATCAATCATTTCCATTTGAAGTTCCGGGGCTAGGGTTTCAATGTCAGCATCAAAAGGATTCTGAAAAACCTTAATTTGATTCGCAATGGCATCAAAGTCCGAGAAACGAGTATCAAAATTTATCTTCAAAGCACTCAAAGTTTCGATTGCAAAATCGATAGGAAACTCAGTCTCAGTAGTGTGGCTGAATATTTCACATGTTTTAAAATGTGAAAAACATTTACTTCGTAGTTGTGATTGAAACAGTATCAATTTAATCCGGAATGACTTGATATTAGTGTATAAATCAGGAAGATGCTGGTTTTCTCCTTGCAATCTCAAATTCAGTTCGTTCACATGTTTTGTCAAATCAACATAGAATGCTAACTTCCATAGCCATGCGTTGTTTTGTAATTCAGTAAGAGGGCGGTGCTTTTCATTCAAAAAAATTTCGATAACTGCTCGAAGTTCAAAAAAGCGCTGAAGGACTTTCCCACAACTAAGCCAGCGTACGGCAGTATGATAAGGTAAGTCTGTTTCTCCAATCTCTGCAATAAATTGTCAGAATTGTCGGTGATTCAGCCCAAAAGATCTGATGAAATTAACAGTTGATATGACTGGTTTCAGAACGTCAGACATATCCAAACATTTTCCGCACAAAGACTGTTGATGAATGATACAATGTAAGACTAATGGTTTTGAGCCGCCGTCATTTTCTACAGCCTTTGACACGAGAGCGACCACTCCTTTATCTTTCCCACTCATGTTTTTGCCTCCATTAGTTGTAATACATTTCAAGTTTTTCCATCGAAGGTTCTTTTTATTAATGGCCATTTCAACTCCTTTAAAAATATCGGTACCAGTAGTTGTGCCATGAATACTATACATATCAAGAAGTTCTTCGTGCACTTCATAGCTTTTATCTACTCCTCTAATATAAATCAACACCTGAGCAGTATCTCACACATCCGTTGACTCATCCAAGGCCAAAGAAAACCACTCAACATGTCCATTTTTGTCGAACAGTTGAGAGGATATATTTTCAGCGATGTTTTCTACCCTTCGAGCCACAGTGTTTGCTGACATACTGACAGTTTTTAATAAATTTACCTTTTCAGGGCACATTTCTTCGACTACTGCAATTATGCATTCCTTGATCATTTCTCCATCGATGAATGGTTTTCCACGTTTTGCAATTTCAAGAGCCACACGAAAGCTGGCACGAGTTGCCGCCTCTTGTTCAGTTTTGACTTTTGTAAATAAAGATTGCTGCGATTTCAATCCGCGCTTCAAAGCTTCGAATTTTTCTGTCCGCACAATTCCTGTATATTTTGAGTAATTTTGAGAATGTTTTGTTTCATAATGACGTTTCATGTTATATTCTTTGAGAACGGCTATGCTTTCATTGCAAATCAAACTTAGCGCCTTGTTACTGGACTCAATTACGAAATACTGAATGTTCCACTGATCTTTGAATTTTCTGCATTCACTATCAATTATTCGCTTCTTTTCCATTCTGCTAAATCACACACAAAAGCAACAATTAATAATAACATTTAATAACAAATAAACATAACAATTAATACAGGAAAATTAATAATATGCAGTGTTGCCATCTTGGCCCTCGGAACTTACTGGAGTAATCAGTATGGCCCTAAGGCTGGAAAGTTTGGAGACCCCTGCACTAGACGAATGGCCCGGGCAACGCCCGGGTTTTACCCGAGTGCGTATATATTTTAAAAACGTTTTAATTCAAATACTATTCGTTACAATTATAAATTGGCGCCATGGATGTCACTCTTGTGAAACGTCCCGTTCCAAACTGTGTGTTTTTAAAATGTTTTAATTAAAATACTATTCGTTACAATTATAAATTGGCGCCGTGGATGTCTCTCTTGTGAAACGTCCCGTCCCAAACTGTGTGTGTCTTGAAAATATAAAAATAAAAATGTGAATTTTCATAAAGATTTCATCATGTCGATTTTTTTTTTTTTTGCATTTCACCTACTAAATCGATAGAGATAATTACATTTGCAACATGAACTTAGGTATATTGACTAAATAGAAAACTGCATAGTAATAAAGAAAAATTTTTAAAGGCACCATATCGTTTTTTTTTTTCAATAAAATCGAAACAAAAATTAACGATAAATAACGATAATTGCCTTAAAAAGAAATTGCCTTAAAAAAAAGAAACTTTCGCGGTGATTTTGTCTTGCATTCGTTTATACAATTATTATATACGAATGACCAGGGCAACGCCCGGGTTTTACCCGATTAAATGCTTTTATTCAAATACTATTCGTTACAATTATAAATTGGCGCCGTGGATGTCATTCTTGTATAATATATAAATGAGTTTTAAAAATTGTAAAAAAAAAAAAAAATGCATCGGCCAGGAATCGAACCCGGGCCGCCCGCGTGGCAGGCGAGCATTCTACCACTGAACCACCGATGGTTATGAAAATTCCCATCCGTGAGATTCAGACAAACAAATAGACAGAATAAGGCAAATATATAAGTAGATATATAATATTATTGCGATTTCACCGCCACTCTGTGTTGTGACGACGATCTAAGTTCTATAGAGGTAGTCACTCACCTCTATTCTTGGTCGGTTTTATATTTTCAAGACGCACACAGTTTGGGGCGGGACGTTTCACAAGAGAGACATCCACGGCGCCAATTTATAATTGTAACGAATAGTATTTTAATTAAAACATTTTAAAAACACACAATTTGGAACGGGACGTTTCACAAGAGTGACATCCATGGCGCCAATTTATAATTGTAACGAATAGTATTTGAATTAAAACGTTTTTAAAATATATACGCACTCGGGTAAAACCCGGGCGTTGCCCGGGCCATTCGTCTAGTACAGGGGTCTCCAAACTTTCCAGCCTTAGGGCCATACTGATTACTCCAGTAAGTTCCGAGGGCCAAGATGGCAACACTGCATATTATTAATTTTTCTGTATTAATTGTTATGTTTATTTGTTATTAAATGTTAATATTAATTGTTGCTTTTTTGTGTGATTTAGCAGAATGGAAAAGAAGCGAAAAATTGATAGTGAATGCAGAAAATTCAAAGATCAGTGGAACATTCAGTATTTCGTAATTGAGTCCAGTAACAAGGCGCTATGTTTGATTTGCAATAAAAGCATAGCCGTTCTCAAAGAATATAACATGAAACGTCATTATGAAACAAAACATTCTCAAAATTACTCAAAATATACAGGAATTGTGCGGACAGAAAAATTCGAAGCTTTGAAGCGCGGATTGAAATCGCAGCAATCTTTATTTACAAAAGTCAAAACTGAACCAGAGGCGGCAACTCGTGCCAGCTTTCGTGTGGCTCTTGAAATTGCAAAACGTGGAAAACCATTCACCGATGGAGAAATGATCAAGGAATGCATAATTGCAGTAGTCGAAGAAATGTGCCCTGAAAAGGTAAATTTATTAAAAACTGTGAGTGTGTCAGCAAACACTGTGGCTCGAAGGATAGAAAACATCGCTGAAAATATATCCTCTCAACTGTTCGACAAAAATGGACATGTTGAGTGGTTTTCTTTGGCCTTGGATGAGTCAACGGATGTGTCAGATACTGCTCAGGTGTTGATTTATATTAGAGGAGTAGATAAAAGCTATGAAGTGCACGAAGAACTTCTTGATATGTATAGTATTCATGGCACAACTACTGGTACCGATATTTTTAAAGGAGTTGAAATGGCCATTAATAAAAAGAACCTTCGATGGAAAAACTTGAAATGTATTACAACTGATGGAGGCAAAAACATGAGTGGGAAAGATAAAGGAGTGGTCGCTCTTGTGTCAAAGGCTGTAGAAAATGACGGCGGCTCAAAACCATTAGTCTTACATTGTATCATTCATCAACAGTCTTTGTGCGGAAAATGTTTGGATATGTCTGACGTTCTGAAACCAGTCATATCAACTGTTAATTTCATCAGATCTTTTGGGCTGAATCACCGACAATTCCGACAATTTATTGCAGAGATTGGAGAAACAGACTCACCTTATCATACTGCCGTACGCTGGCTTAGTTGTGGGAAAGTCCTTCAGCGCTTTTTTGAACTTCGAGCAGTGATCGAAATTTTTTTGAATGAAAAGCACCGCCCTCTTACTGAATTACAAAACAACGCATGGCTATGGAAGTTAGCATTCTATGTTGATTTGACAAAACATGTGAACGAACTGAATTTGAGATTGCAAGGAGAAAACCAGCATCTTCCTGATTTATAAATTATATCAAGTCATTCCGGATGAAATTGATACTGTTTCAATCACAACTACGAAGTAAATGTTTTTCACATTTTAAAACATGTGAAATATTCAGCCACACTACTGAGACTGAGTTTCCTATCGATTTTGCAATCGAAACTTTGAGTGCTTTGAAGATAAATTTTGATACTCGTTTCTCGGACTTTGATGCCATTGCGAATCAAATTAAGATTTTTCAGAATCCTTTTGATGCTGACATTGAAACCCTAGCCCCGGGACTTCAAATGGAAATGATTGATCTTCAGTGCAGTGATATAATAAAGAACAAATATGAAAACTCATCTTTGTTGGAATTTTATAAGAGTCTTCCACTGACACAATTTAATAATTTGCATAAATTTGCTCGTGGGCTGTTTTCCGTTTTTGGTACTACTTATTTGTGTGAGAAAACCTTCTCCAAAATGAAGTACACAAAAAATGTATACAGATCTAAATTAACTGACGAGCATTTTAAATCTCTTTTAATAATTGGTACAAGTAAAATTAGTCCACAACTACAAACTATTGTCGGTGGAAAATCTCAATTACATACATCTCATTAGCATTTCATATGTCATGTTATAAGGTATGTGTTGTTCATTACTTACAATGTATAAAATGTAAGTTGAATTCATTTCAATAATTTGTTAGTTATTATAAGCTGAAGTTAAATTTACTGCATAAATTATACATGTCTTTACTCATTACCATTCTGTGTTTCTTTATCCAACTTATCACAAACATTTTATTTGCTATAAAAAATATTTGTTCTCTAAAACGAGTTTTCAAGTATGTCTCCGCGGGCCGGACAAAATCTGTCTGCGGGCCGGATGTGGCCCTCGGGCCGTAGTTTGGAGACCCCTGCTCTAGATAACGGCCTTCATTCTGTTAAGGAAAAGATATCATAACATTTTGGTCCCTCGAGCCGGATTATAAAAGAGAATCGGCAAATCACTAAAGAAAAGGCCAAAGGATTTAGAGCCAAAGAGGTTGAGGCTAAATAATATAAAGTCAAAGAAGATAAGGCTTCGGAAGGCAAAGTTTAAGAATATCAAGATTAAACAAAGTAGATTGTCGATGTTTGGCGAATATATGAAAATTCGCCTTAGTTTAAATTTGTTAATTGAAATTTTAAGATGGATAAAAAGTTAACTTAAGAACATCAGCAAGTTTAGAATGAAGCGGGCAATGAGAAGTAGAGCCGTTCGAAGAACGACTATTTCCAAGATGATTAAAAAGGTAGAAGCGGAGTTAGATGAAGATACTCCCTCAGAGAGGTTCATAAGAGTTAATTATAGAATAATGGAGGAAAATATGGTGACGATCCAAGATGAAGATAGGTTGATCTGGGAATTGATGCTGGACGATGAGGAGAATGATGACAAGGTACTAGAGGAGGAGAAGGATACAGTGATCCATTTTATTATGAGAAGTGGATAGATCTTGAAACTAAAATAAATCATTTCCTCAACTCTCTGATGAAAAATACCGAAGCCCTCCATGGTGCTAGTTCGGAAAAGGGCTCGCTGCCTGGAACAAGAGTTTGCCGATTGCCCAAATTGGATTTGAAGATCTACGATGGAAGCAGTTTAGAATTCAGGATGAGTGAGAAGCCAATGGTTGTAGAAGTTACCTTGATGAAAGGAGTTGATCCAGCTTCTATTAAGGAAGATGCTGGGATTGTGGTATCATCCGAGCAAATGGTAGAAGAGACATCCACGCAGATTGCCGTTGAAGAAAGTGAAAAGGCTCAGGTTGAGAGAAAGTGTTTTGCTGAAGAAAGTAAAAGGGCTCAAGTTGAGAAAAGGTCTGTTGTAGAAGTTTACGAAAGTCATAGGGCTGAAGTTAAGAAAGAATCCATTGAAGCAGATGAAGAGAAAGGGCTGGATGTGGAACAAGGAATGGATTCAAAGAACACTGAAGAAGTGAAGCTGCTATATGCAGAACAAGGTACTGATTCAAAGATGGCAGAAGGGCTAGATGCAGGACAAGGCGGACTCTCCTTGAAACGGTATTCAGGGAGGAGACCCAGTCTGCTGAAAAGAATCCCTGAAGTGGGGATAAAATTTCGGGAGAATAAGTTCGGAGTTTTGGTGGACATGAGAAGATATTTCCGGATGATCGCCATTAAGGAGAATGATCGGGACTACCTCAGATTTCTTTGGAAGGAAAAAATGAATAACTGATGGTTTTTGGGCGGGAAATAGTTGCAGACGATTTTAATTAAGTGCCCCGTACCTCAAAATCCGGAAGAAAAGGAAATAGTTGAATATGATGATGCAAAGGTTGGAGAAAGTAAAACGCTTTCTAAACAAGGTTGTACTATCCAGATCACCTATGTGAAGAGAGAACCAATAGAAAAAGGTTCAATTGGCAAATATCTTCCAAACAATAAAATGCAACTTGTATCGAAGGAAACTGTTTCTAGAGCTGTAATTACTCCAATATTATATACTCGGCCAGTTCTCCAAAGGGGCAAGTGCCTACTCCAGAGAAAAATCTTTATTTAGGAGACAAGTCTCCAGAAAAGTCTGGTAAAAGTGCTAAACTGGAAAGTGTTGTAATGTGCATGAGTTGTCTGAACAAACTCGCTACGACTTACAAGTTGAACTGAATGTTTATTCAATCTAGCAATCTTCTTATATACAAGATAGAGATAAAAAGGAAATAATTTACATAAGGTTTTTTTTAAAACAATTGACAAATGGAATAATTTTGCATAGTTAACAATAGGTAACAATTATAACACTTAACATAGGTTATTTACATATCACAACATGTTCCCCTCTGCTACAACAATTAAAGAATGTCACGAATCTAGACAACCATCAAAAATCAGATCAGGCAAATCAAAAGGCGGTTGACATGCCTCCCCTCTGCTTAAAAACCAAATCTTTGTGGTTTTCTTAACTCTCTTCCAAACCTTGAAAACCGGGGCCTTCCGGATGGTTCTGGTGCAATCCCAGCGGATGTAGTCGCGCCTTCCCTCTGGTCAATATTGGTCTCTTCACTTGACCGCTGTATCGGGGCTGTGGATGACTCGCCCATCGTTGGACTGTCACACTGCGGATGTTGAGCTTCTGGGGAGGCGGTAATTGGTTCTGAAGACAACTGGCTTTTTTCGTAGCCTCCATCCCTTGGCCTAATAAATTGTTGATTTCTTATCAACCTATTTCCCGATGGTGTCACAACTTCAAAGCTCTGAGGAGAATCAGCCTGCGCTGAAATCTTCACCGGTGTCCATGTCTCCCTTGGATGTATTTGACACCATGCATCCTCTCCTACATTGACCTTGGGATAGCTTTTACTATTTCTGTCATACTGCTCTTTCATTGAGCTCTGTCTTTTTCTTTTGGCATTCTCCATACTTCTCCAATTAGTTTGATAGGGTCTATATAGCGGTGTAATTCTGGGGATCTGACATCGAAGGCTCCTCGATAAACATAGCTGTGCGGGTGACGGTAGGTCATTTTTTGGTGTATTCCTATATGCCAGAATAGCCAGATATGGGTCGGACCCTTCATCTCTACATTTAATTAGTTGATTTTTTATTGTTTGAATGTTTCTCTCGGCCAGACCATTAGATCTATGAAGGTGTGGACTTGAAAATAGCTGTTTTATACCCCATCTTATACAGAAGTCAGTCATAATCTCTGAGCGAAACGGTGGTCCATTGTCGGACATCATGGTTTCCGGAATCCCGAATCGTGCAAATGTTTCTCTCAATTTATTTTTTACATTAATCGCCGTAGGTGGGTCCAATGTAAATACCTCCGGGTAGCCACTATATCTGTCGACCACTAACAAATGGGGCTTTTTCTGAATATAAAATATGTCCAATGATACTGTCTGCCATGGATAATCTGGAACTGGGAAAGGTTTTAACGGCTGCCGTATTTTTGATTTCTGATGTTTTTGACAAATTTCACAATTTTTTACTTTTTCAGCAATGTCGATGGACATTCTCGGCCAAAATAAAGATTCTCGCGCCAAACCCTGAATTGCAGATATCCCTTGGTGCGATTGGTGCAACAAATTAAGCATATTATTCCTTTGTGTCTTCGGAATCACTATGGCCGATCCTATACATAATAGATCATTCCATAAATACAAACGGTGTCTGAAATCGAAAAATACTTTGGCATCTTCATCGACGTCTTTTTTGCATATAGGCCATCCCTCAATCACATAATCGATTACTTTAACCAAAGCAGGATCCTCTCGGGTATCTTTCTGCATCGCTACCAGTTTTTCGTCCGAGATATTAACACGTACCATCTTGACCATTCTTTTGTCTTCAAGAAAAGGCGTTGGTAGTTCGTCCATGGGGTGAGTATCCCTGGATAGGGTATCAGCCACAATCAAGTATTTTCCTGGTTTGTACTGCAATTTGAAGTCAAATGCTATAAGCTTCATTACTAATCTTTGTAGACGCGGAGATATATCACTCAGCGGTTTTTTGACTAGAGGCAATAAAGGCTGGTGATCCGTCTGGACAACGAAAGTGTGTCCTGACAATAGATATTCGAACTTTTTGCATCCATAATAAACACTCAGTAACTCCTTCTCAATCTGAGAGTACTGTTTCTGCGAGTCGCTAAATGACGCGGATGCGAATGCTAGAGGTCGATCTTCCTGTAGCAGAGCAGCTCCCATTGCATCTTTGCTGGCATCACACTGCAAAATCAGCATCTTGCTTTTGTCAAAATGTGCCAACGAAGGAGCATTCCTCACGCATTCCTTAATATGATCGAATTCCCCATCCTGTTTAGGCCCCCAATGCCAGACAACATTCTTTCTTAATATTCCTCTTATATTGGATGTGGACGCAGCTAAATTTGGAATGAATTTTCCTAAGTAATTATAAAGACCCATGATTCTTTGCAGCGACTTTTTATCCTCTGGCCTTTTAAAGGTAATTAATTTATCAATCTTATTTGGCTCTGGATCAATTCCATTTTGTGATATCACATGGCCCAAGAAACGAACTTTCGTTAGACATATTTGAGCCTTTGTTAAATCAAATTTGATATTTTTTCTTTTGCTTTTTCTAGAATTCCCTTTAATTTTTTATTGTGCTCTTGAATGGTATCCGCATATATCAGCAAATCGTCTACATATGTAATATTTTGAAAGCTATCCCTAAAGATAATCGTCATTTTCTCAACAAAAATTTGTGCCGATATTTTTAAACCAAATGGCAATCGGTTATATCTGAATTTGCCAAATGGCGTGGTCATCACCAACAGATCTCTGCATTCCTTTGCAACCGGAATATGCCAATAGGCTGATTTCACGTCTAACACGGTATAATACTTAGCTTTGGGTATCTCGTGCAATAGTTCAGCTGGAGCCGGAGTCTGGAAATGTCTTCCCACAAGGGCCTCATTTAATTTCCGAGGATCCAGGCATATTCTGATTTGACCAGATTTTTTTTTTACAACGACCATAGGATGAGACCACTCTGTTTTATGATATATTTTTGTTACGATTCCTTGCTTCACCATCTTTTCCAATTCAGACTGAACTTCGGCTCCGAGGCTTGTTGGGATGCGCCTGGGAGGGACTTGCACAGGAGAATATTCAGGCTTTGTGTAAATCTTACATTCCGAGTTGATTAATCCTACTCCTTGAAATACTTCGTGGTATTGTTCGAGGATTTTTTTAGTTTCAGAACACAATTTCATTTCATCCGTGTTTATATGATTAATTCGCCTCAATATTTCAAGCTTCTCGCACGTATCGCCCGTGATAAGTGTCTGTGCTTCTACATCGGCTACGATAAATTCAAACATTCCTTTCTTTTCACCATATTGTCATAGCACATTGCATTTGCCGACGATAGGCAATTCTGTATTTCCATATGCGAACGCCTTTAATGACGTGGGTCTGATTTCTGGTCTTGATGGCCATTGGTTTATTACTTTATGAGGAAGCACATTTATCTGTGCGCCAGTGTCCAAATGTACCGTGGTCTTCTTGCCATTAATTATTATTACCGCGGACCACTTGTCCGACCGAACAGTCTTTACAGCAACTTCATTTAGATTTATCTCGTCACAGGATTCTTCAGCTTCACTTTCCGCTAAGAGATTTCTTATACGTTTTGTTCGGCAAACTACTGAGAAATGATTGGTTTTTCCGCATGCATTACATTTCTTCCCATATGCTGGACACTTTCCATACTTGTGTCGTTGTCCACACCACTTACATGGTTCTATTATTCTTTCTCTTCTCGGGTTTATACCGCTTGGTCCTGCTTCTGCATTTTCCATTCGAATTGTATCGTTCACCCAATTACGTTTTTCAATTTTTTCAATCATTTTTTGCTCATTCAACGATGCTACTTGTGAACATGTTGACTCGGAGATCACAGCTATCGAAATTGCCCTTGGTAGTGTCAACTGTGGATCTTCTAAGAATTTTCTTTTCACTTCTCGGTCAAGTATTCCAATTATAAGGCGATCCCTTATGAGAGATTCTGTTAAATTCTCGAATTCACATTCTTGTGCCAGATGCTTTAATTCTGTGACAAATTCCATGATTCCCTGCCTTTCCTTTTGTACACAGGTAAAAAATGCATTTCTCCTTTGAATCGTATTTTTGAAGGGATTAAAATGGTTCGTAAGCATATCAAGCATTTCCTTTACATTTGGGTAGCTATCATTTTCACTTATGTGAAATGTTTTGTATATCATCACTGTTTTCTCAACAGCAATATGCTTCAAGATTGCTCGCTGACGCACCAGCGGCATGCTTTCTAAATTTACCGCTATTGCAAAAATTTCAAACGACTCTCTCCAGGTTTCCTATTTTTCTCGTTGCTGTACGGGACAAATTCCGCCGGCGGCTTGATTCCTTCCATTCTACTCAATGTTGAATTAATCTGTTTTAATTCGATACTTTTGTCGACTGCGCCATGTTGTAATGTGCATGAGTTGTCTGAACAAACTCGCTACGACTTACAAGTTGAACTGAATGTTTATTCAATCTAGCAATCTTCTTATATACAAGATAGAGATAAAAAGGAAATAATTTACATAAGTTTTTTTAAAACAATTGACAAATGGAATAATTTTTCATAGTTAACAATAGGTAACAATTATAACACTTAACATAGGTTATTTACATATCACAACAGAAAGGATTGCGAATCCGGTAGATTATAGGAATATTATATTGAGTGGTTTGAGATCTCTAAAGAAGATTTCAGAATCCTATGACTGCTCTAAGCCTGCAGACGATACCTCTGGGCCTTCAAACGATACCTCTGAGCCCTCGGACGATACCTCTGGGCCTTCAGACGATACCTCTAAACCTGCAGACGATGCCTCAGCATCAGATCCTGATTCTTTAAAAGGTAAAGCTCAAGGTTCTCAAGAGGTTCCAGAAATTGCAGTGGAAAGTCTGACGAAAATTCTGCAATTGAAGATTCTTAACCTTCAGAGCCTCTTGAAGTGGAGGGTTCTGAGGTGGGGGCTTCAAGCGATGTAGAGGTAAGAGCTCAAACAAAGAGCCCTAAAGCCACATCTTTGAAAAAAAATACCTTGCATGAAGAAAGAAGAATACAGCATAGACTTGGAAGAGGAAGACACTAGAAGAAACGAACCCTTTCCAGCCTCAATCACCTTCAAAGCCCTAGAACCCACAGATTCTAAAGAAATTGATCAGATCATTGTGATGCTACCGAGAAACAAAGTTACAAATGTTAGATTTTACTATAGGCCTTAAATACCTATTTCGAAAAGAATTGTTTAAAGTAATCGTTTGATATTTGAAAAGAACATTGCGCACAAAAGATTACATTTGAACAATCCAAGGTTATAAGGACATTGGGTTTGGGATGGATACAAAGTGAAGATTGTTTCTTATATGACGTTCAGTCGTTGGAAAAGACATCGGCGACTACCACGAGCGAAATGCTTTCCTTCATCGCCAAGTTAGAAGATCCCTTAAGATGGTTGGCACCTGTCTTTGTAACAGGAAAAATAATGGTTCAAAGGTTGTGGATAACAGAATTACATTGGGATGATCCGATGGATGAATCATTGATTGAAACATGGACTAATATTAGAAAGGAATTGAATTTCACAGGAATTTTGAGAATACCCCGATGGTTGGGTCTCGGAAGGAATACCCAGGGAGTAAAATTGCATGGATTCGGTGATGCCTCTGAAGACGCCTATGCGGCAGCTGTTTACATAAGAATTCCCACTGATGATGGTGTCAGTGACTGTTGGCATCAAAGACTAAGTTGGCTCCCATGCGGAAGATGTCAATTCCACGCTTAGAATTGTGCACAACTCTTCTGCTGACCAGACTAGTGAAATATATGATGGAAGAATTGAATATCAAACTGGAGAGTGCTACCTGTTGGTCCGATTCTACCATAGTCTTGAGTTGGCTAAGAACTATGTCTAGAAATCTCCCCACTTTCATCGGCAGTCGTGTCGCGGAGATTCAGAGTTGTCCACAAGTCAGGGAGTGGCGCAATGTTCCTACAGGAGATAATCCAGCGGATATTGCCTCGCGAGGAATTCTGGGGTCCGAGCTGAAATAGTCTTCCATCTGGTGGACAGGACCTACCTGGTTATCAGCGGAATCAACAGAAAGGCCTAGAATGCCTCCTGTGTTTGAGCACCAAGGTCAAATTGAGCTCCTGAGTGTTCATGCGCCATCAGTGAAACACCTTTCTTGGTGGCTATCGGAGAGATGAGCTCAACCTTTAATGGATATATCCGAAAAGGTGGCCTGGATATTGCGTTATTGCCATAACTGCCGCTACAGTGCGGAGCGATATCAGTCGCACTTAAACCCAGCCGAACTGAGAAATGCTCATAGGAGAATACTTCAAGCAATTCAGTGCCAGCATTGCAGGGAAAAAAATAAGAAGTTTGACCACTTTGGGATCAGTGAAGCGCACGGGCAAGATTTATGGTTTAACACCGATCCTCGACGATCAAGGAATCCTTAGAGTCGGCGGTAGATTAAGATGGGCTCCATCTATGACATATGAACAAAACCATCCTGCGCTATTGCCTTCATCAGGAAAGGTGGCTCAGATGATTGTTCAAGCGGTTCATATGCGGACTTTGCGCGGAAGTGTGCACCTGATGCTGTCCACATTGAGACAGAAGTATTGGATACTGAAAGTAAAAGATCAGGTGAAGAGATGCATTCGAGAGTGCGTGACATGTTGTCGATACAATCGCGTCACTCAAGGCCAGCTAATGAGCGATTTACCCAAGGAGAGATTAACACCGGGTAAAACCTTTTCAATCAGTGGTGTAGATCATGCTGGACCTGTGAACCTTCGATTGTCCAAGGGTAGAGGCCGAAAGACTGAAAAGGGCTACATCTGTCTATTTGTGTGCTTTGTGACCCGAGCAGTACATCTTGATTTGGTCACCGATGCCTCTACACCCACCTTCATGTCGGCCTTTAAGCCATTTGTAGCGCGAAGAGGACATTGCACTCGGCTATATAATGATCAAGGGGTAGTAACTCCCGCCCATTTCTTGCTTGCTGAGCCATCCTCTTGTGTCCCGGAAGATGACCTATTATTTATAAAGAATCATCTCCTAACAAGATGGCAGTTGGTTCAGAGGGTCATGCAACATCTGTGGAAAATATGGTCAAAGGAATACTTGAATGGCTTGCAACAGCGCAATAAGTGGAAGACCATCTCTCCCAATGTCGACATCAATACGTTAGTATTGATAAAAGAGGAAAGAATGCCCCCTGCAAGGTGGCTTATGGGCAGAGTGGTGGAGACACATCCTGGAAAGGACGGCCTGGTGCGGGTTGTTTCGGTGCGGACATCGGTTGGAGTGCTCCGAAGACCCTTGGTGAAGCTGGTGCTGCTTCCGGTGGCCCCTCTGGAACTTGATGTGACCCATCAACTCGGGGAGGAATATTAGAGTTTAATTTTATTATTACTCTGTGTAAATGTTTTATTATATTTGACCAGGAGTGCCTGGTCACGTGTGTGTTTTTGATTGTATATATAGTGTGCTTGGAAATAAAATGTGTGTGAATATTATTGGTGCCTTTATTCTCTTCTTGGCAGAGGCGTTGGAAACACTATAAGGGTGTCACTTGGATAACATCAAAACTTACAGTCCTCTAGATAACGGCCTTCATTCTGTTAAGGAAAAGATATCTTAACACACCATGTAGACCAGTAAGAACTCTTCTATCTCCATCTTTTGCTCCTAGCTCAACTTTTATCTGTTCACGGAACTTTCCTAGTGCAAATGTGTCTTCGTTTTTTGTGTATGGACATTCCCAAGCATTCCACTTTGCCTCGACCACGACTGCCTTTACTCTGTAAAAACTGTTAAAGGTCTTCCAAGGTGCAGAGAGGTACTGGAAAACTCCCCATCCTGACTGTTCCTCTCGGTCAACACAGTATAGCGAGAGTAGACAGGGACTCACACCATAGTTTAAGTCGACTGGATATCTCACCACAGTTTTAGTCGACAGTATTCTACAAGAGGCTACGAGGACTTATCACATTTATAGTCGACAGGATCTCATCAAATTTTTAGTCGACAGGATTCTACAAGAGGCTACCAGATCGCACCACATATATGTACGATTCAATTAAAGGAATTTATATACAAAATTAAAATACATAATTTTATTTGCAATTAAATAGTTTATTTTTTCAAAATGACATACAATTAATAAATTCCAAAAAATTTGACATTTAATTTTACAATCCAGAAAATTTAATGGGATTTCTGTGGTTGTTTATTGGATGACAAAAAATAAATATTTGGTTCAATTGACGTGATACGTAATTTAAGTTGATCTTCCAAATGAACATCACTTATTTGACTTCTTAGGCGGGTATAATTTGAGTCATGTATAATAATGTTGCCTCGCAGCACTATGTACTTCCAAAACATGAAAGAATTATTCGTGCGTGTTGTCTTAGACGAGGATAAATAACTGAAGTCTTCCATATTTCAATAGGATCTTTTTTTGAATCGAATTGTGATTTAAAGATATTATATTCTCCTATCTCAAATAATTCCATTTGATATTCTTTGGGCGCTACGTCGATATCAACAAGTTGTGGTTCGAAAGTTAATTTAAGTGTGAGAACATGTTTTTCAAAATCTGAGAACCTTTTATTATATTCTTCAATTAATATATCCAGAACAGAAACATACTCATCCAAATTTTGAGGGGAATAATTTTGCTCCATCATAATTTCCGATAACTGTGGGAAAGGTTCTTTAGAAATTTCTAATCGGCCTAGTAGAGATATAAAGAATATAAGTTTTTTTTCGAAAAGCTTGCATTTTTTGCCACATTTCGTATATATATTTAGTTTTTCCCTGCAAGTTTAAATTCAATTCATTTTGATTCATTGTCATGTCACATAAAAAGACAGCATTTCTACAAAATCTTTTATCTGATAAATCGCAATATTTATTTTGTTCTTCAAAATATATAATTATTTGTTGACGCAGGGTGAATACTTTTAGCAAAACTTGTCCTCTTGATAACCAACGTATTTTGCTATGATATAGTAAGTCTCCATTGAATGTGTCATTATCTGACATTATTATATCTCGAAATTGACTATGACGCATTGAATATGATCGAATAGAATTTACAATACAAATAATATTTTCTAAAGTATCGTTCAAACTAGCCGACTTAGCACATAGGTTTTGTTGGTGCAAAATACAACGAAAAGAAATCGAGTTTTCTAAATTAGCATATTCTTTTTTTAATAACGAAATGAAACCTTCTTGCTTTCCTACCATGGCTGGTGCACGATCGGTACACACACTTACTAAATTATTTATATTTAACCCTGCTTCGCAAATTTTCACTTTGAATTCTCCAAGATGTCTATTACTTGTGTCCTGCCTGAAAGTGTTCCTAATGCAAGCAACTCTTCAAAACATTGAAAATCCTCAGTAAAAGCTCGAATAAAAAATAGAACCTGTGCTGAATCGGTATTGTCTGTGGATTCATCCAATGCTATGGAGAAATATATATTTTCTTCTTTAATAATCTTGTTGTTGTTTGCAGAACTGTTGTTTTATATTTGTAGCTAATTCGTGTTGTCGTTCGGTGATGGTTCCTCTTGAAAGAGGTAATTGTTTGTATTTATCTACTTTTTCTGGATATAAGCATTTGACCACTTCCACAATACATTCTTTTATCATTTTAACGTCGCTAAATGGTTTCCCCGTTTTGCAAGAATGCACGCTACTTTGTATGTTGCTTCCGTGGCATTATTATTTTGTTTAAAGAACTTATTGAAAGTTTGTTGCCGGTAAAGCTTTTCATTTTTAAATTGTTGTAATATAGTTTAACGTGCTTCTCCTTCAAAATTTGCATATTTATGATTCGAATGAGTAATGTAATGTTGATTAGCATTATATTTTTCAATTGTAGTTATAACTGTACTACATAACAAACAAACCATTTTATATTTGGAACTAATTATGAAGTATTACAATTCCCATTCTTCATTAAATAATCGATTCTCGTCCTTTAGAGCCCTTTTTGGTTTTTTAGACATGATTCTAAAATTGAAAGATATATGAAAATTTATACATAAAAAGACCATGCCGTACATAAAATTGTATTTTGAAAATACAGGAGAAATGGACTGAAATAAAAATCCACATTTTCTTTACATAAGTTCACTTTCACAGAAAATTAATTGTATTAATAATTGTTCAACTGATTAAAAAATATTTAAATTATGCAATGATTATTAAAATGTAAAATTAATTTACCCGTATTTTACTACAATACAATAGAAAACATTGTTCGATGTTTGTAATATGTATTATCTTACAACTTACCTTATTCGAAAAATAAACAACCATTTAGTAAAGTTGATACAGTTACACACCGGCAATTAGGTGGCCTCGACGTTACTTGGACTTTACGTTTAGTTTTAGTACTAGTGTTGACCGCAAATCGGCGCTGCCGATATATTGGTATAGTTATGTACTTCAATTTTTGCACGACACTTGAATTTCTTTTAGAAATTTAAATACTTACATTTACTATATTATATATATATATATATAAATGAATGTATGTTTGTGTGTGTGTGTCTGTCCTTTATGCCTGACCAAACCTCTCATTGGAACGCCATGAATCTTTGGGAAGTTATTTAGTATAGTACTGGAAAATTTCTGAAAAATAATTTCTTGAATATCATGAATATCCTTAAAGTTATTTGCAGATTTGTTGATTTAACTCGCAAGCAGCGCCACCATTGCGACGATGATAACAAGTTCTTTTATCTATAAGTTTTATGATCACTAAGTTTATTATCTTAAAGATTATTTATCAAAAGTAAGATTATCTATCTATTAGTTGCGCACAAGTTAAAGTTAATTATCGAGTATTTTTCAAGGGTCCGGGAAAAATGTTCACTAGATAAAACGATGATTTTGTAATGTAGAAAATTAGGAAAGACAAAATTCAGGATGACACGGCAATTTATTTGAGACAAGAATAATGATACAATTCCAAGGCAAGATACTATTCCTAAAATTCCAATTACCGAAGGAACCAATTAATATTGATTTTATTCAACTTATCGAGTATTTTTCAAGACCGGGAAAAATTGTTCACTTTATCGAGAGATTCAAATTTAAGAGTTTCAAATTATCAAAATCTATCTATTATATTTTTTATAAGTTTATAGAGAATTGTTTTAACAAATGTTCGTTAGACAAACCTTTACTCGGGTAAAACCCGAGCGAAGCCGGGTACATCCGCTAGTATATTATATTTATATGTATATATATAAATATTATATATATTATACAATGCATGACATTCGTATTAGATATTTTCAATGAAATAATGAAAGTAATTGAAAACTGCGAAACAAAAATTATAATTTTTAATTTATGAAAAGGCCACAACTTGGGCAAGAAAAGGACGCATGCGGCTTTAAGGACGCATGCGGCCTTAAGGCCGCACGTTCGCCACCCCTGCCATAACCCAACACAAATAGCTGCAAAATATTGGTCAATAATATAATACATGGAAGCTTATATAACACATGAGATAACTGCCTTTTCTCTTGTATTAGGTCACAATACTTGCTCAATGTGGCACCCTTCATTCTCAAACACCGCCTGCAGACGATAGATGACAGATTGGACAGCATTAAATAAAATATCTGTTGATATTGATGAAATGTGCCGTCTGGTAGAAGCCTTCAATATGGTCAATGTGGTAGGCCGGCATCGATTTACACGCGCCTCAATGTACTTCCCCAGCCGAATTTATTCAAAGAAATATAGCCAAATAATTAAAGAAGAAGTGAACCCACACCGTTCTTTAACTCTGAGCTGATGAAGTGGCATTTCTGTAAAGATCCTAGGGTTTTCTGTTGCCCAAATGCGGCTGTTTTGAGTGTAAACTTCTCCGTTTAGAGAAAGTGAGCTTCATCTGTCCACAGAACATTGAACCGCCAGTTTTCATCAATGTCAATTTGCCGGAAAACCTATGCAGCGAATTCTGGACGCTTTTCAAAATCTCCGAGTTTCAGATCATTAAATCTTTGATTTTTGATACGGGTATTTTTAAGAAAATTTCTTAGTGCTCTCTATGTTAATTTGGGTTGAGTTAAAAAAGATAACCTTTTTATATCATTATTTTATTTAAGATCCAATTTAAAACAGGAAAGAACGAAAAAATATTATAAACTTATTGTTTACAATTTACAGAGTTGTCAAATCATATTTGGTTATTTATATATATATATTCACAATTATGTTATGATGTACTAGAGCGCCATCTGTTATCAAATTATAAAACTATTTTAGAGGCGTAATATTCTTTTTAAAATAAAACAATTTCCACTGTCCTTACTGCGATGGAAAAATTAAAGGGAGGGCCTGGCTCATCAGTGGTGAACCCTCCCAGGGAGGGTTTTTTTTCCATTTTTCCATCGCAGTAAGGACAGTGGAAATTGTTTTATTTTAAAAAGAATATTACGCCTCTAAAATAGTTTTATAATTTGATATTCACAATTGCCCCCCGTAAATGACACAAAATGATGATTGATTATCAAATTATATACATATTTCAAATAACTAAGAATATTGCGTCTAACTAGAGATTTTCAAAACAGTTTCAATAGCCTCCGAAAGATGGCGGGACAAGTCCAGGGAATGTTGCAGCTAATTAAATCAACAGCCATTTTATTTTTTACAAAATTAAATATATGAGAAATATATATATATTATATTTAAAACAAGAAAGATAAGATTTCTGCTGTTTTGGATCATATTGATGATCATGCTATGGTGGTGCAGTCGTGGCATAAATATTGAAAGAATAATAATAAAAACAGTTTTGATCGGAGAGATTGCTTTAATTGAGTTTTAGGATAAACATAATTCGGTAAAAGTACTGTCTGGCTTAAGGCGTAAGAATAAATAAAACAAAATATTATTTACATAATTACAAAGTTTTGGGTCGGCCAACCGAGGAAGAGAGAAAATATGGTTTTACGGGCTACTAACCAAAAGTTATGATTTTTAAGCCCAAGCGCGATGTCAGGTGGCAAGGGACCCTAGGATCTGGCTGCAGGAGAAGTATCGCAGGGGTAGTGGAAACGTTGGGCAGGCAGGGGAACAGCGCTAGTAGAAGTGGCAGATGGAATTGGAGGCAGAAGGTCCTTGAAGCCTAGAACTTGAGGGTCCTAGACTTCAGGATGGGGCAGCTTGAGGCTCTCGCCTCGTGCTTGTCAGGAAAGCCCTTGGAGCAGCAGTTGGCACATTTGGAGGTGCGCTGGTCAGCAATGGATGGGCAGGCGCAGACTTCATGGCCGTCTTGACCGCAGTGGTAGCACTTAGGAGCTCTGGAGCATTGGGCAGAGTTGTGGCCGAAGCCACAACAGCGGAAGCAGACGCGGGCGCGGATGGACTCCTCGAAGTTGAGGATTACTCCATCAACCACGATTCTACCGCGAACGCCCAGGGCTCTAAAGGTCTTGAGGTCCAACTCGATGAAGGCGGTGCAGGTCCCGCTTCTGGGTGCTGAACGGTGCGCCACGCGCACCACCTTGTACCCAGGAAGTTTTCTAACAGCAGCGGTTTCCAGGAAGTTCTCCTCAATTGTGGAGTTGGATGTCTCCTCATCCACTTTGAAGAGGCAGATCCGTGGCAGGATCTCCTTCTGCTGGCGGACCGTCATTCCATTCAACTTGCTGGCCAGGGAGGTTGTCACCTCAGGGATGGTGTCAGGATTACTGGAGTGGAGGACCAGCTTCCCCTTGGTGTGCAGGGAGGCCCAAACGCCTTGGGGGAGAGTGTGGGCAGCGCGGACAGCTCTTAGCATCTCCCTTGGGTCAGCCTTTGGGTCATCAGAGATGACCACTGTGTGGGCCGCCGATTTTTTTCCATGGAGGATCACTTGGGCGGCCGCAGGCTTGGATACGCGGGAAGGCGCAGGTTTTGAAGGACCATTCCGGTTTGTCCTCTTTGCAGGCGGGTTGGGAGCCTCAGACTGCTTCCTTTTGGTTGGAGCAGGAGCAGGCAAGGTGGAAGCAGGCTTCTTGGCAGGGAGAGCAGCAGGAGCAGGAGTGGCGGGCTTGATTGGGTCAGTCTGGGAGCTGGTTTCCTTGCAGGAAGGAGCAGGGCAGGTTTGAGTGCCGCGGCAAGCAGTCTTGGGCTTGTTGGCCTCCTCAATTTCGTCCAACTCTGCGAAGGACTCGAGGGTGTCAGTGAGGTTCTCTACTTCGGTAGCGAGGGCCTTGATCATTTCAGTCCGCGAGGCGATGTAGCGGATCAGGTCCTCATGCAGGGATTTCAGGGCAGGATGGCCAATGGAGCTCAGGATGCTGCAGTTGCGTGAGATCACCATCTCATCTTCCCGGGGAAGAACAACAATGAGTATTTATAGAGAAAGCGCGACCTCTGGCGGTCGATTCAAACAGAGTATTTATATCTATGAAATAATATATATATATTTTTTTAAATAAAATATTTTAATATAACATTTTAAATAATATCTTAATATAACATATATATGTGATGATTTAAGACCATGGAATTGTTGTAAATAGTCTAGATATATACTACCACATGTTCCACCCCATGACTGTATATAACTTCTTGTGTACTGCACATAGAAAGCCTCAACTAACATCAATCTGTACCGCGTAAGAATCTAATAAAGTATCGCAACTGTACAGATAGAAGGAATGGAGACTAACAGGAGAAAATTAAGGTTAAAACTAATCAGGCTTAGGACAGAAGTCGAAGCAAGGCCTAGCAAAAGAGGCTTAAAACTAGCCCAACTATAAATAATTTACAAGACAATATTTCCTGGGCAAGACCGGACGTATCTTGTGACCGCGGAAACCATAAAAGTCGAGTAACGCCCCGTATTTCCGGAACAAGACCGGACGTATCTTCCGTCAAAGGCAGTAGCAAAGACCAATCAGAAGACATCACCTAAATAGGTCAACCAATAGAAAAAGGCCATGTGACACCTTTCGATCAATGGGAAAGAAGACAGGTCTTGGTGTTAAATCGAGAACCTAGAATAGGCAGTCTTCGCTTGGATTCCAACGGTAACACTTGCTCTTAAGATCTCTCTCTCCCCTCATCCCATTCCTTCTTGACGTCAGACGCTTTTAGTGGAATCTCTGTTTGTTTATTTCACCTTTGGCCCAGCTGTGTCGCCTTCCACCACGACTGCACGGTAGAGTTGACATCGAGGTTCGTCTAGCATCAGGTAACACTGGTCCCAGGGGTCCCAAGATATCACAGACTCCCCTGTAACGAAGAGTCGACAGGATAGTGGACGCCAAGGTACAAGTAAGCAAATAGACCACTGTCTGTACAGAAAGATGGAACAGGGAAGAGAGGAGAATCCCAAGGAACCAATGGAGTCCGATCCCGACTCCGAAAGTGGCGGAAGCCCCACTTTTCCGAAGAAAGAAAACACTCTCGGTAGGACGCAGGAAGTTCCCCCCGGCCAGGAAGACGTCACACCCCCGCCGCCGGTGTCAGATGTCCTGGGGAGGTTGACCAGGACGCTACCTCAGCTTTCTGCCGTGACCGGACATCGCGAGAGGTGGAATCGCTACGATGGTTCGTACGAGGCGCAGAGCTACTTCACCAACTACGACGCCCAAGCAGATCGGGCCCAACTACAATACTCTACAAGATTGAGAAAGCCACCAAACCTCCTGCAAGCGCCCCTCCGAGTTACCAACACGCGAGCGTATGTTACCTGCTCCCCCGACCATCTCTAAACCACGAGCCCAGCGAAGACAATGAACTCCGACTGTCCCAAAGACCCTCCAACCATGGCACAAGACCAGGACTGTCCCGACATACAAGACAACACAACAGTAGGTTCCTCCTTCTATAATTTTTGTTGAACTATTGCTCGTTCGAGCTGAACTGTCCAATAATGTAAACCTACTCTACTACTTGATAAAAGAGCATCTATCGATATAATTAGGCAGAATACTTTTAAAATAATAGAAATCAATTTGCAAAAGAAAATACCTGTTCACCCATTTAACTTAACTATTAATGCCTTAGCTAACAATATTGTCACCATAGATTATATCTTTTTGATCTTAAAAATAAGTAACATAACGCAGAATCTAAAATTCCACATATAATCGATACACCATTGCCTTTTGTCATTTTATTCCTTAATTCCATAAAAAGATTTCTACTAATTATAAACTGTTCTCAGCTACTCCTGTATCAAGATAATGTACTTCTACCAACTACCTTGTACCAATTCACTTCTTGCAAGCAACACGTGTCCCATGGACAGGCTAATACAACTGTCCCGTTTACTAAAATTTTTCCCTCCTGGAACAGGTTGCTCACACGTGGTGAACTCCAACATTCTTATTTAATCTTATTGTAATGTTCCTAATCCCATTTTCAACGCCCCTATGTCCTTTTCTTTCATATCTTTGGACAGAAGTAACTTAAATCACAGCCTTCCAAAACTATTCCAATCGTTAAATTCCCACATAACTACACTCCCTCGTACCTTCCTTTTACACGCATAGTTAAATATCGACAAATCTCTCTCAACAAAATATACAACACCCTCTCACATCACTTTTTCTAATTAACAAATTTTTAATGCGCGACTTCACACCCAAATCTAATTTCGAGCCACACAAGCTTTATTACGTCGCCCTACTAAACACACACACAAAAAAAATCACATTAAACGTGTCATATCCACTAACAATATAAAAATTATCGATATGTTCGTACAACCAACAACCATGACTCTAGTAAATTTGTTATTCTTAGTGTAACAGGTTAGATTTTGTACAAAACAGAGACTTCACGCGACACCTTTTCATTTACAATTTTTTCGCTTCGTGTCACAGCGCCACACCACTAAACTCTTTCAATTTTCAGGCCAAAGACGCCTTCACCACGCCTGTGACACATTTATTTAACCACACATTGTTCACGTCGATAGTCGCAATTTCACTCAATTCTAACCTGATATCATTGAATAACATTTTTACTAAGTCCGCCAAAAGCCATTCGATTTAATATCAACAGATACAATATCCGGATTTTCGAAATACAAACACAAATCGAACAAATGCTTGAACACACAGGATCATTACAACCTCTGTATCTCCCTATGTCAGTCCCATAACGCTTGTCACCAAACGTGACAAATCAAAACGCTTTTGTGTTTACAATTTTAGAAATAATATCTCCGAACATAGTTCGAATTAACTTCCAATAAGTTGAAAGAAAGCAAGCAACCTCGCAAAAGGCCTCCCTGACCTACATCCGGAATCGCATTAAAAATAGCTTCGCTCCCCCTCGCCCCCCCGAGCAAACAAACAGCCGACATCTTGTTACATCCGTCGCCACCCCGTGTTATCTAATGAACTTTCGCCACCTATTAAATTAAATATTAGTGCGTGCCAAAGACAACACTTTACCTACAAAAATCACACACACCCACATAAGTTTAAAAAAACGACAACATTAGGACTCAGTGAGTTTCACAGTTAGAAACAATGTGATCCACGAGTCGCACCAAACTTAAAACAAATTCGATAAGTTAGAAAAACTTAGGCCAACAAGACCAAAGATATCAATCGAGGACAATTTAAAGCTCTTTCTACCCATCCTAAAAAAACAGGAACATTCATTTGGCCTACAACTTTACATTCTTTCCCAATATATAATTTCTATTTATAATCTTACTTGCTCTTCTTTCTCGATGAACATTTTTTTTTTCATTTTAATATCTTGTATATAATCATTATATAGCTCTTATATTTTATTTACCTCACCAATCAGTTTAGATTAGTGTCATTTTATTTTATTTTTCTTTACCAAAACTTATTTACTTTTGCTTTATGACTCTATTCTATAATCAACTTTATATTTAATCTTTCGTATCTAATAATCTCAAGTTTATATTTCATGTTTATATCACTAATTTGCATTTATCATTTTATATTTTTTCTCACTTTATAAATTAGATATTATTTACATTGTTTCACCTTCCGCTACCATGTCAATGCTATCGAGTATATTATTGCTCATTATTTTTTTTTTCATTTAATATTTTCACTTTCTATTACCCCTTATATACTGCTGTAGTGTGTAAATCTTTGTATCATATCATCACTATTTTTATTTTTTTTTAGGATTACTTTGCATTTAACTTCGCAATTCTATTTTCGATTTTTCAAATCCTTTAACGCTATATGCAAAGCCTTAATTTCGCAATTTCATATCTCAATGATATATTCTTTTATAATCAAACTAAAAATCATGATCTAAAAACAGGGCAATCTTCAATAACCTCTTAAACAACCACTTTAAAGGTTACTTCTTAATAAATACTAACCCTTTTCCGCAGGAACTTTTAACTCTTTCGCAGGCTAGACTTGACCTACTTTGATTTCGTAATTAACAATCTTGACACACCGTCCCCCAGATTTACCTATCCCTACTTCTGGCTTGGATACGTGCAAATTGTATTTTTTTTATATATTCCAGGGCACTCTCATGCCACACGCTGGCACATCTTTTTTTTATTTTACTCTTTTTCTCGCTAAGCCCCTGACGACTCTAATTAAAACTTTGATTTCTGGTCACTGATCTTCGCCCTCTTTATCCTGCATGCGTACGTCTTAACGACTAATTACTAAAACCCATAACAATCACCCTTATCTTACTATTCGATTGTGGTACTGTAACTTTATTCGGTCCTTAAATTTACATGTGAAACATGGCCTAGGTTTTCCGCGCCGTGCACATTAAATGGTTTGGGACTTGAGTCAAAGTGACATTGCCGCAACCAAGTAATAACTAACCCCTCAACCCTTTCTAACGCCCATCACGAAGAGATCATGATTTTCCCATCCTATCATTTATATTTTTACCTATCATCATTATATGTTCTCTATTAAATATTTTATTCATATTTTTATTTTTACTTGTATGTTTAATATTAGTTGTTTATGCTTTATTATCTCTTATGGATATACAGAAATCAACCCCATGTTATATACCGACTCACTTTAATTAATTTTTAAAAAAATTACTTCCTTAATAACAGTCTTCCTATTCCGCTCTCTTAAATCCCTCCATATGAACCCTCTCACATCCGGGGCCATCTGTGATGATTTAAGACCATGGAATTGTTGTAAATAGTCTAGATATATACTACCACATGTTCCACCCCATGACTGTATATAACTTCTTGTGTACTGCACATAGAAAGCCTCAACTAACATCAATCTGTACCGCGTAAGAATCTAATAAAGTATCGCAACTGTACAGATAGAAGGAATGGAGACTAACAGGAGAAAATTAAGGTTAAAACTAATCAGGCTTAGGACAGAAGTCGAAGCAAGGCCTAGCAAAAGAGGCTTAAAACTAGCCCAACTATAAATAATTTACAAGACAATATTTCCTGGGCAAGACCGGACGTATCTTGTGACCGCGGAAACCATAAAAGTCGAGTAACGCCCCGTATTTCCGGAACAAGACCGGACGTATCTTCCGTCAAAGGCAGTAGCAAAGACCAATCAGAAGACATCACCTAAATAGGTCAACCAATAGAAAAAGGCCATGTGACACCTTTCGATCAATGGGAAAGAAGACAGGTCTTGGTGTTAAATCGAGAACCTAGAATAGGCAGTCTTCGCTTGGATTCCAACGGTAACACTTGCTCTTAAGATCTCTCTCTCCCCTCATCCCATTCCTTCTTGACGTCAGACGCTTTTAGTGGAATCTCTGTTTGTTTATTTCACCTTTGGCCCAGCTGTGTCGCCTTCCACCACGACTGCACGGTAGAGTTGACATCGAGGTTCGTCTAGCATCAGGTAACACTGGTCCCAGAGGTCCCAAGATATCACATATATATAACATTACATATTTATATTAGTCCCTTTGAATTATAACAACAATATGGCAATATTATCACACAAATTGTACTGTTTAAATATATATCTAGACATTAAACATTTCTAAGCTAAAAACACATTTCAAAGTTCAGTCAAAATCAAAATCCCAGACATTCTAGATCATCAGACAACTTATTTTTAGTTAAAGCTTTAGTTAAAAAATCATAAAGATTATTTTCAGCCACTGACTTGCAGGTCGATGGGCTTCCACTCCGATATTTTGCTTCCAGAGATACAGTATTCTCAAAGGTTTTTATCATTCGCCTTGGAGAGTAGCAACTCATGGGTCCTTTACCGCTTCGAATACCTTTAAAGGTGCGAAACGCTTGTAAAGCTTCAGTGGCAGATTCTGAATTGAAATAAAAATAGTTCACCAAAAGAGTACTTTATCCTGTAGTTACGGTAAAATATATTTGTTGTGCATGTAAATAGATGAAGATTATTTGCATTTTTCAAAGCATCATTATGTAAAAATATATGTGTATATAAATTGGACATTTGTTGTTGGCCGAACCAATAACCATGCACACCTCATCTCGTTAACGGAATAATGTTCTTTGTCTGGTTTGCCTTTTTTTATTTTCTTTGGAGTAGATATGCTTTTTGATAGTTTTTATATATGGAGCCGAACAAGTATGATGGCGGTAGTGGAGCAAGTCAGCAGGCCAACAAAAAGCGGCCGCGTCCTGAGGACAAAGACCTCCTCCCGTCTACCCATCAGCGATTTAAATTCAACAGCACAGAAAACTTGTTCAACTTTGGGTGCTAAACCTTCGAGATTATCATTGCCGACACCAGCCTGGACTGCCCAGAAAAAAATACAGATGGCCAGCAGAGGACTGCTGCTGACTCTGGTCCAAGAGGCAGAACTTCTTCTTGAGGACGCCTTCAAGGGAGCTAGTCTAGGAAGACCCAAACCCACAGCCAACGTCCCGATTCCCTCCACCTCATTCGCCTCGGTAATGGCAGAGAAAGACAAGCCGGTAAGCCCTGCACCTCCGAAACCCAATCTGTGTTTAAACCCCTGGGTTTAATCCTCATGTAAAGAACAGACCTTTAAATCCTTACTCAACTCTACTCTCCACCAGGTAACTGCCATATTAAACGAGGCCTCTATCCCAGAAGATTATTAAGAGTGGTCCTTCTTCTGACTTCCATCCTGAAATCATCTAGTGACTCTTTCATGGGGAAAGGCTCCAATACTACAAAACCATAAAAGCCGTGGTGGACCCCCAAACTGAGTCTGCTCAGAAGGTTGGTTATCTCCCTCCGCCGTTACAGTCAGAGTGTCCGGTGTCCCATTAGAAATTTCTTCCGCGGTTTATACCGAGCGTGCCATAATCGAATGAAGACG
Organism: Cordylochernes scorpioides; assembly: GCA_030710605.1. Taxonomy (NCBI): domain Eukaryota; kingdom Metazoa; phylum Arthropoda; class Arachnida; order Pseudoscorpiones; family Chernetidae; genus Cordylochernes; species Cordylochernes scorpioides. Next base: position 33,797,033 of record CP092883.1, read on the forward strand.
GCTATATGGAAAGCTAAAAGTAATTCCTGGTTTAATCTCTACAAGGAGGTGTCCTGGAGTGCCATACATCGATTTATCGCTCGGGGACGCGGCTCCCTCAGAGGTCTGCCACTTCTCAAACATGATAAGGTCTCTCCTTACAATCCTTATGAGACTTGCCAGGCCGTGTTAAATCACTTTTTACTACCTGACACCAGGCCTCACCCGCAAAGGAATGCAATTTCTGCGCACTCAGACGAACCTGAATTCAAACCCTGGGAAGTTTTGCGAGCCATTCATCGCTGTGGAAAAAGGAAAGCCCCGGGCCCCGACGGTCTTGATTCAAAGTTCCTAGACCTGGGCGGCCCTTTCTTGCAATTCTTGCTGGTCGAATTGTTCACCAAATGCCTCCATATGGGCCACTATCCCCGTCCATGGAAAGAAGGCCGCCTCATACTTCTGCCTAAATCCTCCAAATCAGCCACCAGTCAGCTGGAGAAATACAGACCTATTACATTGTTGAACACTATGGCCAAAGTGTTTAAGAGATGTATTCTGTCCTGACTTCAGTGGCTCGCGGATCGTCATGGATGGTTCTTTGAGGATCAATACGGTTTTGTAAATGGTCGTAAAGCGGAAGATACACTGCCGAGTATCACTCAATTCATTGAAGAAAGACAAGCTCACTGGAGGAATACTCTTGTCCTCAGCTTGGACATCAGTAAGGCCTTCGACAGTGTTTGGATGCTGGCAATCATACAAAACTTGAACGTCTAAATTGTCCAGATTCTATTACCTGCTTAGAAAAAAGCTTTTTGGAAGACCGGAGGGTGACTTACTCAGCTTGGATAGCAACAGAAAATACGTCCTCTCAGCTCGGCACTCCCCAAGGTTCAGCGCTTAGTTCTTTCCTGTGGAAAATAGTTGCTCAGACCATCTTCACCCTTCCCTCTATCAAAGATAGCCGATTAACAGCTTACGCGGACGACTTCACCTTCTGATTCAGGTTCGTGGTCACCTGCCGATCTCTGCCTCTAACAACTTCGTGGAGAGGTTGACATCTTGGTGCACGATGAATGGTCTTAATATGAACCCCAGTAATACCAAAGCTTGCCTGTTCTAATGGCGTAATGTCCACCCGAACTCCGAGACAGGGCTTAGAATCCTTGGTCAACCTTCAAACAACAAGAAGACCATCACAATCTTAGGAGTGCAGTTTGACCAGACCCGCGGATTTGTCGCCCACCTACGCAAGATCACACGTAGATGCAGATCAATAATCCCACGAGTCACTCACTCCATACAGGGTAAATTTGGAATCTCCTTTTCAGCTGGAACTAGAATATTCGACGCGGTAGTGGTACCTGCCTTCCTTTACGGACCGTCCGCATGGGGGCGTCGTGCTTTTTCCAGCGAAGGCATTAGGCAGCTTAGGAGCCTTCACTACAATTTTGCGGAACATGTACTGAGAGGAGATCCTGAGAGGAGATGTGTACCCGGCTTCGCCCGGGTTTTATCCGAGTGAAAGTTTGCCTAACGAATATTATATATTTTGAAGTATAATAAACAATGTTAAAGATTAGTTTTAATCATTAATCAAGATTGTGTGTGAATATGTGAGAAAGATGTAATATCGTTGTTGTTTTCTTGGCCAACTGTTTTACATATGGTGTTATCTTGAAATTGCTTGTTTTGAATATTTTTTTAGATTGAGATTATTAGCTAGTATGTAAAAAAATTAACTCTGTTCAATTTTTTTTTTGTATTTATATATAAATAAAATTAACTCTGTTGATTTTTTTTATTTAATCGATAACGCCGAAGTTACGCATGTTAATGTTAGGAAATATATTTTGATGTTAAGCAAAACCTGCTCCATCTCGTTTTACATGAATGTTGAAAATTTAGTTGAAATTGATGCATTGTAACGAAGGTTTTTAGTGAACAACACTTATGAAATTTGCATTTTATTAATATAGATTTGGTAACCGAGGGTCAAACCTGTAGTAACCGAGAGGGACAGTTAGGGCGTGGAGAGTTTTCCAGTACCTCTCTGCACCTTGCAGGACCTTTAACAGTTCTCACAGAGTACAGGTAGTCGTGGTCGAGGCAGAGTGGAAAGCTTGGGAATGTCCACACACAAAAAACGAAGAGACACAGTTGTAGAGGGAAAGTTCCATGAACAGATAAAAGTCGAGCTAAGAGCAAGATGGAGTTAGAAGAGATCTCACTGTTTTACATGGTCGATGAGGTGGACCTGGCTAAGACCGACAAGGGCTCACGCCGACGGTGAAGTGACTGTGTATGTTCGGTTCTTGAGATTCCGGGCTAATTGGCCTATCAAATGTGGTCTTCTAGCCCTACTATGGCTGCAGAACGCGAACAGGTGGCAAGGGATACTAGTATCTGGCAGTGGAGGTGTCATCGCAGGGGTGGAGGAAGCTGGAGAGGTCAGGGAAACAGCGCCTTGATGCGGTGAGAAGCCTTGATGGAGGCCAGTTGAGGAGGCAGGAGGTCCTGGAAGCCTAGGAGACCATTGGCACAGCAGTTGGCGCACTTGGAAATGCGCTGGTCGGCAACGGAGGGGCAGGCGCGGCCTTCATGGCAGCCTTCACCGCAGTGGAAGCACTTAGGAGCTCTGGTACATTGGGCAGAGTTGTGGCCGAAGCCACAACAGCGGAAGCAGACTCGGGCGCGGATGGACTCCTCGAAGTTGAGGATTACTCCATCCACCACGATCCTTCCGCGATTGCCCAGGGCTCTGAAGGTCTTGAGGTCCACCTCGATGAAGGCGGTGCAGGTCCCGTTTCTGGGTGCAGAACGGTGCGCCACGCGCACCACCTTGTCCCCAGGGAGTTGGCTGACAGCAGAGGTTTCCAGGAGCGTCTCTTCAATGGTGGAGTTGGATGTTTCCTCATCCACTTTGAAGAGGCAGATGTGAGGCAGGATCTCCTTCTTTTGGCGGACCTTCATGCCATCCAGCTTGTTGGCCAGGGAGGTGGTAACAGCTGGGATGGTAGCGGGGTTGCTGTAGTGGAGGACAAGCTTCCCTTTGGTTCGCAGGGAGGCCCAAAAGCCTTAGGGTAGAGTGTGGGCAGCGCGGACAGCTTTAAACATTTCCCTTGGGCTGCCTGTGGGTCATCAGAGATGACCACTGTGTGGGACGCCGATTTTTCTCCATGGAGGACCACTTGGGCGGCCGCAGGCTTGGAGACGCGGGATTGCGCAGGTTTTGCGGGACCTTTCAGGTTAGTCCTCTTTGCGGGCGGGTTGGGAGCCTCAGGCTGCTCCTTCTTTGAGGGAGTAGGAGCGGGCACGATGGGGGCAGGCTTCTTAATTGGGAGAGCAGCAGGAACAGGGTAAGCGGGCTTGATTGGGTCGGTTTGGGAACTGGCTTACATGCAAGAAGGAGCTGGGCTGGTTTGGGTGCTGTGACTGGCAGTTGGGGTGATGACGTCCGGCTCCGCGAAGGCACTGAGCGTGTCTGTAAGGCTCTCCACTTCAGCGCAAAGGGCCTTAATCTACTTATTCCGCGTTGCGATGTACCCAATCATGTCTTCGTGCAGGGGCTTGAGGGCGGGATGGCCAATGCCGATCAGGACCTGGAGGTGGCGGGAGAGCACCATTTCTTCCTCCTTATCCAGGGCAGCGACGTCATTTGATGGGCTTCTGGGCATTCTTCTTCTTTTTCTTGGCAGGGTTCATGGCAAGAGCAGGAGAGCGCCCTGACTGTCTAAAAGGGCGGGGAGTGAAACTGGTTGTGTATGTTCGGCTAAAACCGAGGTTTTTATATACCATTCCCGAGGAGGGGGGGAGGGGAGTTGGACTTTGCGCGTCTGCGGCATTCTGCACCCTTTGACCTCGATGGCAACGACTTGCCAGGGTTGTTGGATTTCTCTCTCGATTTTAGACGTTTTTGAACTTCTCAATCTTGCTTTAACTCGGCTCTTAATCTATTACATAGTTTTATTTATTCATCCTCAGTTTGTACAAAGTACATTACATATGGTGATGCAATGACACATGTCAATCATGCGTATAATTATTTATAGATGTGTTTCTATATACAACATGACAATCTTGTTATAAGTATTATACAATATAGGGTTGTTGGTTTGAATTACCATATATATATACAGGGTGTACCAGGTAAATTGGGAATTTCAACAATGGTATTTTAACTGATATTTTTTGCAAGTAAAAATTAAAATATCCGAATCAAATTTGACACAGTAGTAGATAAAAGGATATAGTTTTTATTTATTCAATGTAGTTTTCATTATTAGCTACAACAGTCTCGAGGCGAGTGCGGAATGAAGCACAGGCCTTGGCGACGATGACCTTGTCCATTTGGGTCATCACCGTGTGAACTGCTTTCTTGACAGACTGGATGGTGGTATGAGGAGCTTTGTTGACATCTCTCTCAACAACGCCCCATACATAGTAGTCGAGGGGATTGCAATCTGGAGAATTAGGGGGCCAAATATCAGGACCCCAGTGACTAGGGACGTTAAGTGTCAGCCACGATTGTGTCTTTTTTGCCTTATGGGCTGGAGCTGAGTCCTGTTGGAAGACATACTTCCTTCCAGCGGCCACCATGTCCATCCAAGGCTTCACAACGGTCTCCAGAACATTGATGTAGGTGTCAGGTTCATCCTAAGGCCCTTCTCAAAGAAATGGGGAGGCATGACATCACCTTCACTGCTGATAACGCCAAGGACCATTACGGAGGCAGGAAATTTCGTGTGCATAACGACGGGTATCTCTGAGGGGTCTTTACAGATCCAGCGATCATTCCTGGGATTTACCTTTTGGTCCACGTCAAAGTTCTTTTCGTCAGAGAAGAACCTTAGCAGCATGCCAAAAGAGTCGTGTTTCAGGTTGTTGAGGAGGGCAGCAGCCTTTCCTTTTCTGTTATTCTTCATATTCTCAGTCAGCAACTGACCTTTCCGAAGGGCATAAGACTTGGGACCAAGGTCCTCATGGATAGTTCTGACAATTGTCATAGAGCCAACGTCCATTTCCTTGGCTATGGCCCTCATGCTCTTCCCAGGGTTTCCATCAATCTTCTCCTTGACATTTTTGACAAATTCTTCGCCTCTTACCCTGTCCGATCGACGCGAGTGCTTTTTCCTTGTAGCTATCCCCTCTTTGTTACTGTCGGCCTCATCAAACTGCTTCTTGACACGATAAATAGTGGTTTTGGGCAACTTAAGAAAATCCACTGTCTCTTTGGGGCTCCTTCCGGCGCGCAGAGCAACGATGATGGCAGCTCGATTTTCAAATTCTCGGTTACTCTTCATCACTACACTGCGCACACATGTACTGTTGCATTTTACATGAATATGGCTACGTAATGAAAAAAAAAACAAGTTTTTAATCTCAAGTAGTTTTTGTTTTATGGACTGTCAAAGTTAGTCCCAATTTACCTGGTACACCCTGTATATATATATCTTATATATAAAAAAAGAGATTTTCTGTTTGAATTTGGAATTGTTGAGATTATCTTAATTTTGGTTATCTTGAGGATTAAGCTATGGCGGTGCAGTCGTGGTTGAATAATCTTGAAATAGAAATAATAATGGTTTTGATCAGAGATTGTTTTATTTGTGCCAAAGGAATATATATAAAATATAATTTGGTAAAAATTAATGCCTGGCTTAAGGCGAGTGAACAAAGAAAACAAAAGATTATTTACATAATGTACGAAGTTTTGAGCCGACCAACGGGGAAGAACAACAACGAGTTTTTATAGGGGAAGCATGACCTCTGGCGGTCGATTTAACAGAGTATTTGAATATATTAAATTATATAATTTAAAATAAAATAATATTTTTATATAACATTTCCCCCCTGTGAAGAGACTAATATGGGTAGAGAGAAAAATGATAAAAATATAGCTTTAAAAAAAGATAGAATGTTTAATGGAAAGAAAATAATGTGAGGTGATATTCACTTATCATATTGGTTTTTTGATGGTAACCAATAGACAGGGAAATACAAAATTATGTAAATGATAAAAAAATGAATGATAACAAAACAATTGGGAGAAAGTGAAAATAAAAATGTGATAATCCATAATAAAATATTGGTTTGTTGTTAACCAATAGATATGAAATTACAAAAATGATGCACATATAAATGATAGTGTGAAAATGTGACAAGAGAAAAAAAATTGGTGTTCCATCATCGTATTGGCTTGTTGTGAACAAATAGATTGGAAATAGACGAAAAATACACATAATGAGGAAGAAAAATATAATGGGGATTCAAAAAGTATAAAAATGAAAATATGAAGAAAATTGAAAGCAATATGAAATTAATTACATTAGTAAAGGATAGGTAGAAACATTTGATGATAAGAAAATAAGGCATTTGTGAAAAGCAATAAATTGAGACAAAGTTTATGTACAAAAGGCAATATGTGAGAACAAACATGTAAAGAAAAAAAAAGGTAATGGCAAGAATAAAGAATGGTCATTTGAAGAAAAAATAATCAAGGTGGATAAAAACAAAAGTTGAAATTTACATATGTTGGTCTCGCTAAATTTACATATTGGCAGAAACGCTTTTAGATAATAATTACAAATGAAATAAGTAATGGAGTAAAAATGCATATTTTAAATATAAAAACATTTTGAAATAAGATTAAATAGGAAAATATCAAATATTAAAAGTTTGGGAATTTCAAATATAAGATGGAAATGTGTGTGTGAAGATATAAGGTATAATGGTCTTATCGAAAATATAGAGGAAATATGATTTTTTAAAATGTTAAAGATAGTTTAATAAAATATTAAAGATGTGTGTGAGAAATAGGTAATATTTTGTTGTTGTTGTGTTTCCGGCCGACTGTTTCACATCTAGAATTATAAAAAATGGTGAAAATTGTCTAACTTGATTGCAAATGTTTAAAGGGAATATGGAATAAAATTATCTAGGAGAGAGAACTAATTATGCAAAGAAAATATGGCATTTTAAAATGATTCAAAGGAGTGGCACTATTTAAATGGCAAAAAATATTTAAGAAATGACATAAAAATGGTGCAACTATAAGCAAATAAGCTATTGTAAACTATTGGAAACAAGAGAGAAAAAGTTAAAACGTGGCAAATTGTGTAAAAGGCAGATACAAAGAGAGAGTACCTTGAAATGGAAGATGGGCTGGATTTGAAGATCTCGGGAGATGGCTGGTGTTGAGCGGAAGGTGTGATGGCTGGAGTTGGCTGTAGATGGAGATGACTTGTTGAAGCTATGGTTGTTTGTGAAGAATGCTATGGTTGATTGTGGAGAGCTATGTTTGTTTGTTGAGAAGGCTATGGTTGTTTGTGGAGAAGGCTATGTTTGCTTGGAGATGGCTATGTTTGCTTGGAGAAGGCTGTGTTTGCTTGGAGATGGCTATGTTTGTATGGAATGGCCTATGTCTTGTTGAAGTAGTTTATTTTTGGTTGAAATGAGCTTTTTTTATAGGTGAAAATGTCTATTTTTAATTGGAGAGGATTATGTTTGATTGAAGTAATTTGCATATTTGAATTTGAAAAATTTGATTTTGTTATTTTGAAAAAAATAAACAGGCAAATATCCTGTCGACTATTCTTATATAAAGAAAAAATATTCTGCTTGTATTTAGAATTGTTGAGATTATCTCAATTTTGGTTATCTTGAGGATTAAGCTATGGCGGCGCAGTCGTGGTTAAATAATCTTGAAATAAAAAATAATAATGGTTTTGATCAGAGATTGTTTTATTTGTGCTAAAGGAATATATATAAAAATATAATTTGGTGAAAATTAATGCCTGGCTTAAGGCGAGTGAACAAAGAAAACAAAAGATTATTTACATAATGTACAAAGTTTTGAGCCGACCAACGGGGAAGAACAACAACGAGTTTTTATAGGGGAAGCATGACCTCTGGCGGTCGATTTAACAGAGAGAGTATTTGAATATATGAAATTATATAATTTGAAATAAAATAATATTTTTATATAACATATATATATAATAATCGGGACTTTTGGGTGATGGTTGTTTGATTGAGTGATTGATGGTTGTTTGTTTGCGAGTAGTAAGACCCTGTTGACTTACTTGATGGTTGATGTGAGCGCAGTCGTTTTGGCTGAAATGGTAAATTTTTCTCACAGGGGAAAATAACGAGAAAGGACACAGGATTGAATTGAGAAATAGGCCAGCGATCGAGGGAGAGAAGGACTTTAGACTATTGGCGTATTTGACTATTGTCTAGACTAGTCACATATTGAGTATTGGACTTATCTGGTTGCTGAGAGGGTGGTGGCGAGTTCCAACTGTTCCTTGGCCGGTCCAGCTCCTAACTCCTTGCAATGGTGTCGAGCTCCTAACTGTGATGAGAAGGGGTTAAGCGTACTGCTTGCTGTGGTGTCCAGCTCCCAACTGACTATCTTGAGTCCGAGATTTAACTCGTTAACTCTCCAATGCTCTCATTGGATGACTCTCGTCTCGTGGCGGTATCTGATTGGATCTTAGCTAGTCCTTTGTCTTGTTTTAACATGCTCCCGGAAGAAGAGGGTTTTTGAACTCAGTTTTATTAGTTCCTGGGTAATAACTTTTGCTTCCTGGATAATGAAAACCAGTTATTGATTGTTTCTTCTCTGATGGCTTTTCTCCCAGATTCGCTAGGCCTAACCTTTATTAAAATCTTTAGATCATACATTGCATATATATTGTGGTGGGGTTACATCTAGTTATATACAAATTATGACAGATGCGCCCCCTACATGTGAAGAATTCTAGAAGGGGTAGCCTGAAGTAAATCCTGTAAGGGAAAAATAATTTTGTGGGAAAATTAATTATGGTTACTGAGAGGCTATATACAAGCATTGGTGGTGACAAAAGAGATAAAAGAGAATGGTGCTGGTGAGATATTGGTTGAGTATAAGTAAGAGAAATCAGAATATTTAATTATAAGAAATCAAATGAATGCTATGGTACATTGTTGAGGTAAAAAAAAAAGAAAAAGGTGCCTAAATAATATTCTACTCGAGATGGGGAAAATAAAATCGAGGGAATTTTTGTATTAGGGCTTTTGAGAAATCAAAAATAAAATAAGTTGTGAGAAATCAAAGTGAATGCGCTTTGTAGCATTGTTGAGTGAAAAAAAAAAGAATAAGGTGCCTAAATAATATTCTACTCGAGATGGGGAAAATAAAATCGAGGGAATTTTTCTATTAGGGCTTTTGAGAAATCAAAATAAAATAAGTTGTGAGAAATCAAAGTGAATGCTTTGTAGCATTGTTGAGTGAAAAAAGAGAATAAGCTGCCTAAATAATATTCTACTCGAGATGGGGAAAACAAAATCGAGGGAATTTTTCTATTAGAGCTTTTGAGAAATCAAAAATAAAATAAAAATAAAAATATAGCAAATTAAAAGATAACCAATGAGTTTTCGTTGAGAAAAATTTGTTCAGTGGTTGAGAAAGTAGTTGGTTTATGAACAAAATAAAAAAAAATGTTATATAAATTGTAAATATTTGATTAAGATAAATGGTAAGTATTTCATTAGGATAAATGGTAAACATTTGATTAAGATAAATGGTAAATTTGATTAAGAATTTTGATTTTAAAAATAAGAAAAATGTAAATGAATGGGATAAGGAAAATGTAGAGAGCGATTCGCAAACTCTCTTTGTGATGAAAGTTACATGCCAAAATCTGTCACGCGGCGCAACCAGTTTTTTTATTTACCTCGTATATTTTTTGTCTTTCCTATGCGACTCATGGGTGAAAACATGATTCTTCCCAATTGTGCTTTATATTATGTATACAGGAGACACGGGAATCTAATTAACCTTAAGTGTGCATGGTGTGTTTTGTGGTTGTATCGTCTTCCAGATCTCAAGTCCGAGTGTATTATGTTAATATGTCCTGAGCCCTAATGCGTTCTTGGGATTTTTATGCAATTCCCTAGGGCACTTAAGATATGCTCGCCCGATATCCACTTTTTATCGGGAGGTCGTAACCGGAATCGGATCTCTAAATACAGGGTTCGAGGAAAGTCCTCGACCCTTCTAAAGTGGTTGTTTATTCCTTTCGGAAGAAACGTAAGCTCGAAAGCTTTGCTACCTAATTTTTCCTATCCTTTAAGTGGTAATGTTCGTGCTTTTGTTCGTATTTAACCTTGAGATCTGCATGTTGTGTATTGGTCGTGAGTGTTGTGTATTTTTTTTATGCGTTGCCATGTGATGTTGTTAAAAATGTTAGTAAAATAATCGAATTTGGTCGGCAATTCCTTGGGATGGTTGTGTGGACATGTTATAAGTTTTTGTGAGAAATGTAAAAATGAATTTTATGTGTTGTCAAAATCCTAAAGTCTGTTGTGTCTGTGGTCGTAGATACGTACCTAGTCTGGGTGAATGTAAAAGTTTTTGGAAGTTTTTGGAAGAAGGAGAATAATAAGAATAGAGATGGTGAAATTCATTGGGATGGTTGGGTGGACATGTTATAAGTTTATGTGAGAAATGTAAAAATTAATTTTATGTGTTGTCAAAATCCTCAAGCCTGTTGTGTCTGTGGTTGTAGATACGTGCTTAGTGTGGGTAAGTGTAAAAGTTTTTTGGAAGTTGTTGGAAGAAGAAAAATAAGAATAGAGATGGTGAAATTCATTGGGATGTTGTTTGTTAATATTATATTAATATAATGATATTAATATAATTAAATTGTGTTTTTGTAAGAATCGAGATGTAAGCTCGTTGTGAATGTGGATCCAGTTTGGTGACCAAAAAAAATGGCGGACGTGGGGGAACACGGTGACCTCAATTTTATCTGTCGACCAAGTAAGAGGCCCTCTTCGGGGGAGATTTCTAAATTTGTCCACCCTCCCTTCCGGTAATTGAATTTTCTGGCTTCCTAATTGGTTTAGATGGTGTCACGCCCGCTGGACATTTTAATTAGTTTGGTTGGGGCGCCCTAATTGTCCTCTGGAAGTTTTCTTCTATTATTTTCCATATAAGAGTTAGAAATTCAAAAATTGCATTGCCTATATGGAAGATGGCTTTTAGGACGGAACTTCCTATATGGAAGACGGTTTTTAGGATATCCAATAAAAGTGCGACAAATGTATAGACGGAACTTCATATATGGAAGATGGCCTCCTGTAGCTGGTAAAGCCGTTGGGGTTGTAGGGAATATATTCAAATGTAAACTATTATTGTAAATGGAGCGAGTTTATAGGGCATAATTAGAAGACAGATAAAACATATTAAGTGAAATATGGGATATTGGCACATTTTCTCCCATTTCTTCTCCACGAATTGGGTTTTTTGATTATCGTGTTGTACTTTTATTGATTGTGACGAACTTGATATTGGATGTATTTGCGGATGGGCGATTTCGCGTTCTTTGTTACTATGGGTGAGTTGTGTAAGTCGGTTTTTGGAGAATATGGTAGGATCTAAATGATTGTCAGGTTCGCTGTTCACCAGTTTGGTTGTCAATGGTTCTGTTGAAAAAATGTCAGGTGTAGGGGGTTTTAAGTGGAAACGTGTAATCGTTCCTCTGACGTAGGTGGTGTATTTTTGTTAGTGTTGGTATTGTGTGTGTGGTATTTTTTGTGTACGGATTTAGTTTGTTTATGTGGACTGTATCGGTGTCTCTTTGGAGAGGTTGGTTGGATTCATCGATACGTTTTGTTTATTGGCAGGTTGGACAGGTTTTTAATCTGTTGTGCAATGTCTTGTGTCATGTTCTGCCAATAATATTGAGCGGAGATGAGTCTCGTCATCTTTGAGATGTTTGGATGGTTGTTTTGGGTGTGTACTGTTTGTAATAGTTTGTGGGTGAGTGTTTTTAGAATTATAATTTTAGTTACACCTTTTCGGGAAACGGTATGCAGTCCATTGTGATCAATGGTCAAGCTAGAATTTCCCGATGGGAAGGCTGATGGTTCTTAATGAGGGAGGCGTCTAAGAAACCATAGAACGGGTTACGAGTTATGTGTGACGTCCGTTTGATATTGTTATACTCCATTTATGCAACGAACCTCATATTCGTATCTCGATAGCCTTAATCTCCATCGAAATAATCTGTCTGACGGGGTTTTTTTAAATCTTTTTCAGCCACTGCAATGCTTGATGGTCAGAAAATATGGTAAATTTTCTGTCCATCAAACAGACGCGGAACTTATTCACACTCTCAACGATTGCTAAGCACTCTAGTTCAGATATGGAATAGTTCCGTTCGTGTGAACGCAGGGAGCGACTGAAATTTTGGACTGTGTAGGTCTTCCCATCAGGGTGGACCTGTTTGAGGACGTCTGTGATGCCGAGTGTTGAGGCGTTACAGTACACCTGGCATGGCAGACCTTCTTTGTAAAGGTGTAAAATGGGGTGTGTTGTAAGGCTTTCTTTCAGGCTAGTGAACGCTTTCTGGCATTCGTCATCCCAGACCCACGTAACATCCCTCTTGAGAAGGTTGACAAGTGGTGTCCGCAAGCGGGCGTAGTCCGGAATGAACTTTTTATAAGCGTTCACAGCGATTAAGAAAGATCGCAATGTTTTGAGATTGTGTGGTTGTTGGGTGGCGTGAATTGTTTCTATGTTTCGTGTAGATGGTGTGGTTGTATTGGCAGTGGTTGTGCATGTTTCTGCGTGGTGTTGTTGTCGCCTTTTGGTGCGAGTGTCGCGCTTGTTGCGATGTTTGCGCGTGTGACTGTTGTGTGACGACGTGTGGTCACGCGTGTGCTTAGTGTGAGAGTTGTCCTGTTGGAGGGACACATTTTGTGCATTGTCGTTGTGAGTTGGAGCCGTTGTGGCCTTGTGAATTGAGGGCATATAATAAAGGCAATTGGCCTTAGTGAAAAAATTGTGTTGTGCATACACGTGACTAGATTGGCATGTTGGTGATTGGGTTTTGACCAATGGATGCGCGCATTGGGTGCCATGTGCGGAAGGTTTGTGTGCATGGTGAGTCCTTTGTGACTCCGCTTGGCACTCCCAATACGTGCATTCATTGGGTACATGATTAAAATGGTAGGTAGGGGTAGACAATGGAGCGTCAAGTTGGAACATAGTGCCTTGGTTAAAGTCTATTGTTATTTTAAAATTTCGGAGGGTATTTATACTGAGAATATTAAATGGCAGAGGTGCTTCCACCACATGGAAATTCTCTTTTTTAGTTAGTTTACCTATTGTCATGGGGAGGATTATTTTACCCATTGTTGGTACAAGACCGTTTATGGCCTGTAGGTCTATAGACTGTTTTTCAAATTTTAATTTAAGGTGGTTAGTTTTTAAAATTTTATAGAAATTATGGGGCACTATGTTCAAACTTGCGCCTGTGTCAATTAGAAAAGGGGGTTACAGTTTAGGGGTTAGGGGCAGTTTCATTGTCAACTGGCTGACAAAAAAAGGGTTGATGGTGGGGCCTTCTTACCTGCTTGACGAAAGGCTTGGCGTCTTGGGCATGTTGTGGAGGTGTGGGACGCCGGGCGTGCTGTTGAGTTAGGGCTGTTTGCACTGCCCGCGCGTTCGCGTGTTGAGTTGGGGCTGTTTGCACTGCCCGTGCGCTCGCGTGTTGAGTTTGTTGGGATGGTGCAGTCCACATACTTGTTTTTCCTTGGTCGTTGGCGTATGGGTCCGGCTTGGTGGGTGGTGGCTCCTCGGGGTGGCCCGTCAGGTAGCCCGGCAACATGGAGGCGATGGCTCCGTCCATCTCCCGGTCGGTCGCTCAGAGGAGTCGGTGGGCGGCGTATGTCACGTCGGCGGGGGCCCGGTTCGTCCTCGCGCGTCGGGTCAACTTTATTTCCGTGAGGGCAGCGGTCAACTGGAGTAAAACCTCCGCTAGGATGCGTCGTGCGATCTCCTTTCTCTCCCTTTCCACGCCGCCGCTCTGTTTCGCTACTTGGTCTCGTTCGTTTTCCATTATATCCTGTTGACTCACTATAATAATCGGGACTTTTGGGTGATGGTTGTTTGATTGAGTGATTGATTGTTGTTTGTTTGCGAGTAGTAAGACCCTGTTGACTTACTTGGTGGTTGATGTGGGCGCAGTCGTTTTGGCTGAAATGGTAAAGTTTTCTCACAGGGGAAAATACCGAGAAAGGACACAGGATTGGATTGAGAAATAGGCCAGCGATCAAGGGAGAGAAGGACTTTAGACTATTGGCGTATTTGACTATTGTCTAGACTAGTCACATATTGAGTATTGGACTTATCTGGGTGCTAAGAGGGTGGTGGCGAGTTCCAACTGTTCCTTGGCCGGTCCAGCTCCTAACTCCTTGCAATGGTGTCGAGCTCCTAACTGTGATGAGAAGGGGTTAAGCGTACTGCTTGCTGTGGTGTCCAGCTCCCAACTGACTAGTTCGAGTCAGAGATTTAACTCGTTAACTCTCCAATGCTCTCATTGATGACTCTCGTCTCGTGGCGGTCTCTGAATGGATCTTAGCTAGTCCTGCTGGACTCTGATTGGATCTTAGCTAGTCCTTTGTCTTTGTCTTGTTTTAACATGCTCCCGGAAGAAGAAGGTTTTTGAACTCAGTTTTATTAGTTCCTGGGTAATAACCTTTGCTTCCTGGATAATTAAAACCTGTTAATCATTGTTTCTTCTCTGATGGCTTTTCTCCCAGATTCGCTAGGCCTAACCTTCATTAAAATCTTTAGATCATACATTGCATATATATTGTGGTGGGGTTACATCTAGTTATATACAAATTATGACATATATATATATAATGGATGCGCCCTTCTCAAAAATGGTAACACGAAAATTGGCCTCCTAATATAAAAAGGTTCGCCACCCCTAGGTTATGGGAATAATAAATTCTGTCCTCACATCTTGTCTCTTTTTTATTTGCGAACAGTAATTTTTGTTAGTTTGCCATTTGCTCATATCTTATATTATGTCGTGCAGACCAAAGTGTTATAACTTCTCTTATAACACTGGTACTTACAAATTTATCCCTTATGTTTAGTTTATCGCTTTTCGCTCATTAGAAGAAAGGGCAAAAGGAATATTTACTGTACACCCCTAACTTTAGAAATTTTGCGCAAAAAAAATAATAATAAATGATTTTACTACCACGTTTTTCAACGCAAAAGGTCAATCTAAAAATGATTTTTATTTGAGGACACACATTTTTAAAATTTTGTACAGTATAATAAGCAAGGATAACATTTGAGAAGCCTATAGGATATTTGGAATAAAGTATGACAAATAGATTTTGTCACCCCTCTTTCTAATTCATTTGTTGGATCATGACAAATTCCAGTTAAATGGTCAAATGTCACCAATTTGTCAAGAAACTATACATTTCATATAGCAAGAAATCCTATTAGTAGTGGCTTCATAATTTTCGGAACTATATTAACATTTCAAAAAATCGTGTTTTGAATTCAGCAGTGTTTTTCAAACATTCATTCTATTTCACAAAACCGCTTCTAAAATATAATTTTTTTGGCTACATGTTCTAATTTGCATTTACCTATTTTACATATCTCGGAATGCATTTAATTTTTTTTATCCAATTATTCTACTTTTGGCGAAATAGTGTTTTTGTTGTCTTGTCTTAAATTTGAAAAAAAAGACAATACAAGGTCCCGATGGCTTAACCTGAACTAAAAGCTCCTAGCTTTACAGTAATGCTGGAAACTGACTTGAAAATTATAAATTGATAAATCAATATCTTTGTTGCAGTGATCAGAAGAATTGAGTCACAACGCTGGATGGCGAGGCCTAAAGTAGAAAACAGCGATGAATAATTTAATACTTATTGAAAGAAATATTTATTTAAAAATCACATAAATTAATATTAATACAAATATTATTCAAAACCAATTATTAAAATTTATGAGAGATAGTTCTTTTTCAGGCCTGTCAAAACCAAACGTTGGCGTCGAGACAGCTTTGTTTACCGGAGATGCGGGGGTATTCTTTTTTGCTCGCGCATGCGCGGGGGGCAGCGGGTGCAGTGTTGCCAGCGCTCGGTTGGCCCAAAAGTACCTATGATCGCGTCACTCTCCCACCTTGACCTTTTGAACTTTGCTATAAGGTCAATATTAATTAAAAAACAAAGAAGGAATTATCTCAAATCTAACAGAATGTTTTATGATTAAATTTTCTCTCAAACTTCACTTAAACCTAATCGGTAACTTGACTTTTCTTCCAGAACGCGTGTAAACCTTCCCTACTTTTACTGGAGTAGTTTTCTCTTGCACTGACACGGACTCCACACCGGGTGTTTTCTCCCTGACGATCTCATCCTCCGCTGTCTTAAGCTCCCCGTCGCCTTGCTCTACCTCTCAGATGGTACTTCAAGTGGGAACAATCGTTGAACTGCACGCTTCATGAATCCAGACTTAGTCTTAACTTCCACAAGTCTTCGCACATTGTCAGTTCCAGGAAACACCTTCGTAATCTTTCCCATAGGCCAGTTTATTTGCTTCCTGTTTTCAACCTCCACAAGGACGATATCTCCAACTTTTAACTGTCGTTGTTTCTTGCGATTGTCGTGATGCACCAACAATCCTAGGTACTCGCTTCTGAACCTCTTACGGAATTCCTTCAGGAGTCGTTTGCGTTTCTCATAGATCTTCCCAAAGTTACACCTGAATTCATTTTGATCAATCTCTCCTTCAGTTCAGGAACATCTCTGGGGTTAATGGCACAAGGTCATCATTGTCCTCAGCAATGTAGGTGAGTGGTCGCGCGTTGATAACTCGTTCACAGTTTTCGAGGATCGTCACCATTTCTTCGTAGTTGACAACACGTTTTCCCAGCAATCTTCGAAGCAGCTTTTTGGTGAGTCCAACAATTCTCTCGATCCAACCTCCCCACCACGGTGCTGCCGGAGGATTGAGCTTCCATTTCACTCCAAAATTAACTCGATAAAGCTCGTTCCGGAGTCCAACTAGATTCGTCCCATTATCTGAGTAGATGACTGCAGGGCAACCTCGTCTTGCTACGAACCTCTCTACTGCTCCCACCAATGCTTCCATCGAGTCACCAGTTCGAGGTGGACCGCACGGTATACGCCACAGGTGAAGATGACGAACCAAACCTTCTGTCCATCTTCCAGATATAAAGGTCCTCCGAGGTCAATTCCTGTCACCTCAAAAACCACAACATCTCGTACGCGATGTTGAGGCAACGATGCTTCTGGTACATCGACTCGCTTGGTTTCAAATCGTCGACAGCGAGGACATTTATGAATTACATGACGAACTAGTTGTCGAGCTTTTGGAATCCAGAACTTCTCTCTTAGTACTGATCGCAGCGTCTGGGCGCACAGTGGTACATTTTCTCGTTGACTGATTTCACAATTAGCTCTGTGACCGGATGATTCGTTGGGATCAAAATTGGCAATCGGAACAGTTCACCGTCATTTCGATTCACTATCCTCGTTTTCACTCTCCATAATCCTTCTTTATCTTGTAACGCGTGTAGCTGCTTCATCTTGGGATCTTCCTCACCGATCGATTCACTCTGTATTATCTTAACTAGGGACTTTTTAGCACTGTCTAGCTCCTCTTGTGAGATGATATCTCCTTTGTATTCAGAGGGCTTGAAACGTAGCATCCACGCGATTACTCTCAGTATTTGTGTTAGAGTCACTTCACGTTTTCCCTCGTATAGATTCAGATACCATGGATTCTCCTCGGGCTTTTTGGCTACAAATCCAGCCACCAGAGTCTTCCTCCTCTCTTCTTCAATGGCTTCCAGATCATACTGTACTTTTGATACTGGCCAGTCTTCTTTCTTTTCTTGAAGCCATTTTGGTCCCTCCCACCATCCGGATTTTGTGAATTTCGATGGGGATTCACCACGAGGTGGGAGATCTGCTGGATTGTGTTCCCCTGCAACATGGTTCCAATCTTCACTCTTCGTAAGTGTTGTGATCTCCTTGACACGGTTGGAAACGAACTGAGCCCAATCCTCTTGTTGTTGTATCCAGTATAGGGCAGGACTGGAGTCTGTCCAACATTGAATCTTCTCTGGACTTTCTTCTAAATTTTCCAGAACATGCACCAACAGTCGTGCTCCAATCAAACAGGCTAATAGTTCCAGTCGTGGAATCGTGATCCTCTTAATAGTTGCCAGTCGATTTCTTGCTTCAACGAATCGCGCTACTATGACTGACGCATTCTCTATTCGCATGAAGATCACCGTTGCGTACGCTATAGCTGAAGCGTCACAAAACACGTGCAATGTTGTTCTTCCTTTGATAGGTAAGATCCATCGAGGTATCTTGATCTGATCCAATTCTAATGCTTGCTTCCTCCGTTTTATGAACTCGACCCGTCTGTCTTCGTTCATCTGTTCATCCCATGATTTATTCTCCTTCCAAGCATCTTGAACCATCTTCTTAATCTTGATTGTAGCTGGACAGGTAAATTGAATCGGATCAAAAATGCGATGGCAGGCTGACAAGATACTTCTCTTTGTGATTTATTTTTTTCATCTATATTTTTCAATGACTGCACATTAATGGCAATAGTGTCAGTCTGAAGGTGCCATTTCATACCCAAAATAGAGGCTGGATCTTGTTCTGTGATTCCAGGTTTATTCCACATCCAGTCTCGTAACTCAAATTTGGCTTGCATCATGATGTCGGAGGATTCCTTGATAAATTTTTTGACATCATGGGTAGATGACAAACTAAGAATGCAGTTGTCAACGTAAAAACTTCGGGCAAGAAGTTCTGCGCACCTATTATCTTGAAACTGCGGCAGGCTCAAATGATACTTAATGGTTGCAGCTAGCAGAAAAGGACTTGAGGTAAGGCCAAAGACTACTCGGCAATGCCTGTAAAATTTTAGTGTCTTCTGGTCCTTTTTCCACCAAAGGAACCGAAGGAATTCACGATCTTCTTCTCGAACCTGAATCTGGAGAAAAGCTTTTCGCATGTCTGCAATGATTCCATACTTTCCAAGTCTAAACCGCAAGAGCAAATCAGGAATGAGCTCAATCAGGTTGTCTCCTTTTTCCAGACATTGATTTAATGATGGGAGCCCCTTTTTCTTGCAACTTGCGTCGAATACTGGACGAATAGGAGTGGTGTGACTATCCTTGAGCACTGGACGATGAGGAAGATAACTGCACTCCTCCCATTTATCTTCAACTTCCTCGATGAATCTCTCTTTTTCCCACTCCTCAAAAATAGTATCATACTTCTCATACAGCATCTTGCCCTGGACATTCCTTGTTGTAGTCAGCAATCTATTTTCTGTAGTTCGGCGATTGACCGGAACTGGTGGATGTCCAGCTATCCATGGTAGTGACACGATGTACCTTCCGCTTTCGTCTCGTTTCACAGTCTCCTTGAAATGCGTGTTGGAGGCTTCGATTAAATCTTTCCTAGATTTTGATTCTGCTGCATCCATGATGCCAAGCACATCTAATTTCCATAAATCCTGAACGTCGAAACTGTTAACGTGAAATGAAGTCACGATCAGGCATGAATCTTCCATGTCTTTCCCTATTGCTGGTCCCATTACTGTCCACCCCAACTTGGTTTCTGTTGCCACAACTCCATTTTGCAATATTTGCATTCTGCTTGTCAGAATGCTGCTAAGCAAGTCTGAACCAATCAACATGTGGATTGATATCTCTTCACCTTGGCATATGTCAGTCAAGTTGCTCCCTCGAGCTTTTAACTCATTGAGTATAGTATGATCCTGTACTTGACTGATGTTTCCCCAAATTACTTCCTGATCCAAGAATTTGAGATCATCCATGTATTCGTTGTTGAGGCTGGAAACATTTACTTTGTACACATTGTGCTTCTTTTGACGAATTTCTCCGTCTCCAAGCAGATTGTGGGTAAGTGTAACTTGCTGCACTCTCTTTAGGCCCAGTGCGTCAACCATTCTCTTTGAAATATAGGACCGCTGGGATCCACAGTAAAGCAACACTAGAACATTATGCTTCCCCTTTGGTCCACTTATCTTGACTATCAGAGTTTGTAGATAGACTCCTCCCACGGTAGCGTTGTTTAAAGTTGTTGACGTGAATTGATTGGCGGTCTCTTGCTTTGTTGCAGGACTTTCCCTTGAAACCTTTAGTTCCGCTTTTTGGAGATGAGAAGTCTTCTGGGCTTCCAAAGTAGGACACATAATGGGGTAATGCTTCCCTCCGCAGACAGGACAACGTGGCTTAATCCGGCATTTCTTAAATCCGTGGCCAGGAAGCAGGCACCAAAAACAAACATTCTTCCCTTTAGCCTTATCTTTCTTCTCTGGTAGATGGATCCGCTGTCCACTGTAGCGTTCGTGACTCGGGTGACCATTTCCACAAAATATGCAGTTGTTTCGCATCTGAGTGGTGTTGGCCAGGTCAGTAGCCGTCGGCATTTTACTTCCAGTATTCTTCTTAGAAAGAGATTTCCTGTTTGATCGATCATCCTCCGCATCTTGATTGTTGTCGATCTTGAACGCTGCTTTGGCCATATTCACTCGACTCTCGCCCTTCACTTCTGTCTTCAAAAACGTCATGAGTTGTGTCAACTTATCCTGTACTCCTCTTCCGCTCACCGTATATTGACTTCGTTCTCATACTCTAAGGGTGTCCTCTGGTAGCGCTGATTCGACGAGTGGGTACAGCATAGCCGCAAACTTGTCACGAGCGACGCCCAATGTTTCTAATGCTCGCAGTTGTGTCTCCAGTCTATCGTAAAGCTTCACCACAGACATCTTACCTTCGGCTCTCACATTCTGAAGCACATTCTGAAGCAGGTCACGTACATAAATCTCAACAAGCATTTCATCCTCTCCAAAACGTGATTTGATATACTCGATGACTTTAGGGTAGTTGTCAGCACTCGGTGGAAAACTTTCGACTGCTTCTCTCGCCTCGAAGTTCTCAGCGGTGGCTTGAAAGAGATACTGAAACTTAGTTTCTGGAGGCATCTGTGGATCCCGGTCAATCGTGCTGAACTGACTCCAGAATGTAATCCATTCTCTTGGTTCTCCCCCAAACTTCTTGAACTCCAGCTTCGGTAGTCGATAGTTCATTGCTGCTGGGCCGCTGATTGTACTAACGTCATCCTTTTCCGCAAGAGCCTCGTAATCAGTCATAATGTTACTGAAATTATCTTCGTACTCACAAACGGATTCGTACTCGGCAGTGAAAATGTCTTCAGACGCTGATTCTCGTAGCAGAGCTTCTTCCATCCTCATGTTCAATATTGAAAGCTTTTCATGGTGGGTCTGGAATCGGCGGAGGATTTTCTCTACATCTGCTTTCTTGACTTCCTTCTTTTTGATCTCTTTTTCGAGCTCATTGAACGCCTTGGTGAACCTTGCACGCACTGGCATCCTAAGCTTTTTCAGTTCAGCACTACTAACTGGTTGGTCAGCCATCCTGAGAACTAATCACTGGTTCACAGTTGCACCTTTGTGTAATCAGTAATTCTTCAATCTGTATCCTGTCGACTGCGCCAAAATGTTGTCTTGTCTTAAATTTGAAAAAAAGACAATACAAGGTCCTGATGGCTTAACCTGAACTAAAAGCTCCTAGCTTTACAGTAATGCTGGAAACTGACTTGAAAATTATAAATTGATAAATCAATATCTTTGTTGCATTGATCAGAAGAATTGAGTCACCGCGCTGGATGGCGAGGCCTAAAGTAGAAAACAGTGATGAATAATTTAATACTTATTGAAAGAAATATTTATTTAAAAATCACACAAATTAATATTAATACAAATATTATTTAGAACCAATTATTAAAATTTATGAGAGATAGTTCTTTTTCAGGCCTGTCAAAACCAAACGCTGGCGTCGAGACAGCTTTGTTTACCGGAGATGCGGGGGTATTCTTTTTTGCTCGCGCATGCGCGGGGGGCAGCGGGTGCAGTGTTGCCAGCGCTCGGTTGGCCCAAAAGTACCTATGGTCGCGTCAGTTTTATTAATTTATTATTTGATATTATTAGGGTTCTTTCCTGGTATTCAAAAAGGAAAATTACATGTCGATCAGTTATATTTTTCAATTCATCAAACAATTTGGCCGCTGAATCTCTGATTCTGGTAGAGTGCCATCTAGCTAATAAAATTGTAACTGAAATCAATTTCGAATTTTACATTATTTGCCATGAAATATCCCATTGCATCATGAACACAATGGTGTTTACCGCATTGCTCTAGCGCAAATATTCGCGGAGTTATTAATTATAAAGTTGTGCAAGACTTTTGGATCACCCTGCATTTATGTGCCAGGTGTTTACCACAATATATTCTTAATACAGTAACCCTCATATAGGAGACGTTTTATTTATGAATAACTTTTTTTTGCCTTGTTTAAATATTACAACCTCTTCCTCTTGAAAATGAATATGTTATCCATTAACACTTCTTTTCCAACAAAGGTTACCTTCAAATAAATTTTAACGGAAGTCGTGAAATACTGGATATCCTGACCAGGCACATATAAGGCTGGGAGAGAAATAGATCAACGACCCAACATCCTTCACCGGCCGCGAGATGAACTTCACATCCTTACTCGTTGTGCTTCTCCTCTTCGCCATGGGTAAGTGATCATTTTGAACATAGTCATAAAATTTCTACTATACAGTCTTTCCATTAAAACCTGTTTTTCTTATTATCTTTTATAAGTCAGTAAAACATCGATTGTTTCTTAGCATATTTAGCGCTCTCTAAAAAGTATATCAAGCCTCTGATAATTTAGAAGTACTTATAAAACTAAAATTTATTATTTTTATTGATACTTTACCTTTTGGCGCATATATTTTATTTTTCGCGGATATATTGAACGAAACGAGTTATAACTATACAATTATAACTACAGGGTGATCAAAAAGTCTTGCACAACTTTAAAAATTGATAATTCCGCGAATATTTGCGCTAGAGCAATGCGATAAACACCATTGTGTTCAGGATAAAATGTAATATTTAGGGCAAATAATGAAAAATTCGAAATTGATATCAGTTACAATTTTATTCGCTAGATGGCGCTCTACCAGAATCAGATATTCAGCGTCCAAATTGTTTGATAAATTGTAAAATATAACTGATCGACAAGTAATTTTCCTTTTTTAATACCAGGAAAGAACCCTAATAATATCAAATTATAAATTAATAAAACACCATTTCGCTAAAATTAGAAGAATTGGATCGCGATTTTTAAATGCAATCCGATATATGTAAAATAGGTAAATGAAAATTAAAACATGTAGCAAATAATGTATATTTTATATGCGGTTTGGTAAAATTGATTGAATGTTTGAAAAACCAGTGCTAGAATCAATACACGATTTTTTGAAATGTTAAAATTATGATGGTACTACTAATAGGATTGCTTGCTATAAGAAATGAATAGTTTATTGACAAATTGGCGACACTTGACAATTTAACTGGAAATTTGATCCAACAAATGAAATAAAGAGGGGGATGACAAATTTATCTGTCGTACTTTATTCCAAATATCCTATTGGCTTCTCAAATGTTATCATTCCTTATTATACTGTATAACATTTTTTTAAATGTATCCCCTGAATAAAAATCGTTTTAGTTCGACCTTTTGCGTTGAATAACATGGAGGTAAAATCATTTTGTATTATATTTTTGCGCAAAATTTCTAAAGTTAGGGCTGTACAGAGAATATTCATTATGCTATTTATTCTAAAAAGCGAAAGGCGATAAACTAAACATAAGGGGTAAAATTGTGTGTACGAGTGTTATTCGAGAAGTTAAAACACTCTCTGGTCTGCACGACATAATATAAGATGTGAGCAAATGACAAACAAAAAATTTACTGTTCACAAAAAATAAGAGTCAATATGTGAAAAATAGCCTTTATTATTATATTATTTTCCCAACACAAAGAGCTGAAAAATATTAGTAGATAATATAATACATGGCAGCTTATTTAACACATGAGGTAACTGCTTTCTCTCTTGTATTAGGTCACAATCCTTGCTCAATGTGGCGCCCTTCATTTTTAACAGCGACTGCAGACGATAGATGAAAGTTTGGACAGCATTAAATACCATATATCTGTTTAAATTGACCACGGCCCAATAATAAAAGAAGAAGTGAACCCACTCCAAACTGTAACTCTGGGCTGATGAAATGGCATTTATGTAAAATTCCTAGGATTTTCTGTTGCCCAAATGCGGCTGTTTTGAGTGTTAACTTCTCCCTTTAGAGTAAAGTGAGCTTCATCTGTCCACAGAACATTCGACAGCCAGTTTTCATCAATATCAATTTGCTGGAAAGCTCACGCAGCGAATGCTTGACGCTTCTCAAAATCGTCGACTTTTAGATCGTGAAATCTTTGAATTTTGTACAGGTATTTTTTATGAAAAATTAGTTGTGCTCTCAAACTGTTCCACACGAAATCCCCGTTTGTCGAGAAACTTGTCAAGCACTTACTTCTCCATAAGTGGATAACGTTTCAATAGCTTCAACATTCTGCGAAACCATAACAGTCACTGTCTTGCATATCGATGTTCTTCCATTCCGAGGTTTTGCTCCGGAGATCCAGTCACTTTAAAAACATTTTATCATACGCCTCAGAGAGTAGCAACTCACGGGTCCTTTACCGCTTCGAATACCTTTAAAGGTACGAAACGCTCTTAAAGCTTCATTGTCAGATTCTGAATTGCAATAAAAAATTACACCAAGAATGCTTTATCCTGTAGTGACGACATTCTAGAGTAAAATAAATTATCAGAGATAGATAAATATGTTTCAAATGAATTGAAATAAATAAAATGGATACTGAGAAAGAGAGAGTTGAATTTAAAATATAGAAATTTATTATCTTCGAAATTTAAATCACTGAGAAGATTCCAGTAAACCACATCTAAAATATCATTTTTTTTACTACATGTTTTCATTTGAATTTAATATTTTATATATCTTGGATTGCATTTAAAAATCGCCATCCAATTCTTCTACCCTTGTCGAAATGGAGTTTCATTAATTTATTATTTAATATTTTTAGAGTTATTTCCTGGTATTAAAAAAAATTACGTGCCGATTAGTTATATTTTTTCAATTTATCAAACAATTTTAACCGCTGAATCTCTGATTCTGGTAGAAAGCCATCTAGCGATTAAAATTGTAACTAATATTAATTTCGAATTTTTCATTATTTTCCCTAAAAAGTCCCATTGCATCCTGAACACAATGGGTCTTACCGCATTGCTATAGCACAAATATTCGCGAAGTTATTAATTTTTAAAGTTGTGCAACACTTTTAGTACACCCTGTATATATACAAATTATACCTATACTTAAAACTATACATTGCTCTCAATATTTACACCTCATATTTTATTCTAGTGGCCGATTATCAACACCATGTGTAATGATGTATTAGAGCGCCATCTGTTATCAAATTATAAAACTATTTTAGAGGCGTAATATTCTTTTTAAAATAAAACAATTTCTACTGTCCTTACTGCGATGGAAAAATTAAAGGGAGGGCCTGGCTCATCAGTGGTGAACCATGTGTAATACATATTTTATTATTTAGATAGTGAAATATATTGGATTGAATAAATTACAATAAGGGCTTTTTTATCATCTAAAGATTTAATATGAATTGATCTACAGGGTGATCCAAAAGTCCCGCACAACTTTAAAAATTAATAACCCCCCGAATATTTGCGCTAGAGCAATGCGGTAAACATCATTGTATTCAGGATGCAATGGGATTTTTTATGGCAAATAATGAAAATTTCGAAATTTATTTTAGTTACAATTTTATTCGCCAGATGGCGCTCTACCAGAATCAGAGATTCAGCGGCCATATTGTTTGATAAATTGAAAAATATAACTGATCGACACGTATTTTCCCTTTTTGAATACCAGGAAAGAACCCTAATAATATCAAATAACAAATTAATAAAACACCACTTCGTCAAAAGTTAGAAGAAATGGTTAACGATTTTCAAATACAATCAGAGATATGTAAAATAGGTATATGCAAATTAAAACATGTAGCAAAAATATGTATATTTTATATGGGGTTTTGTGAAATAGATTGAATGTTTGAAAAACACTGCTGATATCAATACACGAATTTTTGAAATGTTAATATAGTACCAAAAATTATGATGGCACTATTAATAGGATTTCTTGCTATAAGAAATGTGTAGTTTCTTGACTGATTGGCGACCCTTGACTATTTAACTGGATATTTGTCATGATCCAACAAATGAAATATAGAGGGGAGTGACAAAATATATTTGACGTACTTTATTCCAAATATCCTATGGGTTTGTCAAATGTTATCATTGTTTATTATACTGTACACAATTTTAAAAAATGTATCCCCTCAAATAAAAATAATTTTTAAATCGACCTTTTGCGTTGAAAAACGTGGTAGTAAAATCATTATGTATTATTTTTTTTTCACAAAATTTCTAAAGTTATTGGTGTACAGAAAATATTCCTTATGCTATTTCTTCTAATGAGCGAAAAGCGAAAACTAAACATAAGGGGGAAAATTGTGTGTACCAGTGTTATTCGAGAAGTTATAACACTCTAGTTTGCACGACATAATATGTGAGCAAATGACGAACAAAATATTACTGTTCACAAAAAATAGAGTCATGATGTGAGGACAGCATTTATTATCCCCATATCCCAACACAAAGAGCTGCAAAATATTGGTAGATGATATAATACATGGCAGCTTATATAACACATGAGGTAACTGCTTTCTCTCTTGTATTAGGTCACAATCCTTGCTCAATGTGGCACCCTTTATTCTCAATCACCGCCTGGAAACGATAAATGAGAGAATGGACAGCATTAAATAACATATCTGTTGAAATTGATAAAACGTGCCATCTGATAGAAGCCTTGAGCATGGCAAATGTGGTAGGCCAGCATCGATAAACACACGATTTAATGTACCCCCATAGACAAAAATCGCAAGGCCTCAAGTCTGGTGATCTTGGAGGCCACTGGTATATAAAGTGGCGACTTATCATACGATTTTCACCGAACGTATCCTTCAGCAATTGTTTGGCACCTCGGGAGATATGAGGAGGTCCTCCATCTTTCATGAATGTTATTTCGCTTAGTGCTTTTGCCCTGCAATATGGGAATACCCTTTTCTCTCAAAGGTTGAACATAACGTTCACCAGTTAGAAAAACGGTTTTAAAAGTTCTTCCATTGATTTTTCAAAGAAAAATGGCCCAATAATAAAAGAAGTGAACCCACACAAAACTGTAACTCTAGGCTGGTAAAGTGGCATTTCTGTAAAAATCCTAGGGTTTTCTGTTGCCCAAATGCGGCTGTTTTGAATGTTAAATTCTCCGTTTAGAGAAAAGTGAGCATCATCTGTCCACAGAACATTCGACAGCCAGTTTTCATCAATATCAATTTGCCGTAAAACCCATGCAGCGAATTCTTGACGCATCTCAAAATCACCAACTTTCAGCTCGTGAAATCTTTGAATTTTGTATGGGTACACACAATAGATACATTAAGTGAAGCGTCTTCGGATATCACAATCATACTCGGCGAATTTAACGCCAAAAGTTCAATTTGGGGATCACCTGTCCAGGATAAAAAAAGTCAGCAGGTTGAGGACATGCTAACCGACCTCGACCTTACACCGTTAAATAACGGAGAGAACACCTACCTATCTAAGTCCACAGGCACAGAATCCGCAATAGACATCACAGCGATAAATTACAACATCGCACCCACAACACAATGGAAAATCCTGAGAGGTGCAATCAGTGACCACAGACCAATTTTAACAACCCTAAACTTCAAAATTGAGAATGTCCATTAAAATAAAAGAACATGGAACTTTAGGAAAGCCGACTTGAAAAGAAATCACAGAAAAGCTTGAAGAACTGTGAAACAAAAAATTGAATTACAGAACGCTTGACAAAAACTTGGAAAAATTCTCTTCGAACATTTCAAAAGCTGCAAAAGCATCGATACCTAGAGGTAGACGTAAAGACCTGTGGTACCTTACTGGAAGGACCACAACATCGAGGCAATGATTTCAGAGAGAGAGACAATATCAATGAACTTCTTAAAAAAATAAAACAGAAGAAAACAGAAAGGAACTCATTGAAATTAGTCACAAAATAGAACAAGAAATTTGGATATGCAAACAAGAAAAATGGCAGAATTCTGCGAAAAAATGGATCCAAGAAAGGACAGCCAACACTGGAATATGATTAGAGTGTTAGAGAACAATCAAAACCAACACCAATCCTCCAATACTCTAACCGATATGAATAGGACAGCGAGAACGAGAACAAACAGATGGCTGACATAATTGCTGAATATCTTTCAAGCACTTCCATACTCAACTATACGAATGAAGACAGGACTCTAAAAATAATATAAACCAGTTAGTTAAACAAGCAAGAAACTTCCATCAACAAGATATTTTCTCGAGAGACTTCACACTGAATGAACTAAACTTATCAATAAAAAAATCCAAGAGGTCACCAAGAGATAATCTAATCTTTGGTCAAATGATTAAACACTTTGAAGACAAAGCTAATAATCAACTCCTACGAATACTGAGCATTTCATGGCAAACTGGTAAACTACCAAAGAATTGGAAGATATCAATTATAGTGCCAATACTGAAGCCAAACAAAGATGCCAAGGAATACAAGAACTATCGGCCAATTGCTCTCACCAGCATACTTTGTAAAATACCAGAACGAATTATCCACTCTAAGCTCATAGTCTGGCTCACTAACAATAATAAAATAAACCTCTACCAAACTGCCTATAGATCCCAGCACTGTACGACTGATCAACTGTTCTACTTCTGTCAATCAATAATAGATTCTTTCCAGGAAAAACCGCCAAAGAAGACCACGGCTATATTCCTTGATATTGTTGCACTGGGCTGCGGCTTGGCAGATTCTTCAGTCTTGAGTCTCTCCTCAGACGTGTCTTGCATCTTTCCAGAACGTGTCTCAACCATCTTACAAGGTTAAACCAGTCAATAATCAGACAACTATAAATTTAGGTAGCACCTAGGATCTCCCTTTATTTACCACATCAAAGTTTAAAGCATGTAGGGTATTTAGTGTATCAAAATACAAATGTTTTATAGTACATAATATTTTATATTAATAATCTGTTTTATAAAAATAAATAAATTTATAATTTAAATTTTAAATATATTAAAAATAATATTATAAATAATTTTAAAAATAGGCGCATTACTCATGATGCAACACTTCCCCCTCTCCAGAGGTCGTCACGTCCTCGTGAGTGACCTCATCAATTCTTTCAAAATAGGGTTTGAGTCTTGAGACATGGACAATCAATGGGTCTTGGCCAGGATTATCTTTCGGCTCAATTAAGTAATTTACGTTGGACAGCTTCTTTAATATTCGATATGGCCCAAAATATTTTCTCAATAGTTTTTCACATTTTCCTATTTTCCTGACTGGTGTCCAAACTGCCACTAAATGTCCTAGTTCATAGATTCTCTCGTTGTGTTTTTTGTCATAGTTTCTTTTCATTCTTTCCTGAGTCTTCTCTGTGTTGTTAATGACTACCTGTCTCGTCCTTGCTATTTTATCTAAGTAGTTTTCTATATATTCGTCGTAATCGTCCATGTTACTGTCCGTTGGGATATTCTCGTCGTCTAAGAGGGACATGGGTTCCCTCCCAAACAACAGGAAAAATGGAGAGTAGCCTGTGGTTTCTTGAATTGTGGTATTATATGCGTGGGTGATAAAAGGAAGGATTTCGTCCCAGTTCTTCTGATCCGTATTCACATACATGCTGATCATATTGATTAAAGTTCTATTTAGCCGTTCCGTTAGTCCGTTAGTCTGGGGGTGGTAGCTCGTTGTGAAGCAATGTTTAACTTTGCACATTTTCATAACCTCCTTCATCAAATTGCTAGTGAATTGTGAACCTCTGTCGCTGATAAGAAATCTTGGAGCCCCGTGACGTAAAAATATATGTTCGATTAAAAATGTAGAGACTTCTTTCACTGTCGCTTCTGGTACTGCCTTTGTTTCAGCATACTTGGTATAATAATCCGTCAACACAATGATCCATTTCCTTCTTCTTTTCGTTGATGGCAAGGGGCCAACAAAGTCAATTCCGATTCTTTCAAAAGGGTAGTTAGCTGGGGGAATAGGTTGTAAAAGTCCAGATGGCAACTGATTTGAACCTTTCCGACTTTGGCAAAGATGGCACGTCTTTACAAATTCGGAAACATCTTTCAGCATGGAAGGCCAATAGTATTTATTCTTCAATCGGTATGTGGTTCTGGCGACGCCCAGATGGCCATTCAGCATATGGTTGTGGTATTCACTCATGATTTCTTTCCTTCTCTTCTTTGGCACTACCAGCAACCATTCTCTACCTTCAGGATTTGGATTTTTCTTGTAGAGACACCCATTTTCTTCTTTAAAGTTCTGTGTAATTGAACGCTTGTTTCCACTAAGGTTCTCCTTAATATTCTCAATAAAATCATCCTTTTCGTCTATTATTTGATTCAAAAATAGTCTTTCATAATCCTCGTCCCATTCGTTTTCTGGTAAGGGTCCTCTAGATAGACCATCAGCGTCCAGATGTTTTTTTCCCGATTTGTGTATAATTTCGAAATTATATTCCTGAATCTTCAGTGCCCATCGTGCTAATCGACCGGTCGGATCTTTTAAATTCTTAAGCCAGCATAGTGCGTGATGATCAGTTACGATTTTAAAGTGTCTTCCATATAAATAGGGCCGTAATTTTGATATCGACCACACTACAGCTAAACATTCCTTTTCGGTGGTTGAATAATTTTGCTCAGGTTTACTTAGGGTTCGGCTCAAATATGATATTACCTTCTCTTCGCCACCGATATTTTGAATTAGTGTTGCGCCTAAGCCGATGTTAGAGGCATCTGTGTGAATGCAGGTGGCTGCATTTGGATCAAAGTGACCTAAAATTGGCGGATTCATAAGAGCTTTTTTAAGGTTTTGGAACGCTTCTTCCTGTTTTCCTGTCCAGATAAATTGCACATTTTTTCTGATGAGACTGGTCAATGGGTCAGCGATTAATGAGAAATCTTTAATAAATTTTCTATAATATGAGCACATTCCTAGGAATGATTGCACTTCTTTGGCCTTCTTGGGCTGAGGAAAATCTCTAACGGCTTTGATATTATATTCGGCAGGTTTTATACCCTCTTGGTTGGTTATATGTCCAAGGATCTCAAGTTCCTCGAAAGCAAATCTGCATTTCTTGGCGTTCAGTTTTAAATTAGATTCGCTGAAGCATCTGAGGACAGCTTCAAGTCTTTTAATGTGGGTTGGAAAGTCCGAGCTGTATATAATTACATCGTCCAGGTAGCAAAGGCAAATCTGCCATCTCAGATTTCCGAGAACATTGTCCATGTTCCTCTCAAAAGTAGCAGGGGCGTTGCATAGACCGAAGGGCATTACGTTGAATTCATATAACCCATGTGCCGTAGTGAAAGCCGTCTTTTCTTTGTCTCTCTCTTCAATTTCGACTTGCCAATATCCCGATTTGAGATCTATTGCTGAGAAGTACTTGGATCCTTGGAGAGTATCCATTACATCATCAATTCTTGGGATTGGATAAACATCCTTCACTGTTACTTCATTTAATTTCCTGTAGTCCACACAAAATCTGTATTTGCCATCTCGTTTTTTGACCAATATAACGGGAAAGGACCAGGGACTTGAAGATTGTCTAATTATTCCTTCTTCAAGCATCTCGTCTATTTGATCCTTTATGATGGTTCGTTCCTTAGCGCTTACCCGGTAAGGCTTGTGCTTTATTGGTTTTGCGTCTTCTGTATGAATCTGATGTTTTGCCAAACTGGTCCTACCTAACCTCGATGAGAACAAATCAGTATACTTGGCCAAAATTTGTTTTAACCTCTCTTGTTCTTTAAATGATAAATTTTTGTTTATTTGAAATTGTATTTCGTCATTTTCATTCTGCTTCTCTTTATTCTCTATAAAATTTACCCCTGCAGGAAGACTTCCATAAGCCAATGTTTGGTCTTTCATGATTTTTAAAGGTCGAGGATAAGGGTTCGTTATCCAGATATGGGTTTTCTTATCCGTGACAGTAAGCAAACTTCTTGCCAATCGAAGACCATTTGTTTGAGTCATTCTGTTGTTCTCTTCGATGACATATTCGCCATCCTCTGCTTCTATTGAGGCCCTAATCAATTTAATAGATAGTTTAGGTATAACGGTATCTGTAGAGCTCTTTATTTCTTTTAGATCATAATTGCTTACGTCATGATTACTCATCAAATTATATTTTATTGTTTCTCGTTTACAATCAATTTTAGCATTCATTTTTTTAAGGAAATCTCGTCCGAGAATAAGAGTTCGTAGATGCGCGTCCATTACTACAAATTCGTGGGATAATTCAGTGTCATCAATTTTTAAATCTAAAATAATGCTACCTACCATATCTAATTTTTTTCCATCGGGTCCTGAACACGTTTTAGTGAGACTATTTATTTCACGGCCAGCAAAAAGTGCTGTTCTTAGGTCGACCACTGAAAGATCGGCGCCTGTATCAATCAAAGCTTCGCATAACCCTATCTTGTCCACATTAATATTAATTTTGTACCTAGGGTCCAACTTTCTAATTCCATTTATGGTCGACTTGCTTTGATTGAAGGAATCAGGCGCGACACTTAGTTTAAATCTTCCAACACGGAATATCTATTCCGTGTAGGAATATTCATTTGTGTGTCATTACAAACATCCGCATAGAGGCGAGGCCGTGTATAATCTTTCCTTTCGTCCATTTGAAGATTTTCTTGGCTCTTGTCTTGGGAAACTGAGGGGTCCTCTTCTACGATCCTCACAAACTTGACTCTGCAATACCGCGCTACGTGTCCTGGCTTGTTACACTTGAAACATATTGGTCTCCCGTCTTCTGTCCTATTCCTGTTTGAATCTGGACTCTTATTGTAGGTTTTCCTTGGGTAGACCGGTTTTGGCTCAGGAATGGGAGTGTAAAATCGTCTAGGGGCAGATACCTGGGGCAGCGGCTTGTTCTGGTAGTACCTCGGAGCGGGGGCCTGGGGCTTGGGGGTGTTCTGGTAGTACCTCAGAGCGGGGGCCTGGGGCTTGGAGGTGTTCTGGTCTGGTCTTCTGAACGACGGAGCGTTCTTCCATTGCTCTTGATGGTGGGAACGAGGAGAGCGTGGTCCATTGTATAGAACCTTTGATTTTTCTATACGTTCTTGATAATTATTTTCAAACAAATCCATCTTTTTACACAATCTTAGGAGTTCGTTGGTATTCTTAGGAGGGTTTAAGTAGAGGGCAAAAGAGTATTCTTTCTTTAACCCTCCAATAACCCAATTTATTTTATTCTCTTCTTC
Organism: Cordylochernes scorpioides; assembly: GCA_030710605.1. Lineage (NCBI taxonomy): Eukaryota > Metazoa > Arthropoda > Arachnida > Pseudoscorpiones > Chernetidae > Cordylochernes > Cordylochernes scorpioides. Next base: position 33,830,322 of record CP092883.1, read on the forward strand.
CATTTGGGGGTCGACCTTGTTGCACAGAACCAGGATATCCTCTGCAAACCTGATTGCAGGTTCATTCCACTGCTGCATTCTGTTCAGCCTCATCTTCAATTCTTCTTTGTTGGCGTCTGAGCCAAAATCCTGAATTAGGCGGCTCTTGAAATGTTCCCAGCTGGTAAAACTTATCTTGTGTAGGTCCAGCCAGGTTTTGGCGCTACCAATCATGTTCATGGCTGCATAGCGAGAAATAATATATTCTGCCCAGTGGTACAGGAAGCCAATTTCTTCAAGGGACTCAATCCATGGGCGAGGGTCTTCTGTTCCATCATATTTGGGGATGTCTATGTTGGGGTTCAAAACAACTGGGTCGGCACTTGCATCTCTACCAATTGTTGCACTGGGCTGCGGCTTGGCAGATTCTTCAGTCTTGAGTCTCTCCTCAGACGTGTCTTGCATCTTTCCAGAACGTGTCTCAACCATCTTACAAGGTTAAACCAGTCAATAATCAGACAACTATAAATTTAGGTAGCACCTAGGATCTCCCTTTATTTACCACATCAAAGTTTAAAGCATGTAGGGTATTTAGTGTATCAAAATACAAATGTTTTATAGTACATAATATTTTATATTAATAATCTGTTTTATAAAAATAAATAAATTTATAATTTAAATTTTAAATATATTAAAAATAATATTATAAATAATTTTAAAAATAGGCGCATTACTCATGATGCAACAATATGACCTCAGCTTTTGATCGAGTGTGGAGGGAGAAATTACGTGAAAAGCTGCACAACATCGGAGTAAGAGGAAAAACCTTAATCTGGATTGCAGACTTCTTTAGGGGAAGAAGGTTAAAGGTTCGGGTCAATAGAGAATTTTCCAAGGAAGGAAGAACATGGGCTGGTGTAACTCAGGGATCTGTGCTCAGTCCTCTACTCTATCTGCTATATATTAACGACATCCATCCTTACCTCACTGAAGACACAAAGGTTGCCTGTTATGCAGATGATATAGCCATATGGCACACAAGTAGCAGCATAGAAAAATCGTAAAAAATACTGAACACATTCATCGTAGATCGCAAAATGCGTGGTGTCGCTGGAGACCCACTGGCGATTCTCCACCAAATTCTGCAGCGCTGGCAGAGGCGCCATATTTATTGTACATAGTGTATATAATGCATATTATCTTTTTTAATAGTGCAGACTGTGCATGTATTGACAAGATGTCAACAAAATTATTTTAATTATTATTGATGAGGAATTAGAATTTTCAGAACACATAATTAGCACCTCAAATAGAGCTATCAGAAAACTAAACATTCTGAGAAGGCTATGTGGAACAAATTGGGGGGCAAAACCCAGATTTCTCAGAACAAGATATACCACCTTAATAAGGCCGATAATGGAATATGCAACACCGGTCTGGGCTCCCTCAAGCTCATCACTAAAAGTAAGACTACACAGTGTTCAAGCAAAAGCGGCCAAAATAATCACTGGTGCTGTTTCATCCACCAACAATGAGAAAATTCAGAGAGAATGTGTTCTAGACCTACTCGCTCGAAAGCAGAAGACAAAATAAAAACAACTTGGATCGGCACTTCGGAAACGAGGAACCAGAGAACGAGATCTCTCTGACCACTTGTGGTTTGGTAGATCCGCCCTTTTCTGAGAATGAGGTGAAACTGACGGCTTTCAAGTTCGGGAAAGGGAAATCTCCTGGTCCCGAAGGGATCGATAACACGGTCGTGAAAGCCCTGGTAAGGATGCACCCATCGCCTCTTTCCAGGTTATTCAATAGGTGCCTGGACACTGGTACATTTCCTGAGGCATGGATGGTTGCCCGAGTAGTGCTTCTCGAAAAGTCTGGTAGAAAGGGTAATTCTCCTAATGATTATCGTCCGCTTTCTTTACTAGTGTGTCTAGGTATGGTCCTGGATAGCCTACTAGCTCAGCGACTGAAGCATTGGCTAGAGAGTAATGAACTCCTTTCCTCTTTCCAACATGGTTTTAGGGAAGGGAAGTCCACAACCACAGCTCTGAACGAGGTGTTAGAGGGGGTTGAGATGGGCTTAAATAAGGGTGCTTGGGTTCTTTTCGTGGCCCTGGACATTGATGATGCGTTCAACTCCATGAGCTGGAACAAGCTGATGAGAAATTTGATGGACATGGGTTGTCCTGATAATTTGTGCAGCTTGGTTCGTGACTTCCTGAGGGATAGACGGATTAGCCTCAGTTTTGGTGGGCGGAAGTTGGAAAGAAACTGTGCTAGGGGTTGCCCCCAGGGCTCTTGCTGCGGACCTATTCTGTGGAATATCCTGGTAAACACCGTTTTCCAGGAGGAGCTCCCTGAGGGAGCCAGGCTGGTTCTCTATGCTGACGACCAGTTCCTCATCATTGAGGCTGCTTCGAGAGCGAAGGCTGAGAAATGTGTTGGAACTTCTCTCCAAATTCTCCCGATCTGGGTAATGACTCTGGCCTTAAGTTCAATGTCTCCAAAACTAAAGCCCTCAGCTTTAAGCCTAGGGACATAAGAACTAAAAGGAAAGGGATCAAATGGGAACACAAGCCGGCTATCCGGATGGAAGGACGGAGGGTAGCGTTGGTCAATAGGATGACCATTCTGGGGGTGGTCATTGATGACAAGATGGGTTGGCAATACCAGGCGGAGGAGATGGTGGCGAGAGGCAGGGAGGCGTTGTGCAGGCCTGTCCTGGTTGGCTCTCAACAGGGGGGGGGGGGGGGGGGGGAGAAGGAGGGTACTATTTTTAGGAACCTCTGCCTCTCCTGTGTCGAGCCAATCTTGCTATATGCTTCCGGGGCTTGGTGGCGCCGAAACAGGGATCAGAAGGTGGCAACAACTCTAGAGAGAGTGCAGAGGACAGCGGCACTCAGAATCACAGGGGGATATCGCACTACCAGCAGTGAGGCCTTTTTGGTCCCCGCTGGGCTTATTCCCCTGGGATTGAAACTAGAGCAGGAGACCATCAGACAGAAGATCTGGGAGAACAGGGAAGATGCCCTGGGACTTGAAGCGGGGGCCCTGGAATCGAAGAGGGATCCAAGGAAGCCTCCGCAGTGGTTGCCAAAGTGGAATTGGAGTCCTGGAGGGCCGACAGGGATTGGCACGGAGGTTTTCACTGATTGTAGTAAGTCTGGAACCAATACTGGAGCTGGGGTAGTGATATTCACTAATGGAGAGCTGATCTTCCAAGAAAGTTTAACACTCAGAGTGGACGAATTGGTCTTTTCAGCCGAGCTGGTTGCGATCAGGGTAGCCCTCAGAGTGTGTGCCGAGAAGAACTTCAGGCCCTCGGCCCTCGTCGCCATCAATCTGGAGAAAGGGCAACTCGTGCATTAAATAATCCAGGAGCTGGAGATGATGACGCGGGCTCCGGAGCTCCCTTGGTTTAGTAGACACAGCCTCATCGAAGGTAATGAGTTCGCAGACAGGATCGCTAAGGCAGGATGTTTTAGAGGTAGATCACTGAGGACCCCAGTGACCAAGAAAGAAGTTTATAGGAGGATCAGGGGGCACGTACAGGACTTATGGTTGGACAGATGGAGGAACAGTGTGAAGGGGAGAGAGGTATTCAATGGGGTAACAACACCCAAGTACCTCTGTAAGGTAATGTCCCACAAACTCATTAGGGTAGTTCGGGACATGGGCTCTTCCCCAAGTCTCCACAGATTTAAAATTAAGAGAAACCCTGATTGCGTCTATGGAGAAAGGGATATGAATGCACGCCACTACGTCTTGGATTGTCCAAGGGTAGTGGGTGTGCAGGAAGAGAGAAGGAGGGCGAGGGGCGCGATCGAGAGTAAGCTGCTGAGAAATCACAGCAAGCTTCTTGAGAAAGCCCACGACGTGGCAGCTGAGCTTTTCCTCAGCTGTGAGTGAACAGAGTCGACCGGGGGCTGCCTCCCCGCGGTCCCTGCTGGACACAGTAGATAGTTTCCTATTTTGCTGTGATTAAAGGCCACCGGTATAGAAATCCTTCCAGACACGTTGTCTGGGAGGTGGTGTTTCCAGGTACAATGTCCAAGCACTAGCTTGGATACCGTTACTTGGCTTATGAGTTGAACAGAATAGCAGCGAAGGGCATGCTTCGCATGCCGGCTTGTGGACCTAAAGGTCTGGGTGGCCATCTGCTTCTAGGGTATACCAACTGTGCTTAGGTGGGATCCTCCAGTTCTTGTTTATTTTTGCTACTGTTTCTATTTCTTTAAAAGTAAGTTTATTTTTTCTGTAGCAAGGGTTCTTTTGTGCCTTTTTTTCGCTAGCGCATCAGCAGCTTCATTGCCTTCAATGCTAACATGTAAGGGTATCCATTGAAGGTGAATATTTGAGGTATTGAGAGTTTTTGGAGATAACCAATTATGTTCCTGCTTACTTTGACTCTAAGATCCCCTGTGTGACTTAAGTGTTGTATGGCACTTCTACTATCAGTAAGAATCCATATATCGTGATGTTTAATGTTTCTGATGGATTTTAAGACTTCATATATGGCTATAAGTTCTGATCTGAAGACTGAGCAAAATTCTGGGTTTCTTCTGTTTATTTTCTCAATGCCATTTGTGGTTTTGATGAGACAGCCACTGCCAGTGTGTCCCAACTCGTCTCTGCTACCATCAGTATAGATAGTTATTGCATTTTTAGGAATTTTATTAATTATTTCTAATGATAATTGTTTTAAGTATTCTGGATTTTGGTATTGTCTGTTGGTGGGTTCATTTAAAGTGGCATTAAAAATAACATTTCGGTAATGGTTCGCATGGAGATATTTTTTCAGCTAAATAATATTTTTCCACTTTATATTTTAAAAATCCATTTCTTTTGGCCAGGTGGAGAGGGCCTTCTTTTTTGAATCTTATATTGGGTTCCCAATTAAGTATGTAGTTGAAAGTTCTGTGTTTGTTTTCATAACTCTTGATTTTGTTTATATATTTTGGCAGATTGTAGCTTATTCTATCCTTCATGGGCTTAATGTCTGCCTCGTAAAGTACAATATTTTTAGGGCAGGTTTTTCGAAGACCTGTAATATTTCTGGCTGCACTTAGTTGTATCCTTTCCAGTGATTTTAGATTTGTTTCAGATGCTGTACCATAGATTTGATATCCATATTCCAAGATAGGTCTCATTAGAGATGTGTAAGTTAATTTTAGTGTTGTTGCTTCAGCTCCCCACTCTTCCTGAAATATATTTCAAGATTTTTAGTCGGTCTCTTCATTTTCTAACAACTCCTTCAATATGCTTACTGGTTTTAATTTCTGGATCCAGGGTGTAGCCGATATATTTAGGATGTTTATTATATTGTAATTGTTGTTCTTTCAGAATAATATTTGGTCTTATTTTGTATAGTTTCTTATCGGTAGTAAAAAGACAGGGTTCAGATTTTTGGGGGTTAAATTCTAATTTATTTTTATTAGCAAATTTTTCTAGGTGGAGAAGAGTCTTGTTCAAATCTCTTTCAGCTTTTTTCCAGTTAGTGTTACTGCTCCATAGAATAATGTCATCAGTGAAAAGTCCAATATTGGTTTTATTTGAAAATTTTTCTTCTCTGCCTGCAATAAATAGGGTGAAGAGAGTTGGGCTAAGGATTGATCCTTGTGGTAATCCTAGGTACAATTTGAAGGTTTTAGATAGAGTGCCATTATATTTGACCCTGATTTATATATTTTTAAGGGAATCATTTATCAAAGTGATAGCCTTTCCATCAATTTTGAAATGTTTGTATAATTTTGTAATTAACTTGTTTTTCCATACCTTATCAAAAGCTTGTGTAAGGTCTAAAAAGCAGCTAAGGTGTGGTTAGTTGTTTTTTTTTTGTTTTGTGCATCTTTTACCTTTTGTGTGAAAAATAAGAGTTGGTCTATTGTCCCATGTCCTTTCCTAAATCCATATTGTTCTTCTGGTAAGAGATTTCTTGTGTCGGGGTGGTAGGTGAGTCTCGTCTGAGTATAATTTTTTCCATTAATTTGCAGCAAATATTTGTTAGGGAGATAGGTGGGTAGTTTTTTGGGTCATCAGTAGATTTGTCAAGTTTTTTAATGGGAATTATTGTTGCATTTTTACAGTCTTGAGGCAATTTTCCAGTTTTCCAGGAGTTATTGAAAATATTAAGAAGTCTTTCTTTGCCAATTTTGCCCAAGTTTGATATCATTCGGCCATGGATTCCATCTGGCCCAGGAGTCTTGTTTAGGTCAGTGTTTTCTAATGCATAAGCTAGCTTTTTCATATTGATTTTTTTCATGGAAAATATTATGAGTGCTGGTGACATTTTACAGTCATGAATAATCTTTCGGGCCTTTTTTCAACCTTGATTTTACTACTTATTTGATATGAATTACCTAAAAGATTGGCAGCAATTTTGTCATTAGTTGCTGGTGTACTATCTGTATTCTCAATCATATTTGTGTTTTCAGTTTTTGGCTGGGCTCTGTCAATTTGTTTTGCCAAATTCCAAAGTTTTGTATTTGGGTTTCTTGGGTTCAGGTTTTCACAAGTTTGTTTCCATTTTTTCCTTTTCACATTTACGTATAATCTTTTTATTTTTGCAATCACAATGTTCAGTTCAGTTATACAATTTGTTTGGTTTTGAGTGCACTTTTTTGTAGTTAATTTCTTTTAGTTATAAGTGTTTGAATATTTTTTGCCTGGTGTGTATAATTTGGAATCCATTTCTTAATATTACCTCTTGGTATTGAAACTTTGGCTGCTTTAATAATGGTGTTTTCGAAAGGTATCATATTAGCCTTTTTGAAGTTCCAGAATTTTTCTTAATTGAGCTAGTTTGGGGTCTTGGTGCTAATTTCTATCAAATTAGGCAAATGATCACTTCCAAAACTTTTTAATATTTGCTATTTGCATTTGTGGAAAATGTCAGGATAGTAAAAACTTATATCAAGGGCTTGTGCAGTATTATAGCTTGTATGAATGATGGGTAGGATTCCCATCATTTAAGCACATGAAGTCATTGTCAAATATGTTTGATAGTATTTTGCCTCTTGGGTTTGGCGTAGGACATCCCCATAGTTGATGTTTGGCATTAAGGTCACCTACAATAATAGTGTTGTCTGTAAGAAATTCAGCCATTGTTCCATCGTCAATAAATGTATTGTTTGGAGGGTGATACATATTGTATATGTTGATGGCTTTGTTTTGATTGAGGTAGACTTTGATACCTTGGGCTTCGAGGTCTAATGTGTTTGTAATATTAACGGCTATGTCCTCATAGTACAAATTATTGATTAAAAATGCTAGGCCACGCCCTTTAACAGCATATACAGATGGATCTTCAGACCTTACCCTGAGTAATGGAGGGGTCGGAATTAACATAATACTGCAAGATGGAACAAACATCAAAATCAAAGAAGGAGCAGGACAGATTTCGTCAAACTTCACTTGTGAACTGACAGCTATCTGGAAAGCTCTTGATTTATGCCTTAACCAACCATCCCTGCATCAAGCAGAAGGAAATTTAATATACAGCGACTCCATATCCGCTCTAGAAGCAATTCAGAAGGGCAATACTATAATCACACAGAAAATACACTCGTTACTTGCCCAACTGGAATCATTGGAGAATAACTGCATTCTACAATGGATTCCTGCCCGTGTTGAGATCGGGGTAATGAAATGGTAGATGAATTGGCAAAGGAAGCCAGAAAGCTGAGCCAAAATAAAGAACAAATGTCAGTATTTGACGCTGATGCTTTGGCAAAATACAAGATAATTAAACAAAAAATAAGAAAAGATCAAATATGTGAAATAAACTCTGAGATAAAACTGACAAAAACTATAACAAGACTTAGAACAAAACATTATAAAGGAATGAAAATACATCCAGATGGCACAAGAACCTATAGAACATGCAACAACTGTCCTGGTGTGGAACTAACACCTACCCACATATTCTCATTCCCGCAGCCTTGCAGAAAATTGACATAGACTCAGAGCAGCAGCTTTATACATCCAAGATAGTGGACATTGCTGCTGCTGCTGTGATAGAAATGCATGGAGACATCTGAGGCTTATTATTGGACACGACAAAAAAAAAACAACGGCATTCCCGAGTAAAATAAATTATCAGAGATAGATACATATTTTTCAAATGAATTAAAATAAACATAATCGATACTGAGTGAGAGTTGAATTAAAAATATTAGAAATTTATTATCTTCGGAAACAAACCGTATCTAAAATATCAATTTTCTTTTTGCTACATGTTTTAATTTGCATTTACCTATTTTACATATCTCTGATTGTATTTGAAAATCGTTAACCAATTCTTCATACTTTTGGCGAAGTGGTGTTTTATTAATTTGTTATTTGATATTATTAGGGTTCTTTCCTGGTATTCAAAAAGGAAAAATACGTGTCGATCAGTTATATTTTTCAATTTATCAAACAATTTGGCCGCTGAATCTCTGATTCTGGTAGAGCGCCATCTGGCGAATAAAATTGTAACTAAAATAAATTTCGAAATTATCATTATTTGCCATAAAAAATCCCATTGCATCCTGAATACAATGGTGTTTACCGCATTGCTCTAGCGCAAATATTCGGGGAGTTATTAATTTTTAAAGTTGTGCGGGACTTTTGGATCACCCTGTATTTCAAAAATATTTTGTTCTATGGAAGTGATTATTACTTCATTTTTTTCGCAATAAAACATTTTAAAAATGGCGAGTATATTTTCCAAAGTCATTTTTGTGCTCGTAGAATAATGTTTTTGAATATATGTCCTCATATATATGTAAATGAGAAACATTTCATTTTATAATAAAAGGCGAATCTAGATAAAAAGTGATGTTTCAGAGAAAAAACTATCAAAAATTATATAATTATAATTACAGTTAAACCTGTCTTTAGTGCCCCATCTTGGTACTCACCAAAATAGGGTGCTTTAGAGAGGGGGTGCTATTGACAGGTCACTTTTAATGTAAGTCGCATCGCACTACGTATATAAAATCGGGCGCTATAGAGAGGGAAGCGCTATTTAGAGGGGACGCAATAAACAGGTTTAACTGTATATATAATTTTCAATGATAATAATGAAGACACATTTTTTTGCTTGTACAGAGTACATTTTTCTATTTTCTTAATAAATTCTTAATTCATATAGTGTAAAATGAGTATGCTTTATATTTCCAGATTCTTGGCGCCATTCAATTTTCCTATACAAAGTATAAATGCATACCAGCATGCACATATATTAAAAATATAATTACATACATATTGAAACATAGTATGTATTAATTTAATTTATGTAACATAGTATTTCTTAATTTTATTATTTTTTATTTAACAGAGTGGTCATTTTTATTTTTATATCTGGCGACTCTGTAAATTTCCCCCGTGGCTTATCTTTTGTTTACCCTTCTTAGTTTGTCCTTGCCTGAAATAAATTTTGTTTCCTCCTGAAGTTTTTGTCTTCCCTAATTTTCCACGTGGCATTTTGGTGGAGATGTTGGGTAAGTTAGGGAAGACAAACTGAAGATCGCCGAGAAGACCTTGAAGCCATGGGTGCTGTGACTACATTTTCGGAGACTGACATCAGGATTCCACCGCCGTGCTAAAGCCAAGACTTCCCTCGAAGATGACGATGTCCCTATACACGATACGACGACAAAGCCGCTCTTCACGCCGCAAGAAAATGGACGCAAAGGTACTAGGGACAAAGTTCCAAGACTTCGATGGAATCCTTGGCAGAAGCACGTCAAATCCTCGTCAGTATCTACAATAATTGTTAGCTGTGGGTCACAGCTCCCATAGGGAAGAAGCTAATGAAACATAGTATGTATTAATTTAATTTATGTAACATAGTATTTCTTAATTTTATTATTTTTTATTTAACAGAGTGGTCATTTTTATTTTTATATCTGGCGACTCTGTAAATTTCCCCCGTGGCTTATCTTTTGTTTACCCTTCTTAGTTTGTCCTTGCCTGAAATAAATTTTGTTTCCTCCTGAAGTTTTTGTCTTCCCTAATTTTCCACGTGGCAATATAATATGAGAATATTCCAATTCAATATTCCGATTGCTTGCCTAAAATTCAAACTAATTACCGAAAGTTTGTCAATTCAGTACTTTCTCTATTAGGGGAAACAGTGAAAAACATTCGACTTCCAAGGACAGAAAATGAATTTTCTACAAAGTGTAATCATAATTTATTTTATTTTCATATATTAGGAATCATTACTTATCAAAATTTGTTATAAAATCAGCTCATATACTAACTATATATGTAGAAAATGAGGGGTTTACCAATGGCTTTATTGATATTACAAGAGGAGACTAGATCAACCTTAGAATAGAGGCCCCAATTTAAAAAGGCAACGCCTTATGGGTTTTAGCTGTGAGGTATTCCATGTCAAAATTTGACATAATCGTCAAGCCATCTCTCCCTTCCTTTCATTTCTCTTTCAGATATACAAATATTTTCAAAATTTGCACAAAATATTGAGAGTAGTAAAAACTGAATATATTTATTCAAGATGAAGTTGGTTTAGTCACACTACAAATATTTACATTCAGTGTTGTCGATCTCACACAAAAATATGGGAACTAATAAAAGAAGGTATTAACATTCAAAATAATGAAATTAAGTCGCAATAAAATACATTTTTGTTGTTTAATTTGTGAATTTATAATTGATAGATTATTATATGATCATTGAACAGTATAACAACATTGATATTTATATTATATTCGACTTGATCTCATTGTGTTAATATTGGTTTCTTCTGAGGCATCCAATCTACTTTTCCAGATGTCATCTAATGTAGTAGGTCTCTAACCTACATATAGTACATAGAGCACTAAGAAAGTTTTGCAATATAACTTTATTTACAATCTTTCAAAATAATTTCCAACACAATCGATACACTTCTCCTTCCTTCGAAATTAGTCATCAAACCAACTCTTCCGCGTTTCTTCAGGGAGCTAGGCGCACTCGTCATTCCTTGTCCTCGAAAGGTCTTCATCTCAGAAAAAGTGTTTATTTTTAGTCTGTTTTTCACGTGAGGGAAGAGGATAAAGTCACAAAGTGTATTGTCTGGACTGTGGGGAGGATACTCCAACAAATTTATTCCAGTACGTGCTAAATAAATGGCACTGACCTCCGAACGGTGAGCTGGAGCATTGTCAAGGTGAAAAAGCGATGTGTCAGTTCTTTAGTTTGAACGTAACCTTTTGATAGCTTGAAAATATTTAGGAAGGCATTCCTCAGTGTAAACCACTTGGCAGTAACTGTCGTTTGATTTTCCAGTATCTCCAGACTTACAACTCCTCTAGTGTAAAGAAAACCGCTAAATTTTTCTTCTAAATAGATCTGGATTTTTGTACAGACACAGGCATGCTTTCACCCTCATAGATCCATACTTTGTTCTGGGCTTTATTATGCACATAAAAATAATAAAGCCAAGTTTCATCATCTGTTATGATGCTATTGACACAATAAGATGATCCATTATCAAACCTTTCGAGCTTTTTTCGGCACCATGAAACACGTCGAGTCATCTGCTCATCAGTTAACGAATGGGGAACCCATAACTTTACTCACTTTTAGAAAGTCGTGCAAAATGGAATGTCTTAAACTCTCCTCTGTCTGACGATCATTCTACAATAATTCATTGAGAGCTGCGATGTGTTTTCATTATCACTGACGAAGCTGGACGTCCTGATCATGGCGCGTCTCTTATGCCATATTTACCTCGCTGAAACTCACGATTCCATCTGAATATGTTAGTACGGTGTGGTCAATCCTTTCCCAGTACATGAGTCATTTCTTTCAAACATTCCTCAATGCTCAAACCGCGTTTGAGGTAAAATGCCTTTTATAGTTCCAGGTGTCCACTTTCTTTTCCCTTATAATTGTGAATATACGTGATCAGGGGACTTGAATTTGTTAGGAAAATTTCCCTCCTCACTTGCTTCATCGCTGTTCTTTTCAGGGTGTAATCGGTCCATTCTGGTAGTCAATCTCCTACCCGTCAGTAATTCAGCTGGCGTTACTCCATTTGATCCATGAGGTGTGGTCTTCATTGCAAAAAGAGTACGTGCTAGAACAGTTGGAATATTCTCCAATCCATTTTTCCTTAGTAACTGTTTAAGTAAAACGACACTTGAAGTTACACCGCATGAGTTTCTTTTAAACGAAAAATCAAAATTTTATTTCAAGGTGAAATATCGACTATTTCTAACCTTTTTGGATGAGGTAAGAAAGGGTGAATTATGAAGAGTAATGACAAACGGAAAAATAAGAGTGTCCAGGGATGGGATTTGAAACCACAATGCTCCGCTTACCGGGCAGATGCCATGTCCACTAGGCTACCCTGGACGTATTTTTCCGTTCGTAAATGATACATAAAGTAACTTATTATGAGTAACTTATTGTTTACTAAGTAACTTAACATGAATGGGAAGGAAAAGCAATTTAGGGGGGAGGGGGAGCAATCATCCTTTGTCTGTGGAGTTGAGCACTTCTTCCCTCATTTTATCAATCGCTTTGAAATTTTTTAAATATTTATAAACAAATGTTTTATCCAGCAAAATAGTAGTAAAATTTTATATACATGTTGTTCATTATAGTGAGTTAGCCCCGAAATATCGTGAATTTCCGGTCTTTTTTCCTGTAGGAATGGGCAATGGAATAGATAATGAACCAAATTGTTTTGGATGCCAGCATTGCAGAAGTAGAAATTTAAAGGGTCACTGTTCCAAAATCACGTGATATCTTCGGGGGAAAATAGCCATATATCCTTTGACGGGCTATAAAGCGTTTGATTTTCAAAGGGAGGTTTGATAGTAAGTAGTCCTCCGTCATAAAGGAGCTACTTAGAGATTGGTGGTAAAAAATGAATTGAGTTTTGTATCTTAGCTCGGTCAAATTGGAGTAGCAAGTCCATTATGGTTTGAACTATTCTAGGCATTTCTCCTCGCACAACCATATAATCTTCACAGTTCTTAAGAAAAAAAAAACCTCATAGTCAATGATGTTATTCGGGTTTTAAATAAAGTTGTTTCCCGCTTTTCGCACAATTGAAACTTTCCAGAGCTGGGAAAAGCAAACATAAAGTAATCTTGTCCTGTCCATTTTTTAAAATCCTTATCCAGAACTTTAGAATCAATTTCGTTATATGTTTAATTCAAGGGACATCCTTCCGGTTTCTGTTCTTAAAATATAGCCCGGAGTAAATTCGGGAAGGTCAAGAAATCGCCATAGGAAAAAATTCTGGAACTGGTTTACAGCTCCTATCTGAATCGTCGCCCACAGTGGGACCGAGTATAACAACGTGGATAAAACTATGGAGTCGAGTAGTTTCATCACTGCTCCGAACGATTTGGTTCTTGACTTAGATAGTATTCTCCATACTGCGTTTGTAGCAACCAATGTTTAGCTTTTAAAGTGCTGCGCGACGTAAGTAGTTGGAATTTGGTTGTAAAGGGGTAACCAAGATACGTATATTTTGAGGATGCTGTCAAGGGTTGTTGGCCCCAAAACCAAACGTCAGATCTGGCCAAGCGGCCTCCTTTTCGAAACACTACGATTTTAGACTTGGATTGGTTCAGAGTTAAACCATTTTCCTCAAAATATATTTTTATTAAATTAATCTTTATTTGGAGATTTATCTTGGATTCACCAAAGAGGACTATATCATCGGCAAACAGGAGGAGGTGTATATTTCCATGGCCCGGTATGTATATACCTGGCAGGTCAGAATCATCGAGCGTAGCAACCAGACGCTAATGAAAATTATAAATAAATACGGTGAAAGAGGTTCACCCTGAAGAACACCTGATTGTATTTTGATATATTCTATAAAAGAGCAGTTCCATCTGACCGCTGCCATCATTTGAGCATAGTAGTTCTGTATAAGTTTGATAAATCGCTCACTTAAACCAACAAGCGCAAGCTTTCTCCATAATAGTAGATGTGAAACTGTTTCAAACGCTTTTTTGAGATCAACAAAGAATACGTAAAAAGTCCTCCTTTTGCGGTTTAATATCATTTGGATTAGTGACGTAAGCCTGAAGATATGGTCTTGGCACGAGTAGCCCCTTCTGAATCCTGCCTTGTTTTCCGCTATGAGTTTTCTATTTCCAATCCAATTACTTGGTCTATTTTTAAATATGGATGTGAGAAGTTTTGACAAGTTTCTTATAAGGGCAATGCCTCTATAATTTGATGGTGTAATTAGGTCACCATTTTTGACCACTGTGAAGGGACTTGGGATTTAGTTAATCATTTATAGAAAAAGTTAGATAAAAGGATTGAACTATTCTCAGTTAGGGCTTTTATAGCTTAATTAGGTATATTATCGTATACTACCTGCTGCTTTATTGTTTTTTAAGCTAACGATTTCTCTCGCAATTTCCATAATTGAAATTTTGGCGTTCAGCTCGGGGTCAATACGAATTAGTAGGGTAGGTATATCAGCCACAATTCTTTGAGGAAGCGGCAATAAACCCTGATAGAAGGATTCTCACTCTGATATGTCAATATTTCCTTTAGTGCTATTCCGTTTCTTAAAGAACGCAAATATTTTCCAAAATTCGGCAGAGTCCCTAACATTGCTAAGGGCAGCTTGAACAGAATCAGAGTTTTTTTTTTTTTTGTATTTGAGCAATGATAGATATTTGCATTTACTCGTAATAAACAAATATTTATAAAGAGGAGTATTTATAGTCAATATGACTTAAGATTTTTTTTTTCATATATTTTTTTGCTCTATAACATTCCCCGTCAAACCATGGCTTAGACCGCGAACTTTGCCAAAGCTGGTGTTGTGGCTTTGTCACCGACCCGAGACCGCTAGTTTGCGGTGACGGTCAATAGATGGCGTCTAATTTAACGGGAGAGGCGACCTTTGTCTCTTTAAATCAATATCCTCCCGGCAAAATTTCCATCTATATTTTGGCCATAGATTTGGCCCAGCCACTTTGCCAGCTAAACACCTCTTTGGCAGATTCTCAAGATTCCATTAGATCCCGTGTGGATCTCATGGAATAAAGTCCGCCCTAGACTGACGAGGGCCATTAGCCCGAAACCATGGTCTCTAGGTGGACGCTTTTCAGTTTGCCAAAGCTGGTTTTGTGGCTTTGTCACCGACCCGAGACCGCTAGTTTGCGGTGACGGTCAATAGATGGCGTCTAGTTTTGACGTCTATTTTGACGGTAGAGGCGACCTTTGTCTCTTTAAATCAATATCCTCCCGGAAAAATTTCCATCTATATTTTGGCCATAGATTTGGCCCAGCCACTTTGCCAGTTAAACACCTCTTTGGCAGATTGTCAAGATTCCATAACCCCTAATCCTATTTATCCTGTTCTCACTGAATATATCATTGGGGGCCTGAAAATAATCTGCCCTAACTGCTCAGCCCTGCATTTCCCTTGAAAACAGTTGGTAGAGCTACCATTAAACATTAACATTAGAGATTAATGATAAAGTACTGAATTGATTACCAAACAGGTAAGTTTATTACAACCTTCCCTTCATTTTGAAGAGGTTTCAGTTACCACAAGGTTGGCTTTTGCTATGAATATAAATAAAGCTCAAGGCCAAACCTTTGCAAGAGTGGGTCTTTTTCTACAAATGCCTTTGTTTACGCATGGACAGCTTCACATGGCTTTTAAACATGTGCGAACTATGAATAGAGTATGTGTAAGTTTAACCCACATATATATAAAATTAGAAATGTAGTTTTCAATGAGGTCTTTCAAATGAATTTATTTCTTTAATATGTTGTCATATCTGCAATATAGTTGTGTTGTTTGCAATTTTTTTTATTATTATTTTAAATTATTTGTAATCAAATAAACTATTATCATTTATTTTTATTTTTAGTCTTCTCTTTATTTACTTATATTTCTCACCTATTGATCTATACATACAATTATATGCATACAATTATATACATACAATATTCTACATTCACCACTGTGCAGTCTAATATGTTGTTAATTATAGGGTTTTTAGACAAAAATAAACTTATGAAATTTGAATTTCAAAATAGGTAAATTATCGAAAGTGTCGAATTACAGTTTGTCGTATGATATAGGCTGTAGGAAGAAACATCTAAAATGGTCGAATTATCGTGTGTTGAATTATTGAGGTTATATTGTATTTATATAAAATAGAAATTTAGTTTTTTTAATGAGGTCTTTTAAATGAATTTATTCCTTTAATATGTTGTCATATATGAAATATAGTTGTGTTGTTTGCAATTTTCTTTTTTTTTTTTACTTTCAAATACATTTGTCTCCTCTGAGATATAGTTTGTAAATTTATGTTCTAATTTAATTTCTTATATATATATATTTTTTTTTTGATTGCCAAAATATGTATTTACGCTTTTCACCAAGGCCTATAGGATCTTTGCAAAATAACACGTATGGTGTACTAGGGCATGTGCTCTCATGTCCTCGAAGCACATATACTGACAGTGCCGAAAGTTGAACACACTGTATAGTGTCTGAAATATCTTTGGCTCCTTCGGATTCCAACCTTCGCTTCATTCTAGAGAGGCGTTAGTTTTCACTAATGTTGACTTTTGCTATGACTATAAATAAGGCTCAAGGCCAAACCTTTGCTACAAGAGCCTGTGTTTACGCATGGACAACTTTAGTGGCTTTTTCAAGTGTGCAAACTTTGGATTGCATATATAAAGTTGAACCCACGTATATATAAAATGTAGTTTTTAATTGAATTTCAAATTAATTCCTTTAATAAATCGTCTCCTCTGAAATATAAATTGTGAATTTATACTCCGATTAATTTTCTTATCTTTTTTATTCGTTTCCAAAATATTTATTCAAACTTTTCACCAATGCCTATAGTTTCTCACCTGAAAGAAACTTTTTGTATCGTTTTTTGGTAATATTCTAATTATTATCAATTAATTTAAATTTGGTCTTCTCTTTATATTTTCCCTGCTCTATACATATATTTTGTACAATTTCAATGAGAGCCATCGTCTCTGTAATACCTTTATAGCAGTGAAGTTTTAACAATCAATTGTTAAAATTTATAATAGTCGAATTATCGATAGTGTCGTATTACAGTTTATTATATAATAGGCCTTAGGTCAGGACAACAAAACATAGTCGAATTATCGTGTGTCGAAATATCGAGGTTATATTGTTTATATAAAACTAGATAGGTAGTTTTTAAAGAGGTCCTTTAAATGAATTCATTCCTTCTATATGTTGTTTTATCTGCAATATAATAGTATTGTTTGCACATTTATTTGCTGAATTGTGTAATTTCTTCTTTTTATTCACTCTAAATATATTTATTTAAAATCTTCAACCAATGCCTATAGTTTCTTTCTTAAAATTGCTTACCAAACATGAGTCAGTGTTTCCTCAGTGTTAACAGTGTGGAGTGTAAGATTGTGGAGGAGAAAAATAACTCCCTGCTGAATTTCTCAATTTCCTCAATCCCAGAAGAATGTCTCCACACCAGTTACACTCTAGGTTGGTGCTATTGTTATGCTTCTGAGAAATTTTAATCCTAAGCAGGGTCTTTACAATGGCAAACGTATGGTGGTACAGTGCATGTGCTCTCATGTCCTTAAATTATAAATACTGGCAGGGACAAATGTTGGACACACTGTATTGGTGTCAAAATATCTTTGACTCCTTCAGATATCAACATTCCCTTCATTCTGAAGAGGCAAGAGTTTCCACTAAGATTGGATTTCCCTATGACTATAAATAAAGCTCAAGGCCAAACCTTTGCAAGAGTGGGTTTCTTGCTACAAGAGCCTGTGTTTATGCATGGACAGCTCTATGTGGCTTTTTCACGTTTGCGAACTTTGGATAGCATACAAGTAAATTTGAAGCACAAATACTGACAGGGACCAATGTTGGACACACTGTATTGGTGCCTAAAATATATTTTTCTCCTTCAGATATCAGCCTTCCCTTCATTCTGAAGAGGCATCAGTTTTCACTAAGGTTGGCATTTGCTATGACTATAAATAAGGCTCAAGCCCAAATCTTCGGGTTCTTGCTACAATAGCCTTTGTTTACGCATGGACAGCTCTATGTAGCTTTTTCACGTGTTCAAACTTTGGATAGCATACATATAAAGTTGAACCCATGTATGAATAATAATATAAATTTATTTTTAATAATTTTTAGATTAATTCCTTTTATAAGTAGTATCCTTTGCAATATAGTTTGCAACTTCTTTTTTTTTCTGAATTAATTTTTGAATTTTAAATACATTTATATAAATTTTAAACTAATATCTATAGTTTCTCACCTTAAAGGAATTATTTGTATTATTTTTTTTAATAAACTATTTATTATCAATTATTTTGATTTTGGTCTTCTCTTTATTCACTAATTTTTCCCATTTCTCTACACATAAATTGTTTACATTTTCAGTGGCCGCCGTCGCCTATGTAATACCTTTTTACCGGTAAAGTTGTATTTAAACAACACTCAACTCTGTTAATTTGAATTATAAAAGGGTCGAATTATCGGATGTGTCGAATTACACTTTGTTATATGATAGGCCATATTTCAGGACATCAAAACATGGTCATATTATCGTGTTTCGATATACACCTAGAAATTAATTTTTCAATAAGGTCCTTTAAATGAATTAATTTCTTTTATATGTTGTCTTATTCTGCAATTTAGTTATGTTGTTTGAAATTTTATTTTCTGATTTGTTAATTTTTTTTCACTCTAATAATATTTATTTAAACTTTACAACCAATGTCTGTAGTTTCTTCCCTGAAAATGCTTACCAAATAGAAGTCAGTGTTTTCTCAGTGTTAACAGTTGGAGTGTGAGAATGTGGAGGAGCAAAATAACTCTCTACTGAATTTCTCAATAGCCTTTCTCCCAGAAGAATACCTCCACATCAGTTATACTTGTTGGTTCCATTGTTATGCTTCTGAGAAGTTTTAATCCTAATCAGGGTATTTGTAAATGGTGCACATATGGTGATACAGTGCATGTGCTCTCATGTCCTTGAAGTACAAATACTGACAGGGAAAATGTTGGACACACTGCATTGGTGTCAAAATATATTTGGCTCCTTCAGATATCAATATTCCCTTCATTCTGAAGAGCAAAGAGTTTCCATTAGGGTTGGCTTTTCCTATGACTATAAATAAGGCTCAAGGCCAAACGTTTGATAGAGTAGGTCTCTTGCTAAAAGAGCCTGTGTTTATGCATGGACAGTTCTATGTGGCTTTTTCACGTGTGCGAACTTTGGATAGCATACATGTAAAGAGGTGAACCCATCTATATACAAAACTATAAAATCAGTTTTTAATGAGGTCTTTAAATTATTATTTTTTAATTAGTCGTCTCCTCTGCAATATAGTTGCCAACTTTATTTTTGTTTGTGTTTTTTAAATATATTTATTTAATTTTTTACCAATGCCTATAGTTCTCACCAGAAAGGAATTCTTTTTTATTATTTTTTTGCTAATAAACTATTTACATTTTTTTTTAGTTACTCATTTTTCTCACTGCTCTATACATACATTTTGTACATTTAATCCGGCGCCGCCCGCCTATGTAATACCTTTTTAGGGGCGAGGTTGTATTTAAACAACAATCGACTGTCGAAATTTTAATTTTGAAATGTTCGAATTATCGGTAAAGTCGGATTATCGATAGTGTCAAATTACAGTTTTATTATATGATAGGCCATAGGTCAGAAAATCCAAACATAGTCGAAATATCATGTGTCGAATTAACGAGCATATAAATGTAGTTTTTAATGAAGACCTTTAAATTATTCCATTTCTTTTATATGTTGTCTTATCTTTAATATAGTTGTGTTGTTTGCAATTTTATTTTCTGATTTGTTAAAATTTTTCTTTCTTTTTTATTTTAAATAATATTTTTAGACATAGGCACCAATGCCTATAGTTTCTTTTTTTTCCACTATTAAACTATTTATCATCAAGTATTTTGAGTATCAGTCTTCTCTTTATTTACCTATTCTCCCCACTGATTTATACATTTCTACATATTTGCACTGTTTTGTCCAATATGTTGTTGATCATAAGGTTTGTTATGGATGATATGATTCCATTCTTATTTTGATTAAAAAAAAAAAAGATTAGACCGAATGTATTTACTAAGAAAGTAATTTTCACTCACCTTTATATTTGAAATGCTGCTTCTTGGAAATAAGATTACACCCATTGCTAATTTAAAGCCACTTTTATACTCTTGATGTCTCTGCAGGTTCTTCGGGTAAACCCTGGGCGTTGCCCGGGTCACTCGGCTAGTTAACATAAATTGTTTTATGCGATATATATAATTTTCCACATTTTCTAAATTCTCATCAAATTTCTCAAACGTTCCTAGAGATATTTCAAGTTTAATTTCTTCCGCCAGATCAATTTCTTTGTTCTTTAAAAAAATTGGCTTTTCCTCGTCGCCAGTTGTTTTGTGCTTGTTATTAAAGTTTAAAACACATTTAAACGTTATATATTTTATTCAATGACGATCAAAATTACATAACCATCACATTCAATTATATATCATAACTACATAACATTAAGGCATCTATTTTCATTTTGTTTTTGTCTCCAGTACAATATTTATATTTTCACAGACTAAATTATTAGATTAATTTATAAATGAAATATTATGCAAAACAAATAAACAACTATATATGTACATCAGATCTTTTGTCATATACTTCTATACCTTTCTCTTTTATATTTATGTATAAATCGAGGAAGTTGACTTTTTAATTGAATTTGATTTTTTCATTATTTTTTGGTTTTAAATACGGAGGATAGATATTTTCTATTAATTTTGAAAAATTGTTATTGTTGAATACAATAATGTCATCTACGCATCGTAACAACCACCAGTTAACTTTGTTAAGAGAGAAGAATTCATTCTCATACCGAAATAACAGGAGGTTGGCCAATAATGGACAAGATGACGTACCCATTGGTTCTCCTTTTTGATATTAAATATGATTTTTAATTTTGATATAAAAAATGAAATTAAGGAATGACTCTAAAAGTAATTTTTCTTTATTGAAGATCTATTTTGTCTTGAATTTTAAGGTTGAAGCTAGTTGAAGGTCTAAATTGCTCGAATTAGAATTTATTCCCGATGCTATGGTTATGAATTTAAGAGGATATTTGTGTATCTTGGCTATAATATCATGTGGTCCCCCCCGGGGTCCAGGGATGATTGACAGGTGTCCCATCTGGATGGAGCTACTTGACATTACCCCCTCTTTAGAGAAAACAGCGCCCCGCTGATTAGCTTGTCTCAGCCCTTGTTCTGGAAGGAAATCTATCACGGCCTGTGTTCCCTAGCAGAATGGAATGTTGTTCTTCAGGGTCCAGGTAGGGCTTCATCCGAATGACATGGACGATATCCTTGGCTTTCCGTGATCGGGGAGACGGGTCCACGGGCTCTACTTCATACGTAACTTCTGAAAGCTTATTGGTCACCTTGTAGGGACCGAAGTATCTCTTCAGTAGCTTTTCTGATAGCCCTACTTTTCGGATGGGAGTAAAAACTCACACAAGATCATCCTTCTGGTAATAGACTGGAGTATGTTTCTGGTCTTAAAGTCTACGGTCTTTCGCCTGTGATTGTAGAAGGCGTGATCGGGAGAGTTGACGCGCTTCCTCAGCTCTGGTCACAAGTTTTCCAACGTAGTCGTCAGAGATCTCATCTGGTAGGTAAGGTAGAACGGCATCGATGTAGGTCTCGGCCTCGCGGGCGTGGACAAGAAAGAACGGAGTGTAGCCGGTTGCCTCCTGTTTAGCCGTGTTGTAAGCAAAAGTTACGTAGGGTAAAACTTGGTTCCAGTCCTTCTGCTCAACAACTGTGTACATGGACAAAAAACTCCCAGAGTTTTGCTGAACCTTTCAGTCAGGCCGTTGGTCTGGGGATGGTAGGCCGTTGTAAATCTGTGCACAATTCCGCACAGAGCATTGATCTCTTTTAATACTTGAGAAATGAAATTATTCCGCGATCTGTTATCATTTCTCTAGGAGCTCCATGCTTCAAGATAACATATTCAACCAGGAACTTAGCTGTTTCGATTGCTCCTCCGTCTGGGATAGCTTTCGTTATGGCATACCTTGTCATATAATCGGTGCACACAATGATCCAACGGTTTCCATCTTTAGAAACTGGAAATCTTCCAAGGAGATCAACCCCGACTTTATACAATGGCTTTTTTACAGGTGGTATGGATACAAGTTGTCCAGCCGGACGTCGAGGTAATTTCTTCCTTCGTTGACACTCCCGATAATGGCTTACATATTGGCGAACAGTTCTATAAAGGCCAGGCCAATAGAATCGTTTCTTCACTTTGTCATACGTTCGGGCGAAACCCAAATGCCCAGCTGTAGGAGCGTCATGTAAATCTGCCATAACTTCCGATCTAAAGTGTTTGGGAATCATCATAAGGCAGGGTCTTCCAGTTGTGCTATAGTTTTTCTTGTATAAGATGCCGTCGATAATGCTGAATTCTTTCTAGTGTAGCCCGAGTTTAAATTATCGATTATTTTAGCTAAATCCGGGTCTTTAGTCTGCTCTTTATCGACGTGGGTTAGTGACATCACAGCACTTGGTTGATCGTTCTCAAGCGGGCTCCTTGACAGACAATCGGCATCCTTATGTTTGCGTCCGCTCTTGTAGATAACGGTCACGTCAAATTCTTGCAACTTCAGCGCCCATCTTGCCAAACGGCCAGAAGGATCTTCCTGTCCTACCAACCAACATAGAGAATGATGGTCAGTGACAACCGTGAATGGTCGCCCAAATAAATATGGACGGAATTTGCTAATAGACCAGACTACAGTAAAGCATTCTTTTTCTGTTGTAGAATAGTTATGTTCAGCCTTTGTCAAGCTTCTAGATGCATAAGCTATAGGCCGCTCCTTTCCACCTTGTATTTGTAGAAGAACAGCTACAATACCATGTCCGCTTGCATCCGTGTGTAGATGGGTATCAGCGGATTCATCAAAGTGTCCCAAGACAGGCTCTGAAATTAGAGCTGTTTTAAGGACTTCAAACGCTTTCTCTTGAGCTGCATCCCAATAGAATTGTTTTCAGTCTTCAGTAGGTCATGCAAAGATCTAGCTTTGTCAGCAAAGTTTTCAATAAATCTTCGGTAATAGGAACATAATCCAAGAAAGCTCCTCAGTTCAGAGATATTCTTTGGCCTCGGAAATTTAGAGACGGCTTCAACTTTATCTAAAATCTTTATCCTCCTTGATCCAAAAAGACACTTTTTGTGGTTCAAGCTTAGTCCAGCTTTCTGGATGCACCTTAATACAAGTTGTAGACGACATAAATGTTCCTCAAAGGTAGGTGCGTAAACTACGATGTCGTCCAGGTAGCAAAGGCACATGTTCCATTTAAGACTGCCCAGAACATTATCTATCATCCTTTCAAACGTTGCTGGAGCGTTGCATAGCCCGAAAGGCATTACTCGGAATTCATACAGCCCATCTGGAGTGATTAAGGCAGTTTTCTCCCTGTCTTTTTCGTCCACTTCAATCTGCTAATACCCGGACCGAAGATCCATCGTGGAGAAGTAACTAGAGCCAGCTAAACTGTCCAAGGCATCATCAATGCGTGGCAGCGGGTAAACATCTTTTTTTTATCTTATTTAATCGACGATAATCTACGCCGAATCTCCAGGTCCCATCTTTCTTTCGAACTAGAATAACAGGAGATGACCAAGGACTTTCAGAGGGCTTCGCGATGTGATTTTCAACCATCTTGTTCACTTCATCTTGAATTAGTCGTCGTTCACTTGGTGCTACTCTATAGGGCCGCTGTTTGATAGGAGAGTTGTCTCCTGTGTTTATCTTGTGCTTCACAGTACTGGTGGGCTTAATAGGAGTTCCCCCAAAGTCAAATATGTCAATAAACTCGTCAAGGCATAAAACAAGCTGTAACCTTTGAATTTCAGACAGCCCTGGATCTAGAGTAAAATTTATCTTCTGTGACCATTCACGTGACTTTAGCTGCGTTTCTTGTAACTTATCGCTGGATTCGATAGGACTGCAGATATTTCCATTCTCACAACTTTCCATGGTGCACATATTCATTCCTGATGGAATCAGTTGCGGCCAAGACGCTCCATTCGCAACCCAAATGCTACCTCGGCCGTGTCGAAATGTAACCAACGAGTTTGGTATAAGAACTTCCTTTCTTAATAATAAGTCCTTAGAAGTTGAGACTAAAACATCTCTAACACCGCATACTTCTTCGTTTATCACGCTGATCTTCTTTATTGATTTAGGCGGGATGACAAAGTCGTCGGAAGCAAACAATCTCTGGTTTTCCTCCTCTCGAGATTCCAGGACGGAGGTTTCCCCGAGATGGAGTTCATTTCTGCCACAATCAATGACGGCTTCGGTGGCCTTGAAGAAGTCCCATCCGAATATGATGTCATGGCTGCATTCCACCATAACAACGAATTCATAGGATATCTTCAGACCATTAACTTCTCTGTTCAGGACACATTTTCCTAGGGTCTCTATTAATTTTTTATTTGCGGCTTTAAGAATGGGACCTGGTTCTTTGAAGAGAGGTGTCTTTAGTTCGCGTCGAAATTTGTCTGAAATAACAGAAAAGTCTGCTCCTGAATCCACCAATGCTTTAATTTTGCGTCCATTTATTTCGACAATAACAAAATTTTCTTTCAATTTAGCGACGATATACCCTGGAGGATTTTCCTCAATGGCGACCTCACCCCCGGTAGAAGCCGCTCCACCTAGTTTTTCAAATTCTGAGGATTGGGAGAACGGCTGAAACGACGTGTTGGCGACTGGGATTGTCTTCGGGCTGGCGACCTTGCACGGCTTGGATGTGGGGAAGAGCTCCGGTAGAAGTACGTCGAGGTTTGGGGCGTTACGTAGTCGTCGTCGGCGTCATCTTCCTTCTCCGCCATTCCTTGACCTGGCTTCAGCGAAGACCTGCCGTCGTTCCCTACAATAACGGACGACATGTCCGGGTCGTCCGCAGTGGAAGCAGATTGGTTTGTCGTCGTAGGTTCTCCAATGTTCCGTCTTCCTGGGTTGGGTTGGTCGGTCGATATTATAGGGCGTGCGTGGTTGTTGTTGTACCACGTTGATTTGTTATCTGTTTAATCCGATTAAAATTCAATAAAATTAAATTCGTTACTAAGAAACTCCATAACAAAGAACAATACCATTGATTATCCTTCCAATATTAAGAATGCCATATACTCCATAGAATGCAACGAATGCAAAACCAAATATGTCGGCGAAACTGGCAGACATTTGAATATTAGAGTATCAGAACATAAATGAAATTTCGATAATCAAGACAGTAGATCTTTAGTATGCCAACATATAAGAGAAACAGGCCATTCCTTCTCCCTATCAGAACCAAAGACCCATTACTCCAACATCCCCAATAGACTACAGAGACTTGTAATAGAATCCATCATATCCAGAAAGCACAATAGCATTAACAGAAGAATAGATATTCCAGAAATTTATAACATCATATTCCCTGAGCCCAGCCCATAACCCTCAGGTGAAGCACGCGCAATAGAAGCCCGCGTTGATCATGCTTTAAAACAAATGTAAACAGTGAATGGACTTTATTTAATTTTAAATCATACTTTATTGGCGTATTAATCATATAATGCAATTTCTCCCGTAGAAGGGCGTACTTGCCCGAAAGCTCGAGGTATTTTTTTAATAAAAAATATTTTAAAAGAATCTTTTCCCTGGAAGTTTTATGTTTTTATTTTAATATAACCGATTAAAATTGTTTATTTCTTTTTTATGAAGGACTTGTAGTTGCATACCATACTACCTAAAATTTTGTCGTATTTAAATGTAGTTTTAAAATTTAATATTTGTACTGGGAATAAATATTAATATCATTGTTGTTGAATATATCATTGAATTGATATGTTCAAATATTTTGTTTGTAAATTTTATAACAATGGTAACAGAATTAATGTTATATTTTTCTCAAATTTATAGATATATTTAGTGATGTCTGTAATTTTATTAGATAGATTGTTAGTTCTAATATATTGTATAAATTTTTCATTTGTTTTTTGTTGTTAAGTTTGAAGAGGAAGCTAATGAATTTTTTTGTAAAATTTGGTTGGAATTCCTGATTATTTTTTAAAACCTGTTCAAAGTCTATATAACCAAGTTTGTTTGCGAGTTTGCCTCTCTTGTTATTTGGATTATTATTTATTTGTTTTTTTTTATGCACAGCTACTTTCATAGACAGATATATTTGGATCGATAACTGTATGCGTATGATTTAATTCATCATATAAACCATGAGGGTAGAGTGAATTTTGCTTTAAAATGTATTGATTTTCTAATATTAGACATTGTTTTTTTTTGTTTTACAGATATCCAATATTTCGATGTCATAGTTATCAAAAGAGTTAATCTTATGATGTTCTATCATATAATTATTACCTATTAGTTTTTCGCAAGATTTCTATGAAGGTTAATTATAATATTTAGGGGGTTAGAAGTTTGACCAATATATAGTAGGTTGCA